>CM060962.1:273599700-273802200 GCA_030765045.1 Tenodera sinensis | reverse complement strand
AAAATGACAAATCTTGTACGGTAATATTATTCCAAGATTCGGATAATGCCTCTCGAAGTTCTCGGCGATTTTTCGGTCTGAGGGTAATTTCTACCCTCCGATTTCATATATAACTGCCATAGTTCTATCCTCTCGGGGCGACCCCTCCGAAGGAATGTCGCCTTGACGTGGCGGAGGGACTCAGTACCCGATCCAGACGGCCTACTAAGTGACATTTTCGACCACTGGTAGGCAAGAGGTGAGGGCAAGCAAAGAGCATTTCAAAACGGGTAGATGAGGCTCGGTAGTCTTGGTCGACGACTCATTTAGGAGAAGAGGACTCCGAAATCAAACTCCCCTAGGGGTACTACGGTAGGTGCGGGTTTGGCGTACCCGGGGCCCCGAGCCATACTCTCGATTGGGTTCCTCTAAGAGGTAAGAGGGCACCTGCCGAACGCCCAGTCAACTTTGGTCCACTTTTGTGTTTGACCTCCCACCTGATACCTCCCTGTACACAGTCTGATGGATAACCTACGTGCGGGTTGTAGGAGGATGGGGTGACGCAAGGGGTGACTGGGTAACCGCATAAGTCCCAACCCCTGGTTATCATGTAGGATCTGTGTGCGTATCCGCTGATAAAGGTCAGTCCCGGGGAGGGGCCATTGCATGAGCTAATGCACTCCTGAAGGCGATTGGGTCCCTCTGTCTATACATTGGGAGGTGAGATCCTTGGGTGAGCAAGGTCCAGGCCAGGACTCTCACCTAAGCCGGGGTGGCGCCCAGGATGTGAGCATGCCATCGGAGATATTTGCAATGGTGGAGGATATAATCGCCATGAGTTCTTTTAAAACTCAAAAAACCAAACAAGCCAAAGTTAGTGAAAAGGAAGTAACAGAGTTGAGTGGTCCTCGCTACTTAATCGTAAGAAGAACAGAGGAAGGTAAAATACTCAGATCGGTGAATCCATTCGTGATACAGAAGGGTCTGGATAAGATAGCTGGCCCAGCGAAGAACTACACAAGATCTCGGAATGGCACGCTGCTGGTTGAATTTATTTCAGCAGCACAGGCAGCTACTATATTAAAAGCCAACATGCTAGCCAGCTATCCGGTGCGTGTGGAGATGCACAGAACATTGAACTCCTCTCGCGGTGTTCTGAACACACGCGAATTGGACGATATGTCCAATGATGAAATTAAGGAGAACCTAGCAGATCAAGGTGTAATATCTGTTTATCAGGTTCAGACAAAAGATGGAGGCGAATATCTGCCTAACCGTACCCCTTCCCTTACCTTTAATCGGGTAGATGTCCCGCAAAGGATAAAGGCTGGGTACGAGGCCACTGAAGTAAGACCTTATATTCCGAGCCCGCTTAGGTGCTACAAATGCCAGCGCTTTGGTCATACAAGTGACACGTGCAGTGGTAGAGCTACCTGCGTGAACTGTGGAGGCATCGCTCATAACGATGACTGTACATCAACTCCCAGTTGTATTAACTGCAGGGGAGAACATCCAGCAAACTCCCTGGAATGCCCCCGATATGTAGAGGAAAGAGCCATCCAGGAGATCCGCGCTAGAGAGAAGGTGTCCTCAGAAGCCCGGAAACGCTTACGTTTGCGCCAACGCGCTATCCCGAACTCCGGTACCTATAGCTCGGTTGCAGCTGAACCAGTACCGCGTCGGAAAATCGCAACTCTAACTAGCGGGGCAATAATTTCAGACAAAATTCACATCCAAAGCGTTGGACATCACCTAAGTCAGTTACAGCATCTACAAGCACCGCAGTTCAATACAGCAGATCACGAAGGTCGCCCACAAAGTAGTCGACCTCGACAAGTAGACCAATGGTATACGATGCTTCACCGACCCAGTACAAAAGACCCGATTTCCTGAAAGAGAGCAAGGTTTCTCCCAAGACATCAAAGGGAAAGAAAAGTCCAAAGTCATCTCCTAAGAAACCCTCTTCAGAGGAATCCTCTGGGGTGGCTACAGACCGACGAATGTCATCTTCGCCGGTCCCCGTGTCCAATTGGTTCGAAGCTCTCGAACCAAAATTCAGTATGGGAACACGGACGTCCTCAGCAGAGGAAATGGAGCTAGAATCTGCCCACACTGGGAGACCCCCAGTGGAAAAGTGGCGCGAAAAAGCGTCCGATAAAAATGTAAGCCCAAGAGAGAAGAAAAGGGCAAAATTAGTTCGACAACCGCCCATTCCAAAGTAATGAAAGAAAACGAACCTCTGGTCGCATGTTTGCAAGAGACTAAGCTGCGTCCTCAAGACGCTTTCCATCTAAGGCGATACACCCCAGTACGGTGTGATGTCACACCAGAAGAGGGTATTCCGGCACATGGCGGCGCTACACTTGTCAGAGATGACGTATATATGCAAACTCTACAATTGCATTCTGATATACAATCAGTTGCTGTACGGATTAAACTGCCAAGCATCCAGATCACCATTTTTACCTTATATTTGCGTCCGTCCCATGACTTCTCGCACATTGATTTAGAAGATCTAGTTTCCCAGTTACCAACACCGTTTCTGTTGGTGGGAGACTTCAATGCGCACCACTCACTTTGGGATTCAATTCGCGCTTGTGCGAGATGTACGCTCATTGCCGATTTCTTGGATAGTTACAACCTAGCTCTCCTCAATGCCGGAGAGCCTACATTCATTTCTGACTCTTACAATAGTTTCTCGCACCTTGATCTTGCAGTTTGTTCACCTCAGTTGGCAGTCACCTTACAATGGAATGTCATCTCCGATTTACACTCTAGTGACCACTTCCGACGTCTTATTAGTCTCTTGACGCAAGATACATGTTCCACACGTATGCCCACGGTTTGACAGTTCTTCATAAAGCCGTCCACTATCTGTGTCGATATTGACACAAGATGGTCAACAGTTGAACGGTGTCGTCGAAAACCACACTGGATGTTGGTCAGCAGCTTACGACTTTCTAACCACCATACTAATCGTCCAATGATCATGCGTTCCATCACCTTGCAAACGCAACTGGTGAGGGAAATAGGACGATAGCTGGAGGGAAGATGACGGTCCTTTCCAGCCTTCAAGATGGGAATAACGGTGGCCTCCCGCCAATTTTCTGGGAGTATACTGTCAACCCAAACACGATTATAGACCTCGAGCAAGAATGCCTTACCTTCAGGAGAGAGCTGTTGTAACATTTGTACAGGAATACCGTCCGGTCCTGGTGGTGATAATCGCGAAGATTTAAGGGAATTTTCTAGCTCCGCCATGGTGAAAAGGCGATTGTAATCTTCTACGTTTCTAGACCGAAACGAGAAGCCTTGAGATTCCACCTGAGTTTTAATTGGAAGGAAATCAGGGGAGTAGTTTTCCGAGCTAGACACTTGAGCGAAAACACTGCCAAACGTATTTGCCACTTCGAATGAATCAACAACAGAGCCTGTGGCTGTTCTCAGACCCGCTATTGGTGTATGGGTCAATTGCCCAGCAACACGCCTTAACCTATCCCACACAACCGAGGAAGGTGTGTGTCGGTTAAATGAAGCTACAAAAAGTTTGCTCCAAGATGACTTTTTTATCCTTAATGACTTGTCTGAACCTGGCGCGTTTTCTTGTATTCGATTAGGTTATCCAACGTAGGGTGACGTTGGAAAACCCTAAGAGTACGACTGCGAGAACGAATGGCATTCCGACATTCTTCCGTCCACCAGGGGACGGGAAATCGAAGGGAGTGTGTAGTCGACCGCGGAATTGATTGTTTAGCAGCATAGAGAGAGAGTCGTCTCTGTGAGATGCTGCGCCAAATCGTTGACTGAGTCTTTATCGTTGTACAGCCAACTGAGTGTAAAGGTTCCAGTTGGCATGATCCAAAGGCCATCTGGGCATACGTGTGGGACATGTATTTTGCGTCAAGAGAAACTGTTGAAAGAGTCAAAAATGAATGTAGGCTTTCCAGTGTTGAGGAGAGCTAGGTTGTAACTGTCCAGGAAATCAGCGAGGAGCTTGCCTCTCGCAGAAGCGCGACTTGAGCCCCAAAGTGGGTGGTGCGCATTGAAGTCTCCCACCACAGAAACGGTGTTGGTAACTGGGAAAATAGTTTTTCGAAATCAATAGGCGAGAAGACAAGGGAGATGCAGATAAATATTACAAATAGTAAACTGAATGGGTGGCAGTATAATCGTTATGGTGACTGATTGTATATCAGACCGTAAGGTTATAGTTTTCATATATATATATATCATCTCGCACAAGCGTCATAGCACCGCCATGCGCCGGAGCACCCTCCTTCGGTGTAACATCACACCGTACTGGGAAATATCGTCTTAGATGGAAAGCGTCTTGTGGACGCAACTTAGTCTCGCAGCATGCGACCAAAGGTTCGTTTTCTTTGAGGAAAAGCTCATGTTTTGGTCGTTGTGCTCTAATACCACGTATGTTCCATTGTAGGATAGCCATATTGATATTTGTATGGGACAGGTATTCCAAGGTAACTCTGCATTACTTTGAAGTTGACGGTTGTCGAACTAAGTTAGCCCTTTTCTTCTCTCTTGGGCTGGCATTCTCGGACGCTTTTTCGCGCCTCTTCCCTACTGGGGTTCTCCCAGGGTAGGCAGATTCACGTAGCTCCATGTCCTCTGCCGAGGACGTCCGTGTTCCCATAGCGAACTTGGTTTCGAGTGTCTCGAACCGGCTTCTAATTGTAACCGGCGAAGGTGAAAGACGCCGGTCTGAGTCTACCTCTGAAGATTCTCTAGAAGAGGACCTTTGAGGAGATCTTCTTTGACGCTTATATCCCTTTGATGTACTGGGATCAGGATTATCTTCCTTGAGAAAGTCATTCTTTGTGTAGCTCTTCTTAAACTTTATCGGTAAGGCATTATAAATTTAAGGTTTGCTAGTCTTCTGTGTTGAGTTTGACATTTTCGTTGGTGATCTAACTGTTGTACTTTTTTACAACAGATTTGGTACACCCTGATACAGATGTGCGCGCTTATGACCAGGGCTTTGGAATAGAGCTACGAGCTACAAGTGTATTTTCTGAAATTGTAGCCCCATTGAAATCGCTGGTCTGCATTGCGATCTCTCTGCTCGGTACCGGTTTATCTGCAACTGAGCTATAGCTCCCGGACCTTGTAACAGAGGGTTGGCGTATACGCAAGAGCTTCCGGGTTTCTGAGAAGAGTACCGCTCATTAACCCGTATCTCTTGGATCGCCCTTTCCTCTACAATACGGGAGCAATCTCGGGAACTAAATGGATGTTCACCTTTGCAGTTCACGCATGACGGAGCTGCAGTACACGCACCATCGTGGAACTCATCTCCACGGTGAGGGCATGTAGCTACTCCCATACAAAACTAGCTTGTATGTCCAAAGCGCCACCCCGGCTTAGATGAGTGTCCTGGCCTGGACCTTGCTCGCCCTAGGGTCACACCTTCCAGTGTATAGACAGAGGGACCCAATCGCCTTCAGGAGTGCATCAGCTCATGCAATGGCCCCTCCCCGGGACTGACCTTTATCAGCGAATACGAAAACAGATCATACATGATAACCAGGGACTGGGAATTACGCGGTTACCTAGTCACCCCTTGCGTCTCCTCATCCATCTACAACCCGCCTGTATGTTATCCGTCAGACTGTGTACAGGGAGGTATCAGGTGGGAGGTGAAACACAAAATTGGACCAAAGTTGATTGGGCGTTTGGCGTGTGCCCTCTCATCCCTTAGAGGAACCCAATCGAGAGTATGGCTATGCTACCGTTGCAGGATCCCCTGAGGGACTCTGTTTTTGTGGGAGGGCCTGCCACGTCAATGGAAGTTCATTTTAACGGCACTCTAAGCTGTACTGCTGCATCCGGCCCCTACTGCGAGTCTAGGGCCCGCGACTCGCCGCGCAGATGTCGCATTGCTGGCACCACCTCTCCATGTAGCTTCGGAGATGCAACCTGTAGAATCGGCGACGTAGCTTCCCGAAGGCATTATTTAGCTTTGTCTGCTGGTCTAGATACTCTTTCTCTGCGGCCTCTATCATTGTCGTTTTTTCTTTTATCTGCATGTTTGTCAGTTTTTCTTCCTGGATTAGGCGCTCTTTCGCCGCATTACGTTTTCTTCCCCTGGCAGATTAGATTCATTCTAACTAGATTGCTATTTCTTCCTTCGGGCCTTTGTAGCATATATCTCGATGTCAAACCGCGTTAGGATTTCATTTTCTCGATTTGTTCTATATTACTTAACACTCTTGATTTCAGCTCGCATTTTCTTAATTTTGGTATTTGCACTTTTCGTTTCATTCTAGATTTTCTCACCTCCAGTCAATAGTCCTTGAAGCATATTTTGCATCTTGACTTTTATCTCGTATCTCACTTATGACACCAGCACAATTTAGTTCCATTTCTCTGTCACTTCACTAAATTCTCATTGTCACTTCACTAATTTGAGTAGTTTAATCTCCCCTGTCATTTTATTTTTCTTTCCTCACGTCACTACAGTTCTCATGAACTCATTCGTACAACTCTGTTTGTCACATCAGAAACTCACTCACTGCCTCATTAACTGACAGTGACATACTCGCTTATTATATATATATGGCCTCTGGACTTTTGCTGGAGAGTTCTACAATGTTCGGGAGGCGCGAAGAAAGAAGGCTCCAGAGTAATCCCGTTATCTTTCGATTACGAATCTGCTGTTTACTGTGGGTGAGAACGCTATTCTATCGGTCAGACGGGGCTTTTTATACGGTAACTAAAGCCCATAGCTGCTTCGCAGCATAAAAGCCTTACTTTGAGGGGAGGGAATTGAGAATATTGAATTTTCTGAACTTTCCGAAGAAAAACGGCCACCATAGGTTACCGAACGTGCCGTAGATGTCTATAATAATGCCAATTAAATACTTGTTTGTTGAATATAGGGTTTCAAAAATTACGCTAATAGCCTCTTCGGTGGATCGTTCTTTCCTGAAGCCAAATTGTTTTTGATGTAATCCTATCATAAAACTAAATTCCACAATTCTCTCGTTAGTTAAGCGTTAAAATATTTCCCCACTTGTGTTCAAGAGACTTATTGGTCTATAAGATGTTGGATTTATTGGATCTTCATCCAGATCCAATTTATTCTTTCAGAATTATTACTTTGGCCACTTTCAAGAAATTTGAAAACAAGTTTTACATGAACATGCATTAAACAAAGAGCACAGATACGGAATTAATTTCTGGTCTAGACATACTAAAACTTCATTAAGTATGTGTCCGGACCACACGCTTATCTTTCTTTTCGCTTTATAAAGAAGGTTTTAATTTCTGATATAGCAAATTGTAGTAGCTGATCCGGTGTAGTAGCCGTCTCTGTATCGTACGTACTTGCTTGGGATTGAAGCTGGTACTTTCCGATGAATTCCTCTGCTGTTGTCGGGCGCTGTTGTCCACGTATCTTAACTGTGGTTAGATTCCACGGTATGTTGAGTAATGCGATAGGTATCACCAACTGGATGCGCAGTAAACTTCCCTGCTAATGACGTCAGCCGCTTGCTCTGATTGAAGTGACAGTGTTTATGAGGGCTAGTGATAGTATAGCTCAAGGAATCGTTTTACAACACTGAAATATTTAAATGAAAACCTTGATGTGAATCTCCTAGTTCAGTAGCAGTAGGTATATCTTTTGTAATCAAAATGTAATCAAGGCGTAATTGAGAGTTATTTTTCTCAAATCAGAGATCCAGATAAATTTCATGGGCATCCCTTGCCAACTGCCGTGAATCAGAGAGCTTCTTGGTCGCAATTGTTCCGAGGTATTAAGTCTGAAAATTATGCACGGGATATTAGCGTTTCATTAAGTGCAGCGAAATTGAAAGTGACGATAAAGAGGCTGAAGAAGCAGTAGGGGCAGACAAAAATAATTAAGATATGAGGCAAGCAGGAATATGAGGACAATGAGTTCTTCTGAAATGTTGGCAAGCTATGTAGCTTATAGATTAAGAAAATAAAAACCAGATGAAATTGCTTCGTTGTATGGGACATATAGGAGCTACCTTCCTGCAGATAAATCGTGGCTTTCCTCGTTTTCCAGGGGAAGACTAGTTAAACCAACAGTGGATTCACTCCGCTATTTAATATTTTAAACAATTGGTCCTTTACCTTCAATAATCTAAACCTAATGGTTAGAGCTGACTAAAGTTAGCTGTTTATTAGCGATTTATTTGATACGGGAAATCTGCATCTGTAACTTCAGCCAGCTATTACTGTAACAACGATGACCACGGCTGTGAGTATCTACAACTACACATACACCGTATGACGTCACGGAGAGCGTCTGCCACAGAGAACTTGCGCGTGATACCTACCGTATTGCTCAACATGCCGTGTTAGGCTCTAGGTGGGCATGAGACTGAAGGATGGGTTATATCTCAGGCACGAGGTAGGATGACAAACACTAGACAAAACTTTCACACGTTTATTGAGTCTTAAACATTACTGAGAAACGTAGGCGTTTCCTCGCTAGTTTATCAAGAGATCGTGTCCGCTATTCGCGACGTGCTAATTTTAACATCGCGTCGTTCGCTCCACTTCACGAATTGATATTGACCTTTGTCCGTCTCACAGTGGCGGCTCCTGGGGGATCGCATGCTCGCAAGTGCACACCTACTAATTTTTCCTGTATGTGAACGTGTATTTAGTTCTATAAGTATGTATACGAGAAAGTAAAATGTTCAACGTTCTTCTATATAAACTTGCTCGTTTAATCTTCCCGCGCCTTCTTTCGCGAGGCTAGTGCATTCGGTCAACACCGTAGACACGCATAAACCAGATTCTGCGACTGGCGAAGGAAGTTTTCTGGCGAGAGGGCGCAGGGGGAGAGGAGTAGCTTGTATTTAGGAGTACGGTGAGTTAATGCGCTACAATCGACAAACCCGAGCGATTCGATTCTTACCGCGCATCCGTACTGCGTTCACGTGCAAGTCATATTCATTTCCTTCCTGAACGATCATTTCCCTCCTTCTCGTTTCGCAGAAGTTGGGATCAGCCTGCCACCGGTATAGCCAACTTTACGTTTCTAAATATAATGTAGCCATTTTCTGTATTAGCTTGACAGTTACGTTAATGTTGCAAACACATTGCATATATTTTTATTAAACCATTATAAATGCATACAATTGATCTTTACAATGTACTAAGGCCAGTGCTTCAGTTTGGGATAATTGCTTTGTTACTGTGTTTATATCTTTTATTTGTTAGGTTTGTGTTTCTGGTAGCGAACTGTATGCATATGTGTCTCCTTGGCAGTAAATTTCAATGTGTGCAATTGTGGAAACTAAAGGGGATAAACCAGGACCCTCTGGATTAACGGACCTGACTCTGCCATCAAGTTGTACAAAAATGGCTTCGGCTGGTGGCGGTGAATTCTGAGGTGTTTCCACACGCTATCCTTCGTATTATTTTCTATGCCTTTGAGTTATTGTTTCTTATAACAATTCCTATGTAAGTTTGTCTTCATATTAGCAAAGCGAGTGTTTAAAAACTTTTATTTGGGCAGTATAGGAACGGGAATAAATCTAATAACGTGTTGACTGTGCCGTGTGTTTAACCATGTGTTCATGTTTATTGTGTTTCATCTAAGGCTATGGCTATGTTAGCCGTATAGTGTGGTTAATTTATATGTTTGCAAATACAATTTGTGTCACGATTACAGTGGTGAGAAGTTGTTGAAGAAAAACTATTCCAGTAGTGTACGTTATTGTAGTCATACCTCAACCTAACCTCAAACATCACGATGCCCCGTAACTGTTGCATTCCCGGATGCAAATTAAAAATCAGAAACTTTCAGTTAAAACAAGAGGTAAATTGAAACGTAACGCTTGTAAATTCTATTTAATTACTATAAATTGCAGCGTTATGTGTGTTGCCGGCGTGCATGGTGAATAGTGAAAGACAATAATTTCGAGACGCCGCTCTCCTACAGTTTTACCCATGTAAGTAGTATGCTACTTGTATTTATACATTATCTTTTGTCTTTGTAATTTAAATGTGTAGCTGTAGTTTAGAAGAAATGTGTTATGTTGGTGCATGTAAAACCGTAGACTATAGCAAAGTTGGGAAAATGTTTACAAAATTGGCCGCTAGAGAAAACGAATGAAACATAGTGCAATGGATGCAGTTTTTATTGCTGATTACGATTTTGTAAGTTTTATTGTGCGCTCAAGCTTCGTTTTTTATTTATGAGCAAATTTCGTACGTGCGATGCAGTGGTTTTATTTCGCTTATGCGGCGGATATTTAGCTAATAAATGTGTATAAACGAGTATAATATATACTAGAATGATTGATTAATGCATTTACGTTGAAATGATTGCATAAACACTGCCCAAATTGTAAATATTTCGATAACACAGGACCCCACTCATACACATACACTAACCTAACCTAACCTAACACGGGCAAAATTTCGATAACATAGGACCCTGTTACTACACTCATATACATACACTAAACCTAATCTAACACAGGAAAAACGAAAACGAAGCTTGACCGGCAAATAAAACTTTCAAAACCGTAATCAGCAATAACAATTTCAAAATTAAATTAAATTATTTCGTTGTTTACGACGCTGTCAATTGCCAGGATCACATCAGCGTCGCCGGTGTGCCGGAATTTCGTCCCGCAGGAGTTCTTTTATATGCCAGTAAATCTACTGACATTGAGCTGTCGTTTTTAAGCACACTTAAAAACCATCGGCCTGGGCCGGGTTTGAACCCGCGACCTTGGGGTCAGTAGGCCAGCGTCTAACCAACTGAGCCACCCAGACCGACAACAATTTCAACGTAAATACATTAATCAATCATTCTAGCATACTTTATACTCGTTTATAAACATTTATTTGCTAAATATCCGCCGCATACGCGAAATAAAACCACTGCATAGCACATACGAAATTTGCTCATAAATAAAAAACGAAGCTTAAGCGCATAATAAAACTTTCAAAGTCGTAATTAGCAATAAAACTGCATCCATTGCACTATGTTTCATTCGTTTTCTCGAGCTGCCAATTTTGTAAATAATTACCCAAAGTTGCTTTACAATGCTGATTTAAGGTTACGTATTTCATATATGTATTTCATTTACAGTGCTGTTTTACGGTTATTATTTTTAATATTTCATCTGCTTTTGTGGATTCCCCCTGTAAAATAAAGTGCCATGAAGTGCTGATTAACATGTTGTTGCAAACTGAGTAATCAAAGGTTTTCAGTAATAGTAAAAGCAAATTTCCACCCTAAAGCTTTTGAATTTAGTAGGTAGCTAATTATTCTAAATGGCAGCATTTGTATATCAGCCATCTAGTATAGTATGTTTTGTGTAGGTATATAACATTATGTACATTGTACAAGTGTGACAAACAGCGTAAACAATGATTAATAATTGAGTCAACTCAATGTCAACACTTCTGTTTTATTTAAGTAACATGCTGCTTGCAGTTTTGTCTATCTTCTTTGTAATTTGAGCATGTAATGCAGTTACATAATGGCATGTAAACCTGTAGATTGTATGAATGATATTTAAGGTCATATATTTCATTGCCCATGGGTTATCGTTTAATATTAAATGTCATCCTTTTTTGTTTACTTGAGGTTATGTTTAAGACAGTGTTTTTGTGTTTAACACAGCCCATATTTACAAAATAGGCGTGCTATTACACAACATTTTTATTTTACTGCGTTGAAATCGTAGCCTGTAGACGAGTTGTTTATAAGTAGTCCCACCACATAGGCCGCCATCTTGAATCACAGTGTCAGGTCCGGTATTTAGGAGGTCCTGGATAAACCTCTCCATTTTATCCTTGGTAAAGAAGCTGAAAATTAATAACGTGGGCAGACCGCTGCCACCAATCTGTTTAGTTAAGGTGACTAATTGTAAAGTGAAAACCCTTACAAGATAAATTTAATGAAAGTGTGTATTCAACTTTTTCGTGGGAATGTGCTTGTGAAGTAAGCAACCGGTTCTTGTTTTAAATGTTTATTATTTGCGAGCGACAGAAGTGGCACCTGGACAAATAATGGTTGTGGTGATATCGGTCGCTTGGTGGACCGTATGAATTGGAATCAGAACTAAATGTTCTCGGAAAATATATCACAGCAGTTAGATAGTGCTTTTAGGCGTAACGTGAAAAAGCACAATGAGGAAATTACTAAGAACATATATGTCTGTCGCAGATAATTAACTGCATAAAATTCTGCAGAGCATGTGAGTTGGTTTTCAGGGGACACGACGAAAGTAAAAATTCATTGAATCCCGGCGTGTTTCAAGGACTGATAAACTTCACAGCAGAATTAGATTCCGCGGTGAGAGAACATCTTAAGCAAGCCTGCGTTTTTCGGGCAACGTCGGAAGAAATGCAAAATAATTTATTGCAGTGTATGCTTGATGTATACCAAGAAGAAATTAAGGGAGAAATTTCTAAAGCAGAGTACATTGCTGTAATGGTCGATTCAAATGGTGATTGTGTTTCGTTACGTTACCAAATGGCAAGCCAGTGGAAAGATTCTGGGCATTTTTAAATCCAGGTGTACAAGGTGCGAACGCTCTCTCCCTGTGTGTGAACAATGCGCTGTAGTACCATAGTATCTGTGAAAGTGAAAAAATAAAGTCATGTCTCCTACCAGGGAAGGAATTCTTCTTTGAGAAGCTAGGGAAATTATTTAACGGGAAGGGAAAGCCCCCCCCCCCCTATAATTCGAACCCCACTGCACACCCACTGCGAAAAGTCACGAGCCGCCACTGCCGTCTCACGCCCTACACCACTATACTTTTGCGACTCCAATCTCGCTAATCCCGCTACTAGCTTTACTCTCAAGACTGCTACGTCTTTACGCGCATCTTACTTCGCGATAGTTTGGCGCGAAAGTGGACACTTCCCTTTCACAGATTCGGCGTCGGCAACATCCAAAACCAGTGAATGTCGATCCTGTTGACCTTCCTATATATAAGAATAAATATTCCTATAAACATATGTCCGGAAACAAATACCTGTTGAGATATGAGTCATTTTACTTGTGTTGACCACTTACACCAGATAAAACATACCCAAATAATGGACTTCATCCAATAAGCGTATTCTGGAGAATACTTTACTGCCACAAACGGTTAACAATGTTAGGCAAACATCCATAAACACCAAACACGAGTTGTGATAATTCCTGTCATTCAGTCCTTTGGTAACACCTGCACGTTATGTTGATACTACTACAGGAGAAGCTCCATGTGGTTACCAATCATTCTACACATGCTTCAGCTCCTCTTTTCAAAGAATCCAGAACTTCTTTCAATCATACTCCACTCTCGGATTTGGGCATATGCATTGGTCACAGGTTGTTGTAAAGTATGCATATTGTCTATGGGTTTGGCATACGTCAATACCGTTGAAAGTCCGCATAGCCGGAAACGGATTGAGGTCCGGCAAATGGGGAGGCAATACTACTGGATCTCTTAGTTGCATGCTCATTGGAAACATACTTCCCTGGTTATCTAGGAAGTTGCCGCTCGGGCCACTAGGGTCACTTCATTGCCCTCTTCCTGAGCGGCGGATCTGCTTCGGGCGCCAGATGTCAATATCTGGAACTGTTATGGACTGCTGTGCGTCTTTGGGGGCTAAGTCAGGCTCCGTTCTCGTCCGTGCTTCCGGTTTCACTTCGCCTTATCCTTTCCCCCTCGGGGGGGGGGGGGGAGATCCATATCAGGGTCGCAGTGGGCGAGGTATCCCCCCTCCGTTCTCAGCACACACACACACACACACACACACACACACACACACACACACACACACACACACACACACTGGACCTCTTTGACCAATTCATTTGTTGGATGAAGTCTATTGTCTGGTGTAGATATTCAGAACAAGTAAAATGGCTCATATCTCAAAAGGTATTTGTTTTCGGACATACGTTTATAGGAAAATGTATTCAAGGTTTCCCCATCTAATAATGCAGCTCCTGTTGCAATATTAGATACTTTTTTAAACATCCTATGTGTACCAGGTGGCCCACTCCAGCCGGCATTGAGGTAAGTAGATAACCCTTCGTGCGTTAAAAGAGTTGCAGAAATCATCGGGGTAAATCCAGTCAGTGGCGTGGGTGAACTTTTTTCTGTTTGTAAGAGAAGCGGGCGGGAAGCCAGGCTAGCGTGTGTAGCGCGTGATAATATACAAGAACGGCCTTAGAATGTTTTCTACCTCACTTACAGGACTTTTTTCCCAGGGAATATACTCATTCCTGTATATACTACTATTGTCTAACATTACGGATTACAGATTCTAAATTGCCGTAACTTCAGGTAGCTATTATTGGGATAACGACGACTACAGCATACAGTTACACATACACCACATGACGTCACGGAGAGCGTGTGGTACAGAGAAACCTGTGCATGATACCTACTTATTACTCAACATACCCTGAAAACTTACTACAGAAAAAAATGTAGATCCTGTTAAAACATACAAGTAATGTTCAAATGCATTTTTTTGTGAGGTGAACCATTTTGGAGATAATCCTTGTTATCTGTGTGAGTTTTGCAATACTTCAACGTTTTTCAAATGGAAGGTCATTATTCACCTTTTTATCTCTTGGCCATGCAAAGAGAACGGAATGTCACAGCCGTCATATAACGACCAGCTATAAGAGATTTGAGTATCGCTCAAAGCCTACTGTATTCCCATATTGCCCTTGCACCTACAATCAAATTAGCAATAAGATAATCTTTGCAAACGTTTATCTCGATTAACATGAAGATAGAGGAATAAGGATTTGTAAGAATAGTAAGTAGGTACAACAGTAGAACAAGTCATGTGAGAGCAATGCGTCAGATTATTTTACTCTTGACATAAAACTAACTTGTAGAACAGGGTTTGAGGGTGGTATCATTTGTCCCTCTCTGTCCACGTTGCAGACAACTACTAATTTATATTTATTTTCTGTGTACGTATAGCTTTTACCAAAACATAACAACTCTGGCTCACAGCGCTGCCAGAGACGGCATTACTTTGAGGTATGGGGTTCTCAAGGTTTGCGGTTTAAAAGTGTAAAGGAACCACAAGACGGCTACATTACCTCTCGCCCTGTTTATGAGGGTCGCGTTTTGTTGGCTAATGATTACAGCCCAGCGGCAAAGGAGAGCGGTTACCTTGCAAGTTGGTCAAGTTTTGGCAAATGTATGTCTTTCCGTCCAGATCATACTTCCTGTAATATGTTCTTCTTCATCTCCCAATATGTTTCCAGGGGCCACGACTTTCGGAAATGACCTGCTTGCCTCTGCTTGTCACCATAAAGGGCTAGGACAGTGCTGTCCAACTTTCTCATGTGCTCGGGCAAATTTAACTCAGGCCTAGGGAGGCGCGGGCGCTATCACAAGCACCGTTAGGGCAAATACACTTTTTTTGAGAGGAAAAAGGGAAATCACTGGTTAGGAAAGTAATGAATACACTTTTAAGTGTACAAAAACATACTTCATGGGTGTACTCTAGGAAGATATTCTGTAGAAAATAGTTCTGTCTTGAAATTTTAACTAATATTAGAAATCGTCGGAGTAAAACATTGCTTATGAAGGGCGCCATAAAAGTACATCACGGGTGCCATGGCTTGTTGGACAGTACTGAGCTAGGTAATACAGTGGCAAAGTGCAAAGTGACTTCGTCATTGTTTATAACTTTATTCGATTGCACTGAGGTAATTAGCCCAAGTAAGCGAGCGATTTTATGGTAGAAGGTAAGGTTCTATCACTGAGTTAGTGCATGACGGAAGCAGAGAATAATGTCGAACCACAGTTTGTTCACCAGGTCATGGTCCCTGGCAGGAATGCAGTGAGCCAGTAAACAATTCCAGGTACTCAGCGGTATCTGAAACTGGAGTCGTGCTTCTAGTCGCGCTCACGATAATAGTGTCAACCTTGGAATGTGTATTCAAGCTAGATTAAAACAAAGAAGTCGCTCAAAATAGCGGAACTGAAATTATATTTTCAATTAACGCAGGTTATATTTAGCTTATAAAACATAACAATGTTTTAATTACTCCGACTTTCTCCCACTGATTATTTTCTACCTTTTCTATATTTTTCAAAACTCCTGCCAGTCTGTTTCGGTCTCAAGTGATATCGTGCAATAACCTAAGTACCTATTCATTTTACCTTGGCCCAAGCTAATTCTATAGGATTGAGATCACATATGTATGGGGGCAAACAAACGACAATTTGGTGCAATAAAACGAAAATGCATCCGTTTTAAGAGCTCCGTTAGGTTCTATCATCCTATAAAGATCTGTTTTACACATAGAACTGTCACTCAGATTCCCCTTGTTCTGTAACTACAATGCCTTAGCAGATTTCACAGCAGTCGCAGGCGGGATTTAACTACTTCTACATTCCTTTCTTCTTTGTTTCCGACATAACGCTAGTGAATGGTACGATTTTACAACTGAAATTAAGAGAAATTAGCAGCGAGTAAACATAGTGCGAATAACATTGGAGGTAAACTGGCAACGCAACCAGCAGAACAACGATTGTGCGGATGTTTACAAAACTCTGGTTATACTACGTGGAATGTCTCTCCTCTCCCCTTCATTCCTCTAAGACCACGAGCTAGTGAACAGACAGTAACATAGCTCGAATCGCTTTATCGAAGCAATTTGGACGAAGGTTAACTTAACACTATAACACTACCTGTAATGCCATTTTCTGATATTGTCGTATAACAATCATAAGCCTTACCCTACCCATAATCATTTATATTAGCTTCACTTATATGTGTATATCATTTTCATAGCGTTTCCAAAACATTGCACACACAGTACGTGCTTTTTCTTTCCGATTTCTACTAATCATCACATGCATATATCCGCTACCGATAGTTTCAGTATACAGTTTATTACATGAGGAGAGCACTAATCAGGCATAGGTGATAGATACTCAGCTATTCGAAAAGCAGTTCTAATATGCTATCCTTTCTGCATAGGCCCAAGGGAAACCAAAGAGCTCAGCTAATACTTTCAAGTGTATTCCTCAAAATATTTGAAAATGTAAACAAACAACAGCGCTAATAAACTGTGAATGTCATAAAAAGTTCACTTAAAGTACATAATTATATACTTTGAGTTCTACATACCAGTATTTATTTCAGTAAATTTTTGTCTGTTTAATGGAAATCCCAGTTATATGGAAATCTATAAGAATGAAAATATCTAAGGTTCTAAAGTAAGAACAAATTACTGCATTAATAATGTGTTTATATTCTGTGCCAAATTCCTCTTTATTAAGGGGTATATTTATTAACCTATAAATTAAACTATTGAAAACAGCAAATTTATGTGCAAAAGGATTAAAACTTATTTTTATGTAATTATCAGTGTGAGTAGATTTTCTGTAAATACCAAAATTCAATTTATTGTTATCTCATTTAATTAGTGGTTTTAATACAGATTTTATACATAAAAAGATAGAAAAATTTAAGTATCAAAAAGCTGTTAAAGAAGTTTATACCCTCAAAAAAATAAACGATAATTGTATTTTTAAAGAGTTTACTTACCATCCATGGGCCAATAAAAAAAATTACAAAGATTTTTAAAGAATATGGAATAAATTTGGTCCCTCAAAATAAATTTAATATACAAAATTTACTAAATTTTTCTAAAAAAGATAAAATACTAAATTATAAAAAATCTGGCATTTATCAATTTAGCTGTTCAGATCGTGATAAGGTTTATATTGGTAAAACTAAATGTCATTTAGAAACCAGAATAAAAGAGCATTTTAGAAATATTAAATATAAACAAATGATAAATCAGCTGTGGCAGATCATTTTTGGTCATTTAATCATGAAATTAATCCAGAAGTTAAATTATTAAAACAATTAAGTGGACCTATAGATTTAATGGTTTGGGAATACATTTTTATTTTAAAAAACAGGAACCGTTTTATGAACTTTGAATTACCTTCTATAGATTGTATTTATGAATTTTTATTTTCAGAGATTGGTAATTAAATGAACATCAGTATCTATGTTTTTTGTTTTCAGAAAAAATGAAGGATTGTAACTTTGGTAACGAATTTGTTTATATAGCTTTGAGAATGAGTTGGAGTCGACTCGAAACTCGAGTCAGTGCTTGAAGAAATAACTTGCAACATTACTAAGATAAATGAAGTTTTTAGTTTCTAATTGGTTCTTACTTTAGAATCTTGTTGCTCCACTTTTAATAGCTTCAATTTCCTTAAATATCTAAGGTTATTTAGAGAAAGCCAAATATATATGTTTAATTCAGCATTCCAATATCTTAAATATGTGATCTCGTACTAATAACATTAATTACTGCCTTTTTAAGAAAATTAAAAAAAAACATAAAATTTGAAATTCCTTGTATATAATGAACATTTTTTGAGTGCCCAAATTTCTTGGAAATCACACACGCAATTTGCATTCTTATTTAATTCAAGGACTTGAAAACTAAAGTAAAATTTCTGTTTGTTACTTCCTCTGTCAGGTACCAATAGGTAAAGGAAGCGTTGCGTTTCACCCAAAAATTCGATATCGATATTTCACCGGAAACACACGTGTGAAGTCCTCCAATTAAAATAAATATATAAGAAACGAAAGAAATTTTAGAAAACGTCTCCCCCCCCCCCCCTCTCTCTCTCTCTCTCTCTCTCTTCAGTACTAAAGACGGAGTAGGAATCTTTTCGATAAAGTCACACATACAGTAAATTACTCTTTAGTTGAAAAACTTTACGAAAGTTTATTTTCGCAACAACCGCTCTAAAGATTTGGATTAAAATGTAGTGTATTTAAGGTATTTACGTAAGGAATAACTTTTATACCTGAAATTGTCTGAAAATAGCCTGTGTAGTTCTCTTCATTCCGAAAGAATTTTGTATAAATTTGTGCATCTGATAAACCAAAATAGATAAACGAAACTTTACTAAATAGAAAATTAGATCTATTTAAATACCCAGTTTATTTGAAATAAATGTTTTGTGGCTTCAGCCATTTCTGGGATAAGTATCTGTTTTTATTAGCTTGAAGTTTTCAATAGTTTGTCATTCCGATTCCTTGTCATTTTTGAAGCGGTCATCATTCAGTTCTTTCTCGCGATATCATAGAACGTTTATGCAATTCCAAGGCCAGAATAAAGTGACGCATTAAAAAGCGTGATTATTGTATCTCTTGTATCCTCTTTGTGCTTACAACGTAGTGTGTGGTGAAAGAATTTGTGCAAGCGTTTATCTCATTAATCATTGTGGCTAGAATAAGTGGCGTGAATGAAACACATGCGAGCAGAAGTGCAGAAGCTCTTGTGTACTGAGAGTATGACGTGCGTGATCATGCTGTCTGTTTGTAGACGCATGCAGTGACCTACATACTAGCGCTATGAGAAAGAGAGAAAGACAGCCAACTCGCCATGGCAAAGTGAAACACAGACGCAAAGGAGAGCCAGTAGCAAAAGGGTTAGAGGGCACATGGTAACCGGAGTACAACTTTCCCTAGAGCTAATTAAAAACATGATACTATATATTCTGTTTTCTTTACCCCAACCCTAGAGTGAAGGAACCATTCACTGTCTTAATTCCTTCCACTATGGCTACACAGAGCTTATGATTGGAGAGAAGGAGGCACAGGGTGGCCAGATTCCTAATAAGTAGGGCTGGAATTTTTATGAATTAATAGCCCTTGAAATATACATGCATTTATGCTTTAAAAATACCATAATATGACCTAAAATGCTGAAAATACGACCTATACCTTAAAACAAAATGTGAAACTGCATTTACTTTATATAAATACAGACGAAATAATTCATACCTCCCTTAACCTTAATTTCAGCAGAATTGCACCATGCAGTTTCAGATGGTGAAACTTCAAGGATTTTCGGTTGTCAACAAGTAGAGCCTTATACTTGGGGAAACTTCTTTCTACTTCGCATGGTATAATGGAGGCAAACTTGAAGTAAGTGAAATTATTAACAGAAAGTTCTGGTTCAGTTTCATCGAATTCTGCTTCTTTACCAAAAAGAATGTAACCATTTTATATAATGTTGTAGATATATGTGGGATTTATTTCAAGGACAAGATGTAATTTTCCCCATAACTCGTCAGCTACTTCACCCTGTGCACTCGATAATTCGCTTTCAGTTTCCTTCACAATGCTAATGCGCCACACAATTTCATGTCCACAGTTTCAAAGCGAATGATGGACCTTAATATTGCAGAGAAATTTGATTCGATGTCAGCTAAGGTTCTTCACATGGTGAATGAAAACAATTACACATTTTTGATTGAACAGGAGTCACATTTGTTAAGGTTACTGAAAACCTGAATCTCACTGTAGTTTATAGAATAGAAGTTCGCAGCGTCAAGCAAATATCCCAACATGTTACAATGGGCTGAGGGGGAAAGGCAGGAGGATATGGAATGATGTTTATAAAAATATATGATATTCATAAAAATATGACTAAGAGTATGCTCTTATTCGTACTTTTGGCTAAAAAATGACATACCACTAAAATATGATCAAATATCCATTTATATGACCAATAAAACTGATCCATTGTGTTAAAAATGTTGGAAACATGCTTAAATTAGCTTAGGCATGGAAAAATAAGCCAGGATAAAAATATGAAATGTCATAATCCGGCCTTATAAGTAATAACCCACGTCACCGTTTCCAGGTGATATTGTTGCCAAATGTCATCATTTCCTAACTTCCATATTCTCTCTTCCTTGTGACTGCACAATTATGAGAACACAAACGCCAGACCCTAATTTCATAATATGCTTGTTTTATGTTACTTGAAAAAAAAATCCGCATTTAGTTTTCTGTTATTCATTTTGGTAAAATGAATAACCTATTAGCATATTTTATCTTTAGATATTGGAATACGTTCCCATTGCTTCCTGTACTTGTTCTCACACTTCCTTCAGTTTCCCATTATGAAGGGAGCACAATCACCTGGTGCAATTAACCAACAGTTTGCAGTCACTGTTAACTGCTACAAGAGAATGAGAAAATGTTGGTTGCTAATGTACTACCTGGCAAAGTGACCAGTCCTATCACAAACTATGCGAAATAGTAATGACGTGTATTTACGTCCTTCTTACGTCACGGAAGAGCATATCATGAAGCACATTCAGTGCAGATAATAGTTGCAATCACGTCATAATGAAGGCGCATTTGTTCATTGACAAGGGCGGGAGACTGAGATTGTGAGAGAGAATTGCTGACCATTATTGGGAAAAATATTAATAATTGAAAACAGCATTTGTGAGGTTGATGCTTTTTATAGGATAATAGAGACAACGACAGTGATGCATCTTTCAGTGACACGACATTGCTGATGCAGTGTTTGACATTATGCCTTTGCCACTTGAATAAACCACCTTTTTAGAAACCATTCTAGGTGTACAGATGAGTTGCCCTTTAGAAAATTTCAGTTATATTACCACGCACTTCTTATAGTTACTTAAGTTATTTCATACGAAAAATGTAACTAATGAAACTAATTTAGTTCCTTTTCTTTGTTTCTTCTTTTTTATTTCTTCCTCCGTTATGGAAATTCCAGAGGATAAAGAATGTTTATGCTTATTTTCATTCTTTGAAAAATATTACAATGCATAATTACGTAGGTATATTGTATGCAACATATTTACCATCATTAAGATTACTTCTTTCAATTACAGTACCTACCAAAAGTTTAAGAACACCTGCATATTTCACCGAAATCCACTGTCCTTAAACTATTTTGTGCATCGGTCTTATGTTTCGCCAAAGTTGTCTTATTAAAGGGTACATAAAAATAATTATTTAAATGTCATTACTTTTAAAGGAGTTCAGTTTTAGAAAAACTTAAAAAATTAAATTTTGAAATCTTGTGGAGATGTGACCGTGCAAATATATGGGATATCAATTTTATTTTCTCTGAAGCGAAAGGCACATGTGAGAAATATTTTTAAATATGACATTGTTAGCACATACTGTTTATCAACAATTGACACAACGTTTATAACTTTAAAACAAATTGGAGAAAAGAGATTTAAATTAGCATTATTTGGCAATGGAATCAACCACATGATGAATGAGCCAGCGAAGCCGGAGCGTGTCTTTTTATAGTGAATTGTGCATACTGCAAATCACACCACTGAATGCTGCTATGTTGATCTTGTTATGATGCCATGACATTCAGTTGGGCCGTAGCTTCCATTTTGTTCTGGTGCGAAAAGAGATAGTTAAGTAAAAATGGGTGGAAAACCTAAATAAGGATATTAAACAGCAAATGATTGGCATGCATAAGTACAGCAAGCTATATAGAGATATTGCAATGCAACTGGGGATATGTAAAACATGTGTGGCACACAGACAATAAAAGAATATGGGATAAGCGGCACATTTTCAGACCTGGAGCGAAGCGAAAGCAGACAATCCCGAAGGTGCGCTAGAGAGTAACATTCTAACAGCACGCAACGGACCGACAAAAGATTGTCACACAGCGGACATAGAGGGGCAGGGTCCCTTTTAAGTAGGTAACCATGCGAAAAATTTAAGTGCCCTATTCTTAATCGACCCAACCTAACCTCCTCCCGGCGAGATGTGCGACAGGAAGTTATCCAGTTTATCGGAAGTTCTTTCACTTCTCTAAGCTTATTACCGCGGAGATCTGACCACTCGTCGTGCCAGGACGACAGCAGCGCTCTCCGCACTTCAAGCCTAAAGTGTTCCGAAGTAACACGTGAGATGGTAATACTAGGTTCTGTAGTTGCCATCTTTGCTGCCAAATCTGCCATCTCATTCCCCGGCAAACTTACGTGACCAGGAATCCATGCACACACCACGTCAACGCCAGAAGCGTGTAAAACATGGACGGCATCCTGGATGCGTTGTACAATAGGGTGGGGGTTGTACAGCTGACAAATGCTCTGCAGTGCACTAAGGGAGTCGCTCAAAATCAGGCAGTCACCTAATTTACGACGGCGCACATACAAAACGGCTCGGTAAATTGCATAAAGCTCTGCAGTAAAAATGGAAGTGCTATTTGGAAAACCGAATGTATGTGGTTCGGTTCCATAAACATAAGCACATCCAACACAGTTGGTGCTCTTTGACCCTTTGACCCCTCTTTGACGACGGTCAGTGTAGCCTGACAAAAATTCTAAAAAATACGTGCGGATACTTGAAATAGGCATCGTGGACTTCTGGTGTACGGTCATCCCAAGATCTACTTGGGGCGTGCCAGATAGCCAAGGGAGGTAAAGCCTCTCACCCTTGGCGAACATCCTAGGCAGTTCCACTCCAAGCTTCACTAGAAGATCTTGGAAACGGAACCCTGCAGGCTTAGGACTAAGAGTGCTATTCCTATATCGTTCTCTTAGCGTGGTGGTGAAACAAGAAGCGAACGTTGGGTGTTTAGGCATACATCTAAGCGCACAACCATAATTTGCCAAGAGAAACTCACCCCGATAGTGCAGAGGAGGTTCTGTGGACTCGGCGTCAAGGCTCACCACTGGGCTCGTTGGAAAAGCTCCTATTGCAATGCGGATGCCCCTATTGTGGACCGCGTCTAATCTTCTCAGCACAGATGGTCGTGCTGACGAATAAACAATACACCCATAATCTAGCTTGGATCGGATGAGTGCGCGATAGATTCGCAACGAAATTGTCCGATCCGCTCCCCACGATTTGCCATTCAGTACTCGCATGATATTTAGGGAACGGTGACATCGTGCTCTTAGCTGTGCAATATGCGACAGCCAACTAAGCTTCCTGTCCAAGATCAAACCTAGGGAGCGCGTCTCATTTGCGAAGGGAAGTAAATCTGGACCGAAACGGAGCGAGGGTGGTAATCGTCTCCTACGACGATTGACTTCTCACTTGAGAAACGGAAGCCGTTTTTGATGTTCCATTCTCTAAGGTTGTCCAAACATTGCTGCAGGCACCGTTGTAAGAACGCCGTGCGCTGAGAAGTGCAATAGACAGCGAAGTCGTCTACGAATAGGCATGACGAAACTCCAGGTGGAACACATTTCCAGATGGAGTTTATTGCTATAGCAAAGAGCGTGGCACTTAGTACGGAACCCTGAGGTACTCCCTCTTCCTGAACAAAAGAATTAGAGAAAACCGAGCCGATCCTTACTCGGAAAAAGCGGTCCTTCATAAACTCCTGAATGAAAAGTGGTAGGCGTCCACGTATGTTCCAGGCATACAGGGAACGTAGAATTCCTGCTCGCCAGCACGTATCATAAGCCTTCTTAAGCTCGAAGATCTCAGCAGAGGACATGGACCTAGAATCTGCCCACACTGGGAGACTCCCAGTGGAAAAGAGGCGCGAAAAAGCGTCCGATAAAAATGTAAACCCAAGAGAGAAGAAAAGGGCAAAATTAATTAGACAACCGCCCACTCCAAAGTAATGAAGAATTACCTTGGAATTATCTGTCCCATACACAATGCAATATGGCTATCCTACAATGGAACATACCCGGTATAAGAAGCCAACTTTCAGAATTTGAGCTTTTGCTCAAAGAAAACGAACCTCTGGTCGCATGTTTGCAAGACTAAGTTGCGTCCTCAACACGCTTTCCATCTAAGGCGATACACCCCAGTACGGTGTGATGTCACACTAGAAGAGGGTGTTCCGGCACATGGCGACGCTATGATACTTGTCAGAGATGACCTATATATGCAAACTCTACCATTGCACTCTGATATAAAATCAGTTGCTGTACGGATTAAACTGCCAAGCATCCAGATCACCATTTTTACCTTATATTTGCCTCCGTCCCATGACTTCTCGCACATTGACTAAGAAGATCTAGTTTCCCAGTTACCAACACCGTTTCTGTTGGTGGGAGACTTCAATGCGCACCGCTCACTTTGGGGTTCAAATCGCGCTTGTGCGAGAGGTACGCTCATTGCCGATTTCTTGCATAGTTACATCCTATCTCTCCTCAAGACCGGAGAGCCTACATTCATTTCTGACTCTTACAATAGTTTCTCGCACCTTGATCTTGCAGTTTGTTCACCTCAGTTGGCAGTCACCCTACAATGGAATGTCATCTCTGATTTAAACTCTAGTGACCACTTCCCATGTCTTATTAGTCTCTTAACGCAAGATACATGTTCCAAACGTATGCCCAGATGGAGTTTGGATCATGTCAACTAGAACCTTTACACCCAGTTGGCTGTCTTTACGTACAACGAGCACGACTCAGTGAATGATTTGGCGCAGCATCTCACAGAGACGACTCTCTCTCTATGCTGCTAAACAATCAATTCTGCGGTTGACTACACACCCCCTTCGATTTCCCGTCCCCTGGTGGACGGAAGAATGTCGGAATGCCATTCGTTCTCGAAGGCATGCTCTTAGGGTTTTCCAACGTCGCCCTACGTTGGATAACCTAATCGAATACAAGAAAATGCGCGCCAGGTCCAGACAAGTCATTAAGGATAAAAAAGGTCATCTTGGAGCAAATTTGTAGCTTCATTTAACCGACACACACCTTCCTCGGTTGTGTGGGATAGGCTAAGGCGTGTTTCTGGGCAATCGACCCATACACCAATAGCGGGTCTGAGAACAGCCACAGGATTTGTTGTTGATTCATTCGAAGTGGCAAATACGTTTGGCAGTGCTTTCGCTCAGGTGTCTAGCTCGGAAAACTACTCCCCTGATTTCCTTCCAATTAAAACTCAGGTGGAATCTCAAGGCTTCTCGTTTCGGTCTAGAAACGTAGAAGACTACAATCGCCTTTTCACCATGGCGGAGCTAGAACATTCCCTTAAATCTTCGCGATTATCAGCACCAGGGCCGGACGGTATTCCTGTACAAATGTTACAACAGCTCTCTCCTGAAGGTAAGGCATTCCTGCTCGAGGTCTATACTCCTGTTTGGGTTGATAGTATGCTTCAGAAAATTGGCGGCAGGCCACCGTTATTCCCATCTTGAAGGCTGGAAAGGACCGTCATCTTCCCTCCAGCTATCGTCGTATTTCCCTCACCAGTTGTGTTTGCAAGGTGATGGAACGCATGATCAATGGACGATTGGTATGGTGGTTAGAAAGTCGTAACCTACTGACCAACATCCAGTGTGGCTTTCGACGACGCCGTTCAAATGTTGACCATCTTGTATCAATATCCACACAGATAATGGACGGATTTATGAAGACCTGTCAAACCGTTTGCATATTTTTCGATCTCGGGAAGTCTTAAAATACGTGCTGGTGAGCAGGGATTCTACGTTCCCTGTGCACCTGGAACATACGTGGACGCCTACCGCTGTTTATTCAGGAGTTTATGAAGGACCGCTTTTTCCGAGTAATGGTAGGCTCGGTTTTTTCTAATTCTTTTGTTCAGGAGGAGGGAGTACCTCAGGGTTCGGTGCTAAGTGTCACGCTCTTTGCTATAGCAATTAACTCCATCTGGAAATTCGTAGACGACTTTGCTGTCTATTGCACTTCTGAGCTCACGGCGTTCTTACAACGGCGCCTGCAGCAATGTTTGGAGAACCTTAGAGAATGGAGCTCAAAAAACGGCTTCCGTTTCTCAACTGAGGAGTCAATCAGCGTTATTTTCTGGCACCGTAGGAGACAATTACCACCTTCACGATGTGATCGTTCCCTAAATATCACTAAATGGCAAATCGTGGGGGCGGGGGGCGGATCGGACAATTTTGTTGGGAATGTATGTTTATTTGTCAGCACGACCATCTGTGCTGAGAAGATTAGACGCAATAGGGGCATCCGCATTGCAATAGGAGGTTTTCCAACAAGCCCAGTGGTGAGCCTTTACGCCGAGTCCTCAGAACCTCCTCTGCACTATCGGCGTGAGTTTTTCTTGGCAAATTATGGTTGTGCGCTTAGATGTGTGCCTAAGCACCGAACGTTCGATTCTTTTTTCACCACCACGCTAAGAGAACGGTATAGCATCCTTAATCCTAAGCCTGCGGGGTTTCGTTTCCAGGAACTTCTAGCCAAGCTCGAAATGGAACTGCCTAGGATGTTCGCCAAGGGCGAGAAGCTTCACCTCCCTTGGCTATCTGGCACGCCCCTTGTACATCTTGGGATGACCGTACATCGTAAGTCCACGATGCCTATCTCAAGTATCCGCACTTTTTTTAAAGAATTTTTGTCAGGCTACAGTGAGATGTATTTACACCGATGGGTCAAAGAACAACAAGGGTGTTGATGTGCTTCTGGCGTTGACGTGGTGTGTGCATGGATTCCTGGTCACGGAGGTTTGCCGGGGAATGAAACGGCGGATTTGGCAGCAAAGACGGCAACTACAGAACCCAGTATTACCATCTCACTTGTTATTTCGGAAGACCTTAGGCTTGAAGTGCGGAGAGTGGTGCTGTCATACTGGCACGAAGAGTGGTCTGCTCTCCGTGGTAATAAGCTTAGAGAAGAGAAAGAACTTCCGATAAACTGGGTAACCGCCTGTCGCACATCTCGCCGCGAGGAGGTTAGTTTGGCTCGATTAAGAGATTAAGAATAGGGCACTGCAATGATGCATCGCATGTTTACCTGACAACCTTTGGTTAGCCCGTCACGTGCTGCTAGAGTATTCCTCTCTATGGCACCTTCGAGATTCTCTGCAGCTGCCTGCCAGACTTGCAGAGGTCTTAGCGGATGACAACAGAGCGGTTGATAGATTTTTTTAAGTTTTTAGTGGATTGTAATATCAATTTGAGGATTTGAAATTTTAGATACTTTTTATGCTTTTTGACATATTTATCATCTTGTTTTCTATCTGGCTATTGCCACTGTTTTTTACGTTTATGTGTATATTTTCTTTGTTGCTAGTAATTTTATTTTTGGTTCAAATTTATATCTGGCTATTGCCATGAATTTTTAAGGGCGCTGATGACTCCGAAGTTGAGCGCCCTTAAACCCACAAATCATCATCCAAAAACAGACGCATGAAATTGCTGTTTCCTATGCACTATTTATTTCACCAAGAGGTGAATTTCACCAGGAGGTTTACAGGATTCCCAATGAAGAGCCTTGTACCTTGAATAATTCACTTGAGAACAAATTCTGCTGGTTCGGGATCCCACGGCTGCTTCACAGTGTCCAGGAGGCGAATTTTAAATCAAACCTTATTCGAGATCTACTTCAGCGGTTTAGAACCTGTACCACAGCTCTTCATTCACATTCGATCGAAATGGTAGAGTGTTATATTAAGACGGTGAAGGACCACTTCGGAAAGTGGTATCCTGTCATCAACGAGATTGGGATATGCATGTGCCGTTATTCCTCCTGCGAATAACTACACAGCACCAACCTATTGGCATAACACAGGCTAACATGGTATTTGGATGAGAGGTACGGCTAGCATGTGGTCTGTTGTTCTGTAGGCCACCTGATATTGACCAGCCGTCAATGGATTATACGTTACGACAGTAACGAATAGGCTAGAAAAATCCACTATCTCGCCAAGAGACACCTGCAAGTGGGATGTGACCGAATGAGGGCATGTTACTACCGCCTGGCGAACAGTGTTGAATCCCAGAAGGGTGACCTCGATGACTTACTATCTCACGAGGACTAAGGGGCAATCGTCTATGTTACAACGTTCCTGGGGCGGCCGTTTTAACGTAATCATCAGTGTCAGATGTGCTGCCCTTGTAATAGGTTAGAAATGTCTTGTGTTCGATTCCCCAGCTAATGAACCGGAAAGAAAAATGGGCTGCTTGCGCACTTTGCATTTCGCCGCAACGTCGCAAAGAAAATAAGATATTACTGCATCGTATTAATGAAGTGACAGTGAAAACTTATTGAAGCGTCAGTGAAAATAGGACTATGTCTCACCACCAACCAAACAGGTATCCATTAAGCTCCTTGGAACTCAACAGTATTTTTGAAGGAATAAAAGGCTATTCCTATCCTGCAGCTATAGCGTTGGAATGCCTGCAAAATACAGGCATGAAACCCCTGACCGACTCTTAGGCGCTTATTATTGTTTGCAAAAGATAAAAATATTAAGCGATGTTTTTCAGCACAGAAAAAAGAGGTTTCATGCCAAATTAGAGCTTGACCACATCGCCATTACGTAAATTGGCGGCAACTATTAATAACTGTGTGATATACCTACACGTCCAAAATGCTAGAATTTTTTGGGTGTGTACCTTCTTTCTTAGGGTAAATTTAAGCTCTTCGGAAAGATACCATAGTGTAAAGTTTTGTTTCTAGTTGCCAAAAGAGGCATTTTTTCATGCCATCTTTCCCTTTTTGGGTACCTTTATCCCCTTTCCCCCAACCATACCCATAATCCCCTTTTTTCACTTTTTCTTTTAAGTTTCCTTCCGTTTTACTCTATATGATTTTAATCAATATAAAACATTTAACTTCTAATTAACATCTCAGCTTGCTGTGAACATGTGAAGAGTAAGCCTAACTCTTTCAGTAAACGCTGCGCGGGGGTTTAAAGCACGCCTACAACAATGGAAAATAATTGTGTACGACAAATCCTTTCTCTTGCTTTACCGTTATTAAGCAACCCACAATAATACAACTGACAATGACTCATTCATATCATTCTGTCCTTTTAATTTCACCAGAATCAGTAGCCTACTGATCGTGAATGTGAGTTTATTACTGGGACAGACGTCATCTGTTCGCGCGGATTCCAAGGTCACCCAGAGACAGCAGTAGCGGTACACGCGTAGTTCCAAGAATTGACTCTGGGTTCTGCTCGAAGCTATTAGAAATAGCTGAAACAGCAGTTCCAGCATGAATGAGAACATTCTGGTAATTGTCGCGGTGTTATATAAGAGTGTGGACAGCAAGTGAATGAGTTGTCTAACAGTCACATTGAATCAGAAGGTGAACTGGTGTTAGTCCTTTGTTATATTACTAAACGAGTGTATTACTAGATTTTAACATGCCAAAGATGTGCAGTGCTCGACTTATTGTTCTGACTCAGGAATTCAAACAAGATTTCATAAAAACAGATGAAATTGTTATTCGGTGTACGCTTTGCGATGCAGGAATTTCGTTAGATGAAAAACACCAGCGAGATCGCATCAAACAGCAAATTTCCAGCTCTAAGTATCAAATGAACAAGACTCTTCAGGCAAACAAATCGGGGCAGCCTCTATTGCGAAATGCGTTTCAACAAGAGTTCTTCAAAAAGGCAAAATTTTAAGGAGATCAACATTGAGTTAGGTGCAGGTCTTGAACAAGCAGAAATTCCTCTCAATAAGGTGAACCATACAGCCTTCAAGGGATTTCTTGAAAAACACACAAAGATGTCTATGCCAAGTGAGAATACTTTAAAAAAATTACATGGAGCCTGTTTGCCAAGAAACCATAGAAAGAATCAAGGAGAAAGTGTTTGCGATGTGGGAATCATTGTGGATGAAACCATAGACTCAATGAAGCGATATGTTTTGAACAGTTTAGTTTTTCCCTTAGCAGAGGAGAAAGTTAAGCCCATGTATGAGATGCAGAAAGCCAATGCCAGTAAAGTAACGCAATCAATTATGGACTTTTGTCAAAAACTCTGGTCTGTTGGTATCGAGTTTGAAAAACTTCTCGTGGTTACGGACCAGGCTCCATAAAGGTTTCAGCTGTTAACCAATTAATGCCTTTGTTTCCTAAGTTCAAGCAGGTGACATGCTTGGTTCATGTCCTTCACAAGGTTTGTGAATCCATAAGGAACGAATACGGCATCGCAAATCAGTTCATCTCTGCCCTGAAGAAGAATCTGCTGAAAGCTCCGAATCGTGTTGTGATCTACAAGGAAACCACTGACCTGTCCCTTCCAAATTTCCCGGTCATTACTCGCTGGGGATCTTGGATCGAGTGTGTTGCCTTGTTGTGTGAGAATTTTGTCAAAATTAAAGAGCTTGTTCTTTCTTTGGATCCAGCTGACGCAGGTGCAATTTCCAAGGCACATCAACTTCTGTTACGGGAGAAAATACATAATTTTAGACAGAAATATATTGTGTCCATAGTTACAAGTACCTGACTGTAGCTATTAATCTATTAGAAAGACAACGTTTGGAAAAGGAGAAACAGTGGGATATTTTTACTTCCGTGAGGGAGCAGTTAAATGGCTTTGACAAAGACAAACTTTAGTCTTCAGAAGAATCCAAACATTGAGGATTTTGATGAAACTGCGTCAGCTTTCACGGCCGGTGTCATAATATAGAAACTGATTATCCGGGCTTGTGGGTCGTGGTCTAGTCAGGAAACTCCTTCCAGACGTTTCGTCCGAAGCTGCGTCGAGCATCCACAGTGGCGTTGCCTTAACACTCTCTTAGTCTCGGCGATAACTGACACGGAGCCTTTTGGCTTCACGGGCTTTCTACGTTTGGCGCGGGTGGGCGGAGCTAGTTCCTGGTTGCTCCGGTCTTGGCTTATTGGTACGGCTGCTGCGGGGGCTGGGTTGCTGCTTCTATTGTCTATGCTTGATGTTGAGGCTGTTGGCGGCGTATGGTCCTGGATTTGTTGACGGTCAGTCTTCCTGCGTGCTTTTTGTAATGCTGGATGCCAGGCTTTATTTAGGCGTTTGGTTTCTTCCTTTCTATTGAAGTTGTTATGTTTGTAGATCTCTATAGCTTCTCGACTTAAACGGGTGTAATAATGTAGTGTGGAAGATAGGACCGCTGTGTCTGAATACTGTATAATGTGTTCCCCTGGCGCTAGTCTGCGACTGCAGACTTTTCGGTTTGTCCCAAACGGCAGCACCTCTTGTGTTCCGTAATGCGTGTGTTTACCGTACGTTGAGTGGTCCCTATATACACAGAGCCACATGAGCAGGGAATTCGGTAAACACCCGCAGACGAGAGGGGTTCTTTTGGATCTTTTGTTGAACGTAGCATGTTCCGTATTTGCTGTGTCTGTTTGTAGATGGCCTGGATGTCGTGTTTTTTCTTTTTTTTTTCTTTTGAGAACTTTCCCAATGCGATCTGTGATACTTTTGATGAACGGCAGATATACTTTATTCTTCTTTTTCAAGTCGATTTGTTCCGGGGTTGGCAGGGGCTTCTTTCTAGGGCGTATGGCACGTTAGCACGTTTAACTTCCTGGCTGGTGTAACCGTTGGCCTGCAATGCACTGTCAACGTGAGAAAGTTTCAGGTTGAGCAGGTGTGGTTGGCAGATGCGATTAGCACGATCTACTAGTGTTTTTATGACAGCTCTTTTTTGGCCGGGATGGTGGTTGGAGAGCTTGTGTAGGTACCGGTCTGTGTGTGTAGGTTTGCTGTAGACTGTGTGAGAGAGCGTACCATCAGGCATCCTGAATAAGAGTACGTCCAGAAACGGCAATTGTCCATTGTTCTCCATTTCCATAGCTCTACTTCGGGAAAGAATTCACCAAACCCGCCGGGAGTTGGCCTTCAATGACAGCGCACTAATGTCTCTCCACTTGCAGGTCAGTAGTATACTATCTAGACAGGACTGGGAAAAAGTGGACAGAATTACATGCAGCTCCATGATCTCAACCTCAAACCAAGCTACCACCAGACAGAAGAAGAAGTTTGATAATTTCTCCAAGTTGCAATCCACTACTGCCAATGAACCTAAGCGCACTGTGATCAACTTATTGGGCTACCAACTGTCGGAGAATGAAACCACCGTTCTGGCAAAGGGTGCCAACTTTGCTGTCACTCCAACCACTATACCTACAGAGGATATCATTGCCAAAATAGAAGCTGGTATTCGCCACGTCTCTGGTTGTGCTGCGGAAGAGATACGCCGTGAATGTGCCAGAATTCTACAGCGGGCAAAACCTCCCAAAAGCAATCTCTCCGGACCGGAGAAGGCTGCCGTGAAAACGTTGAACAACAGCAAGGAGATTGTTATCAGCACAGCAGACAAAGGCAACGCTACTGTCATTATGAACGTTTGGGATTACCAGCGTAAAATCTCGGAACTACTAGATCCAGCTTCCCACAGAAAACTTCCGCGTGACCCCACTAAGCGCATCATGCGAAAAGCTAATCAGCTCATCAAGCAGTCTTCATTACCCGTGGAAAAACAACGACAGCTCACAAGCACAGAAGCACAGCCTCCAAGACTATACGGACTACCGAAGGTCCACAAACCAGAAGTACCTCTCCGGCCCATAGTTAGTGCCATCTGAACTCCCACGTACTATTTAGCGAAACACCTGGCCAAACTCTTACAGACACATGTTGGTAACACTGACTCGTACATCAAGAATTCCGCACATTTTGTTCAAAAAGTGAAGTCCTTGACCCTGCAGCCCAACGACCTTCTTATAAGTACTATGCCAAAAACTGTGCCTGTAATACTTACGTTAATCGATAATTAATTGTTCCTCTGCACAAGCTGTGTGAAGGACAACGCTGAAACGCAGAATAAAGAGTCAAAGTCAATACTCAATAGAGAGTCTTTGCGCTTGCGTATTTAATAATAATCACCTTAATGAATTGCACATGTTTAGTACTATAAAAAGTTTTAATAGGTGTTGAAATTTATTTTTGTCGCAATATTTGTGTGGATTAATGAATAACAACATTACGAAGTGTAGATTTGAATATATATATCTTTCCGCTTTGGTATTACCGCATAATTGAAACTGTTGTGCTCCATATGTCTTCTCTTCCCCCGTATTTTGAAAGGACACTGCCAAACGACAAATAAGTGACGGCTTACAAAGAGCTGGGTGACTCGGGGGATACCTTGAGCGACCTTTCTTTTTTTACGCACTAAATATACAGTTATCAGTGTAAGGCCGTGCGTAGGCTGCGCTTAATGAAGATCAGTTCTCCTTCTTTGGCTTACATGGAAGAGCACTAAAGTGGGCGTTTAGAGTGCCTCTTATGGGATATTGAGATATTTGAAAGACATTCTCAACGCATAGTGGGCACATGTGAAATTTTAGTTTGATCAAATATTTCAGCAATGCTTCAGTTGAGAGTTGTACCTTGAATTGTTTGGACGTCACTATTTTAGTTCCGCAACAGTATTGTTTTATAAGTATACACACGTAAGCCACACCGTCTCACAGGCGGGTATTAATGTAAAGGTATCTAATGTACTAATATGTGATTTTATAAATTTTTGCATAATTTCTGGTAACATGTGATGTAACGAAATCAATATATTCATATAATCAAGCTTTTAAATTGTTGGATTCACTAAATTGGGCATAAAATGCAAAGTTTTGTCACCTTATTCTCTCAGACGGATGTTATTGTCATCCCCATTCTCTCACAAAGGCTAACATATAGTTTTGTAATTTCTGCATAATTGACTGTAATATATGATATCAACGGAATCAAAATATTCGTATTAATAATTCATCAATAGCATGCATTTGCATGTTTTTTTCATAGGGGTTAAAAATGTATGCTTTTACATTATGTGCACGAATTATGGAATTTTTAGTTATTTGGACATGATGTTTGTTGATTTTTGATAAATGCATAATATTTCAATATTATCGCCCCTATATTGCATATTTTAATGATTTCTATGGTTTTTTATTATTGTTTTCCATCTGGATAATATGTTTAATATTGGTAATATTGCACATGATGATACAACTCACGAAGATTTCAATATTATAGCCACTATATTGCATATTTTAATTATTTTATGGTTTTTTATTATCTTTTCCATCTGTATAATATTTATCACATTGGTAGAATTGCACATGATGGTGCAATTCGCGAGGTGGCGAGAACTACTGCTCAGTCATGTTGTCATGCAGTGAATCCCCTGTTTCCATCCTTTCATTATATGTATGTTCGTAGAGAATAATCAGTGGGTTATCTGAGAGGTTTATAGTAGCAAAGATAAAGTGCAGGTCAACGCTTTATTCAGCACGATTATAGCAACGCTTGCCTGCCCACCAGTAGTTGTGTTGTGGTCTTCAAACGTAACAGTGTTGTGAACTGGTTCCCACCAAATTAAATAAGGTGTATAAAATGTTAAAAAGCTCTTCAAATGTCGAAAATAAAACCAACTTCGAGTGCTCGATTAATTAATTTACAGAACGAGTTTTCGGGTGATTTAATATCTACAGATAATAGGGCATTGTTTTGTGGAGCGTGTGAGAAAAATGTAGGGAGCGAGAAAAGATTTAAAATAGTTCAGCACATAAACACAGCAAAACCTAAGGAGAATTTAATCAGAGAACTCGCAAACAAAGAACGTGTTCAAAAAACAGCTAGTAGAGTGTTTAGGAGGTAGGGTTACTGAATTTTCCTATGACTTGTGTCAAGCATTTTTAGCTGCTGATATTCTCTTGTTCAAAATTAATAATCCGACATTTGAAAACTTTCTTGCCAAGTACACTCGACAAAATGTGCCTGAAGAAAGTACACTGCGTAAGACTTATGTAGGACATTGTTACAATAACGTATTGTCAAATATGCAAAATGAATTAGTGGATCAGTTTGTGTGGTTATCTGTTGATGAAGCCCCTGATTCTGAGCGCCGTTCTATTGCTAGTATAATCGTGGGTGCATTAAATAATGAACAAAAGACTACCACTTATTTTCTTAATGGGTGCGAATTGTCGGCCACTGACAATGTAACTGTGACCCAGTTTGTGATGGACGCTTTGAAATTACTATGGCCATGTGGAATCAAATACGACCGGTTACTTTTATTTGTTACTGATGCAGGTCCTCATATGGTAAAATCAGGACAAACTGTGAAAGGTGTTTTTCCTAACTTAATTCATATAACTTGTTTGGCACACACTCTTCATCGCATTTCTAAGACAATACGTGATTCTTTCCCGTTGGTAGATTTGTGTCCAGTACAAAGAGAATTTTTGTTAAATCTTCTAAAAGAGTTAAGTTGTTTAGATCAACAGCACCTAATATCCGACTTCCTCGTGCACCAGTGTTAACTCGATGGGGAACATGGGTCGATGCAGTTTTATATTATACTGAGCACGTAAAAATAGTCGAAGAGGTTCTTAATTCATTGGACTCGAAAGATGCTTCATCCCTAGAAACTGAGCAAAATATTCTATCAGGCACTGGGAAAAGAGGATCTTAGCTTCATATCTACCCATTTTTTTCTTACCAACAGCCATAATGGCATTGGAAGCTGTAGGATCTCCTTTGCATGAATAACTTACTGTCTTTGAAAAAAACAATATGTGATCTAAGTTTGGTTCCTTGTAGCATAGGACAAAAAGAGAAAGCGAATTATGTAATTTCAAAAAAATTTTGATTATAAACAGATGCGCGATATTCGAGACATCCTCGAAATAAGACCATCTGTCACACCAAGAGACTTGACTCTCTCTGTTAAGCAGTTAACATCATTTAAATATGCCCCGGTAACATCTTGTTAAGCTGAGAAGTTTTTCACATTACAAAAGTGTTTTGTGAGACAACAGACGATTTTTTACAGTTGAAAATTTGTGCAAAGTGTTGGTTGTGAACTGCAATTTAGCAGTTAATACTAGCAGCGCGACCACTTCTGCTTCAATCTCTAAGGAATAAGGTAACTTTATTTATTATTTATACTAACTCGTCTTGTTTACTGCAAAGGCACATCAAATGTTTTAATTAAATAGTGCATATTTCTTGGGCTATTTTCAAGTTTTAAGAGCATATTTGCATTCATATTTCAGTGTTTTTAGGGCATGAACTTCCGAGCCCTATTCATCAAGCTTTTACATTGTTAAATTCACTAAAATGGACATAAAATGCAAGATTTTTTCATCATAGTCTTCCAGACGGATGTTACCATTAGCGCCATATTTTCACAAGGATTAAAAAGGCAGAATATGAAACAAAAATACTACAAAATGATCCAACGGCGTAACCTGCTTATACGCAAATATAAAATTCCAAAATCTTAGAATGTTCCTCTGACTCCCAACAGATTATCTTTCAGACTAAACTTGAAACGTGCATGAAATATGAATTTCTTAATTATGTAAAAATGTATGACTAATTAATATCAACTAGAAATACCTTTTTGGCTTCTAGAGAAGACATTAATGGATTGGAGGAGAAAACAACCCTGCTCTAAAATCGAATAACGACGGTTATTTTGGTTTGATCATGGTTCAAGGATGTCTTCAAATACGCCAAAATGGCATCTGTAATAACTGAATTTTCATTAGCTTATCGGTTACAGAAATACCTGACAATGAAGATAAATGTGACGGTTACAGGAGTAATTGGAAGTGAAAAGATGCCGCCGTGGTTGATTCAGCTGAATGATTTACTGCCGACCCCAATCATCTGATCGAGGAGTTCAAGCTCCTTGTTTCAAGACTGCAACTTGTCAATGAGCAAAACTGTCTGCCCAGGTTACTTTCTTTACGTATCCTAGAACATACTGGGGTTCCGTTTGAAATGTAACTTTATCTTTTTTTCTTTTATCTTGTTTTTTTTTTCTCTTTTGTTTGTTTATTTATTTCCTTCTCTCTCTCTCTCTCTCTCTCTCTCTCTCTTTTTCATATTTGTTTATATTTATAGCACACTATTCCGAGTTAAAACACGTAAATATAGAAAGGTATATATGCCATTGTATTCTATTCTACATTTCCAGCGCTAAGATTTTGTCTATCTTTTACAGTTTACTAGTTATGTGTTGTAATATCCACTCCTTGTAAGAATCAGCAGTAATAACTCATCATGGATGTTTCCTAACAGTCCTCCATCTGCAAAATATCCTGATAAAAACGTACACTTCAAACACGTTCTGAGGAAAAAAAAAGCACATGGGAAAGCAGGAATGGCGAGGCATCCTGCATCTTAAATTGTTGTAATTCTGAAAGAGGTTCTCTACCAGTTTCTCACTCCTTGTTGCCTGGGAAGCCATTCACAAATATTCAACAAGTTTATTTGGAGTAAACAATTTTAAAACACTTTGGTCACCCATTACATTTTACTTTCTCTACTACGAACAGTAAGTAGAGGAAGTAGTGTATTCCACCCAAAAAATCGATGTCGAGATTTCACCGGAAATATATGTTTTGAGGCCCTCTGAATCCAAAACAAAGCATTTTTAGAAAATGATCCGTGTGTGTGTGTATGTGTGTGTGTGTGTGAGAGAGAGAGAGAGTGTGACTATGTGTCTGTAACCTGTGGGCAGCTTAACTCAATAAGGAAAAGTCGGTAAAAAGCCAAAGGTGGTATTTGAATTTAACATATCTTAAGGATGCGACACGAAGATTTTGAGGAAAATTCCTCCACCCTAAACTACCCTTTACATGGAAAAGTTTTTGATTTTCTCAAAAATGGTTCTAACGATTTTGATTGAAATGCCATGTATTTAAGATATTTTTATGGAAAATGAAATGTACATATATTTTCTGGCTATAACCCACGTAGTCCTGTTTACTCTGAATGAGTTTTGCATAACGGGCAAACCGAAAGAGATAGACCATATCTTAGTATACAAAAATGTAGATCTTGCAAAATCACACAATTCATGTCCAAATAATTTTTTGTAGAATGAACCATTTGTGTGAGTTTTAGAAAATAAACTTTCGTCAAATTAAACATCGTTATTCATTTTTTTACATGATAGCCGTGCAAAGAGAACAGAATTTGAAATCTATAAAATATTTGACTATCGCTCAAAGCCTATTCCCCTTGCACCTACAAAGAAATAAGCAATAAGATAATTTCGGCAAATTTTTATCTCAACTAACGCGAAGAAAATACAGGAATAAGAGTTTGTAAGAATGGTTAGTACAGGAGTAGAGAAAGTCATGTGAGTGCAGCACATCAGATTTTTGAGTGTGAGATCCAATGAGTATTGTATCTTTCAATCTTGTATCACTGAAACCCATGAACTTTGTAGATACTTGAGACCCTCCTAGTTTTCATAAAGTTTGTTTAGTGAAGAAAGGAATATAGATCGTGGATTAAAGATTTTATTTTACGTATAATGTGCCCGGGAGTGAATTCTTCTCTTTTGGCCATCCAGTGGTACTGATGAAGTAATCGTGATCGTGATTTCTCAAAACATTGATTTTTCATAATTCAAGGTGCTTGAAGAGGAAGATTGAGAATCAAAAACGATTAGAACAAGGAGATTTTGGCGCAGAAATGTTTTAAATTTTAGCGCATTAGCCAAAAACAGCTTAATTTAGTTTTTTTTTTTTGCATTTTTCCGCAAGCTTAAATGTCAAAGCTTTAGGTACACTTTTCTCAGAAACTACTTAAGCTAGAGGACCGAAATTAGTTTTTGATGTTACAAACCATCTATTGAACAAAAATGAGCAATATATTGAAATTTTAAAAATTAAAAATTGTGCCTTTTTAGTGGAATAATATTTGTCTCCATGCACAAATTTTTAGGGTTTATATTTCACTGGAAAAAAACTAATAAACTAGTAGTTATAGTCCCTCCTTAAGCAATTGAATTAACGATAATTTGTCCCCTAGATGGCGTTAGTGTCGCGTGGCGCTAGTGTCAAATTTTGATGGCGGGAAATTTGAAAATTTCAAGATGGCGGAAAATTTGAAAATTTGAAATTTTCCCGCCATAGTGGTACATTTCAAATTTTCAAATTTGCCGCCATTTACCGTTTTTCAAATTTCGCGCCATGAAAAGGCGACACTGAAAAAACCTTAAGGTGTCGTTAAATTTGAGAATTTGAAATTTTTTTCTGTGAACGTTGTTAATTTCAAATTTTCAAACTTCCCGGCATCAACGGCGCGCCGCGCGCCACTAACGCCATCGGATTATCGTTAATCCGATTGCTTAAGGAGGGACTGTTGATTAGATTATTTATTTTTATTGAGAAGATGCATTGAAAAAAACAGTTTAAATTATTGTTGTACGAAAAGGAGTACAAACCTGTTTGGTGGTTGTAGAAAGTTGGTTGCAAACGAGGTGGTCCGTGTGGGTTGGATGGGTAATGATGAAAGATGATTTATCCGTTGACGAGCAAGTGCAAGTTGACACCTCGAGGACAAGTGCGGGTGACGAAGCCGGAATTTGCAGCAGGAGGAGCCGTGGTATGTCTTGCAGGATTGGCAGGTCGTTCCTCCACGAGAGCTCCGTACCAACTGAAGGTAAAATGAGACGTCTATGTAGATGAAGGAGGCATCCGGTGTAAGTTGTGTTAGGGAAGGGGTGGGGGGAGGGAAATGAATATCTGCAGGATGGAGATTGTGATATGACACATCCGCCGGATGTGGCGTTCTGGCACAGGAAAAAAACCGTTGAAATTTTACCACCAACCGTTGCTATTTGAGATGATTTAGCCGTTGAGGAGCAAGAGCAAGTTGACACCTGGAGCATAAGTTGGAGTGACGAAGCCGGAATTTGCCGCAGGAGTAGTTGTAGGTCTTGCACAGGGTTGGCATGTCGTTCCTCTACGAGAGCTCGGTCTCAGCTGAAGGCAAGATGAGACGTCTATGTAGATGAAAGAGGTATCAGGTGTAAGCGCTGAGTTTGCGAACACGCCCACATCCGTTGGTGAGGGGGGGAGGGGGTGGGTGGGAGGGGAGGGGGAGATTGCGATACACCACATCCGTTGGATGGGGTTTTCTTGCACAGGAAAAAAAACGTTGAGATGCAGCTTTTGGTCGACGGTTGAAAAAATGGAGCTTGGGCACACTTGGGATTTAAAAACCGAGAACTCAGCACAAGATTTCCCCTACGCAATATAGCCGCTGGCTTTAACAGTTCTTGGAAAAGCGCGCGTGGGAGAATTAAATGGATGGGGAAAGTGCAAAAGGAATGGCTCGAAAACACTGCAAATGCAGATTTTAGGCAGACGATAGCAAAATATGATACCGGATGCAAAGCGAATAAACCTGGCACGTGCTTCGTGGCCTGAAAGAAAGAGATCAGCTTATTGGTCAAGTTCCCTTCTCTCTCTTGATCTCACACGACGACTGCGCAACGGAAGAGGAGAAACAGAGGGGGAAGTGACACGTGAGCCAGACGATTGACGGCCAGCTAGCCGTGTATTTCAGAGAATATGTAATGATTTATTTATTCGGTTCGTTATATAGGACATTATATTATTCCTTTCTTTCTTTTTAATTTCTCTATTACGGATAGGAAGCCGGGGAACTATTCCATTTCGCCCAAACATTCTATGTGGAGATTTCACCGGGAATATATGTTTTGAGGTCCCCTGAAAAAAGAATTTTTTTTCACAAAGGTCTGCGTGCGTGTGCATGTGAGAAGAGCATACATCAAAAACGAAAAGGAGATTAAGAACCAAAGATGGTATTTATAATATATAAATGCGACACGAAGATTTTAATAAAATTATTTATTCATTTATGCATTCATTTAGTTATTTGGCGCTTTTCCAAGAACTGTTAAAGCCAGCGGCTATATTGCGTAGGGGAAATCTTGTGCTGAGGTCTCGGTTTTTAAAATCCCAAGTGTGCATCCCAAGCTCCATTTTTTCAACCGTCGACCAAAAACTGCATTTTCAGGTATTTTATTGCACATTTCCAAGATCGTTTAAGATCCCAACCGTCATATTTCGTAGCAGAAATCTTTTTCTTGATTTCTCAGCGTTTTTTAAACTAGCATCTTGCCTTGTTAGTCAGTCTTATTCAGTTGCTTGGACCATCGTCATGGGTTCTTTCTCCGTGTCAAGCGAAAACTTATTTCCCCATCTACTGTGCGTGTGTAAAGAGAATTGCATCCGTGGTTGTTTAACAGAGTTTTTTGTTTTGGGTTGTGTGTTCCTGGTGTGTTTGTTTTGTTTATTTTCTGTTTTATAAGAGTTTTTAATTAAATCTTTGTTTAAGCTATGTGCATGCACAACCAAAGTCCAGCGTCTCATAGTTGTAGGGATAAATCATCAAACTAGGGGTAACAATGCATATTTCAGCTAGTATAATCCATATTTTGAATTATCTTGTTATCTTAACTTGAATCAAGTGTATATTCCTTGGTATACGTTTTTAATCGTAACAGTCACACAGAAACTTGCTAAACTGAAAAAACCCACAAATGATACAAATTACACTTGCTGTAACATTATGAATTCCCAATATATTCTTTGCTGTCGGTTGTAATTTTCAAATACCTTATATTTCTTTGTTTTTTGTGTGATAATTCTCCATTGTCTTCTGTTCTCCGTCTTGTGTATTAAATAGTTTGTAGAAGGAAGGGCAGTGAAAGTGGCGTAAGGTGAAAGTAACAACATTTCTCCTAAATTAATACTATACTTCTGGAAAGAATTCTGATGTGTAACACTCAAACGGCTTTTGCACCCAATATCCTTATTTTCATAGTTGTTAATAATTGTTCATAAGCTTCTTGATTCTTTTCCCAGCTATCGATAACATATTTATTCCGCCAGTATTAAAATAATAAGAAAACAATTTGCTAACGCTTTCCTCTCCAATAAAAAAACATCAGTGACCGTGTGTGTGTAATTTGACAAGCAAACAAGAAAAAACAAACAATTCATTATTGCTCTGAACTATGTTCATATATTTGTTCATTTTGCGCCACTGTGTGTCTACTTGTAATGGTTTGCTTAACATCATTAAACTATTCTATGTTTCAGTCAACTACATGTTTAAGCTTTTATTCTTATATGACATATTTCGAGGTAAACTGTCGGGATATATGACACCTTATCGTAACTGGATGACCTGGCACGCGCGCGAATGCAAACTTCGACAAGTTCCAACATGTATGCGGTGTGTGTCTGTTAGCCGCTTAAGCCACGAGAGAAACAGTCAGCATATCACGTAGCCTTCTGTTGTAGCAAGATGCAGATCGAGTTCAAAGCACGTAATTGCCACGGGCGCTTGTGCGTGTGTGTGAGTATGAAGACAAGTTGCATATGATCTGCCAGCATTTTCTATCTGTGGGAGAGGCCCATTTTAACGCCTTCTTTAAACGGTATGCCAAACATTTAAAAAAGTTTGCTAATCAGCTCTTGAATTATCTTGTTATCTTAATTTGATAGTGTGAGGTGTTCAACCATAGTCTGCGCATTTTATCGGATTTTAACTGTTGGCTTAACATTAAAGCATGTCTGTTAAATGCGTTAGAAATATGACCCTATGTTCAAAACAAAAAAGACGAAGGAAACAAAAACAAGCAAAGGAGGAAAAAACAAGACTCAAGTTATACGTATCAATATAATTGATATTTTAAGCAAAATTCTGAAGCCATTTTTTCGTTAACCGACCTTTTTTTCGTTTTTCTTTAAACTATGCTTTTTCACCATCACCAACGCTATCATTCCTGCAATTCCTTTTTCTCTCCCTTTTTTTATAAGGCAAAGGTTGCTTCCTTATTTTTCATCAAATCCCAAGGCACCTTATTTTCCACCAATCATCGTCATTTTGGAATCCTAACGACCAAATCCCAACTCGTCTTATTTTATCCAATCAGATCACGCCACGTCACTTCCGCATATCACGTTTCCCAATTCCTCCAAGATCCTTCCCTTCTTTGCTTCCGAACACCCGTCAAGACCACATCACTTCTCCCTTCCGCAAATCACGTGCCTTTTTTTTTTCGTTTTCTACGAGCAACAATACATCTCGGCAGTCAAAATGCAGCAAAACATAAAAACCTAGAGCGGATGTACCTCGGCAGATGCTTATCAGCGCACTTGTACCATTCTCCGATATATATTATAACAGATCACATTCTTGGCGATTGGATGCTTAGCGTCCGTCAAGATTTTATTAAGCAAAAAGCAACGGTTGGTGGGAACATCTCAACGGTTTTTTTCCTGTGCCAGAAAACCCCATCCGACGGATATGGTATATCGCAATCTCCCCCTCCCCTCCCACCCACCCCCTCCCCCTCTCACCAACGGATGTGGGCGTGTTCGCAAACTCAGCGCTTACACCTGATACCTCTTTCATCTACATATACGTCTCATCTTGCCCTCAGCTGAGACCGAGCTCTCGTAGAGGAACGACATGCCAACCCTGTGCAAGACCTACAACTACTCCTGCGGCAAATTCCGGCTTCGTCATTCCAACTTATGTTCCAGGTGTCAACTTGCTCTTGCTCCTCAACGGCTAAATCATCTCAAATAGCAACGGTTGGTGGTAAAATCTCAACAGTTTTTTTCCTGTGCCAGAACGCCACATCCGGCGGATGTGTCATATCACAATCTCCATCCTGCAGATATTCATTTCCCTCCCCCCACCGACTTCCCCACCCCAGCGCGTGTGTCTGTGATCGCAAACACAACTCTTACACCGGATGCCTCTTTCATCTACATAGACGTCTCATTTTACCTTCAGTTGGTACCGGGCTCTCGTGGAGGAACGACCTGCCAACCCTGCAAGACATACCACGGCTCCTCCTGCTGCAAATTCTGGCTTCGTCACCCGCACTTGTCCTCAAGGTGGCAACTTGCACTTACTCCTCAACGGATAAATCATCTTTCATCATTACCCATCCAACCCACACGGACCACCTCATTTGCAACCAACTTTCTACAACTACCAAACAGGTTTGTACTCCTTTTCGTACAACAATAATTTAAACTTTTTTTCAATGCATCTTCTCAATAAAAATAAATAATCTAATCAACAGTCCCTCCTTAAGCAATCGGATTAACGTTAATCCGATGGCGTTAGTGGCGCGCGGCACGCGGCGCGCCGTTGATGGCGGGAAGTTTGAAGTTTGAAAATTTGAAACTAACAACGTTCACAGAAAAAAAATTTCAAATTCTCAAATTTAACGACATCTTAAGTTTTTTTCAGTGTGTCGCCTTCTCACGGAGCGAAATTTGAAAAACGGTAAATGGCGGGAAATTTGAAAATTTGAAATGTACCACTATGGCAGGAAAAATTTCAAATTTTCAGCCATCTTGAAATTTTCAAATTTCCCGCCATCAAAATGTGACACTAGCGCCACGCGACACTAACGCCTTCTAGCGGGCCAATTATCGTTAATCCAATTGCTTAAGGAGGGACTATAACTACGGACACTCATATTGTTCATTATTAAGTACTTTAGGTCTCCTAAAACTGCACGATTTGTAAACAAAATTGTGGCAGGTATGTGTCCCTAACTAATAGCATGGGTTTTTAAAATATAATGTTAGGACTTCACTTAAAAAGCCCTATTGACCAAAATGATGATGTGATATTACAAATTTTGTACTATCAGTATGTCAAATGACATTTATTGGACAAATGGTGTAATTATGATTACTTTACGACAGAGGTAACCCTCCAATTCTGATTTTGAAATGTATATAGTTTGATACCATATTCAGCTTGACAGAATAATAACCTTTTAAATTGTATATTGCCTACTAAGAACTCTAAGTGATGTTTATCAGGTCGAGAATGCATTTTGGGAATACGAGGTCCTCAGGGCCGAGTTTTCCAAGTATTCCAAATCTGATAAGTAACTTACAGTTCGTGGTTAGCCAATTACTTTCTGCTGTACTTGAAAAACCCGTAAAAAGCAATAATAAATCAGAATTGTTTTTCCATATTTTATTGAGCATTAAGAAAGAATGAATTCTCAATGTGAACAAATGAACAGCTGCATCTATATTGTCTCAAACATATATGTATATTTGTTTATTTCATGTGAAAATCCAGGTTCCGCCTCAAGATGTACTGAAAAAAAATAAAAAGAATTGAATCGCTTATAAATGTTAACGACATGACCAATTGCACATTTAATACTTCAAGCAATAAATAATTCATACGTTTGTATGTTTTGCTAAGGATTCATTAATAACTTATTTTTAGGTTATGCTGTTGGGTGTGACGTCATTTTACTGGTACCGTAAGTATTAAAGACCAGTTCAACTGGTACCGTACGCATTCTAGACCAGTTTTAGCCTTGTTGCCATGGGAATTGATTAATAAATTGTAAATTTAGCTTACGCTAGCAAATATGTGTTAGCGAGGGTTAACTTCCGTATCAAGAATTGCAAAAATTAAATTTACGTACATAATGTTCATGTACCGTAAGTAAAACATCAATTGAACAACGTGTATGTGCAAAACTTGTGGCAGGTGTGTGTCGTAATGTGACATGGATGTGGGACACTGTATGTATCTATATGCAACAAATAATAATAAAGATTATTTCACAATCATCCGCTAACGGTAACCAGCACGGCAAGGAGAGTGGAAGCACGGCAGCACTAACAATTTAGTTCACAACAACACGGTAATGCATATTATTGATCAGCGTATCGATAGCAAAGTGGCGGTCGGGTGAGCAGGCAGGTAAAAACTAAAATTAAAATTTTCTTGAAAATGGCTCTAACGATTTTGATTAAAATGTCATATGTTTAAAATATTTTTATGACTAATGAAATGTATATTTTGAATTTTCTGGCTATAGCTCCTATAGTCGTATTTACTCTGGACGACTTTTGCATAACTGGTAAACCGTTAAAGATAGACCAAATCATACTATACAAGAAAATGTGGATCTTGCTAAAATACACAATTTATGTCCAAAAGATTTTTTTTTTTTTTTTTGTGAACTATTTCGGAGGTATTCTTTGTTATGTGTGTGAGTTTCTTAATGCTTAAACTTTCCTCAAATGGAAGATCGTTACTCATTTGTTATAGTTACTCGTGCAAAGTGAACGGAATCTCAAAGCTTTAAAAGATTTGACTATCGCTTAAAGCCTACTTCATTCCCATATCCCCCTTCCACCTACAAGAAATCAAGCAATAGGATAATTTCTGGAAAATGTTCATCTCAACTAACACTAAAGCAGGGATGTCGAACAGCACTCCCAAACTGTGAACTTGAGACACGTGGACTCTTGCTACCGGACTCACCTTTGTTGTATACGCACCTAGAAGAGAAGGGGTGAACTGATGCCAAAGAACAAAAAGTGGCGGCTGGTACCATGATTCATGTTTGTACATTTAGAAATGGAAATACACTGTTGAATTAGTCACTGATAATTTTTTATTGTTTGTTTATTGTTTTTTGGATGCTTAGCAATGTTTCCTGCCAAGAACTTTGTCAATTTCAGGTTGCATCTTCGAAGAATATAGGTGTCACACTGACACTAAATGTCTGTCAGTAATATTGGTACACCTGAGCCTTTTATTGTTATTCAATTTAGAAAAAAAAGTGTTCACAAATGTATGTCGACTCAAACATTGCTATCAAATGATGCGCAGATTGACGAAGATTGGAAAATGTAGTTTCAGGTAATGAAATATACAATTTGGCACCTAAATTTCCAGAATTGAGCAATGGTATGTTGCTTTGCAAGTCAATTAATTCTAATTTCAAATCATGCGAGAAATCACGATGATTGGCACTGAAAGGGTTGTTGAAGAGTTTCCATTCGGGATCCATGGACTCAACTTCTCCAAATCTGTTTCCTGAGTTCATTGAGGAGATCCTCTAACAATGTTTTGTAGTTTGTGACGGGATAAACCGGATTGATTGTCAAGGCAAATTAATAAAATGTATTCCACTAGACCTTATATATCTAAAAGGGCTACATATACTAAACTTTGCGAAGACCACGGGAAAACCGTCATTAGGGTAAGGTCGCCAGACAATGGAGAACAAACAATGTGAAACTCCTTTAGAAATCTTTGGAAAGTTAATAGTGACGCTGTGTGCAGTGAAGCAAAAACCCCTCAGAAAGCACCCGCCAAGACATGCCTGTTGGTGGAAAGTCGAATGTCGCGGACATAACATGGATTTCCACCAATGAGGGCGTCGACATGGTCATGAAGAAGCGATAATATGAGGGGAAGATTGAATTAACAAAACCAGCGAAAAGGCTGTGTTAGTACGCACTTACACACTCAGGCACTTACACACTCACAAGTTCGCAGTTACATACGCACTTGCACACTCAGGCGCTTACACACTCACAAGTTCGCAGTTACATACGCACTTATACACTCAGGCAATTACACACTCACAAGTTCGCAGTTACGCACGCACTTACACACTTACACATGTAATCACGAGCTGACACACGTTCACACTTACGCACTTACTCACGTGCGTGTATCCTGCTGTCGACCACGTGGATATCAGTACCAGGAAACAGATATTTGCGCCGGGTATATGGTTGCGAGGAAGAAAGTTATAACTCAATGTGGACTGGAATAAAGGTTTCACGATAAATGTGGTATTTCTTTCAACACCCACGTGACAGAGTCTCAGCCGTGGCAATGCAGTGAGACCGAAGAAGAATATCCAGGCGCAAATGGTGCCCAACGTGGGGCAGGACAGAACCACACCAAGCAGCCGCAACTGACATCCACGCCAAGACAAACCTGAAGGAAGGACGGAAGCTGAACCGACGACGATAGCAGAGGTGACGCAGACAAACCGGAAGGAAGGAAGACACCACACCAGGGGCCCAACACAATAATAACAACAAACGAAGACTTCCAGAACTTCCAGAAGACACGACGCGGTAAGTCAAAAACAAAATAAAAAATCTTAAGTGGAAGTGTAAAGGGAAAATTATATGTATTTTTACAGAAAAAAATAATATTATAGAATGTAGAATTAAGAACGAAGAGCTTCCATACCAGTGATTCCAAGTAAACAGCTGATAGGATAGATATATACAGTTTATGCCTTTGAGAAGCGGAAAGAGTTACGAAAAACCCATTAGCGTGCAATGTGAAAATCAGGTGTCCGCGGAAAGGTCAACTAACGCAATGAGTGAAAGTAAAAGGCAGGTAGATTTGGCAGGGCTGCTTAGACAGTTGACAGAAAGCATTAACGGGCTTAAGGGGAAATGCAGGTAAATTTAAAGGAAGAAATATCAGAACTGCAAGGGAAAATAAATCGTTGTAACAAAGAGCTAAGAGAAGGGCCTAAATAAGGAAGTTAGGGAAGAAATATGGAAGAGCAATAGGGAATTGGAGAAAAAGTTAGAACGACAGCAGGAGGTACTGGAAGACATTAGAGTAGGCCAGAACCAGATGCAGGGGGACTTTCTATTAATCAGGGCAGAATTACAGGGAACACAAGCAGAAATAGAAAATCTAACGGGGAAGGTGGAAGCTCTTCAACTGGAAAATATAGTAATAAGACAACAGGTGAGCGAAGGGCTGAGGAGGAATTGCGTCACAATAAAGAGTAAAATTAATAAAGATTTAGGATTAATAAAAAATGACATGGCTAGAGACATAGAATTGGTAAAAAGCAATATAGCGGAAACGCTGACGCAATTAACCAAAGCCCAGAGCTCCCATGGTGACAGAATAGCCGAAGCTGTGCGTGAAATGGCTGATGTAAGAACGCAAATACAACGGACCTCTATAACTGACGCTAATAACAGCGTACACGTGGCCATCTCACGTGCAGGATCCAATACAAGCAATAGCAATATAAGAGGGACACCGCTAACTGTAACACGTGAGAGTGATGCAAATATTCCATATGAAAATGCAAAATACGTGCAAAGCATGCGGTTTCAGTTCCTAAATGAGATAGCTAACCCATTTTTTGACGATGCCCATGACAATGTCCAACAATATATCCTGGACTTAGAAGCATATTTCGAAATAAAGTCTGTCCCCGATCAATTCAAATTAATGGTAATAAAGAAAGGTTTAGTGGGGAGGCGCCTGAATTGGCTTAGGCTCACACTGGGTGACCGGGTCTCCTACGAACAGTTTAAAATGGCATTCCTCGCCAGGTACTGGATCACCCAAAAACAATGCAGTATAAGGATAAGGGTGAACAACGGCAGGTATGACAGTCGTAGTAGGGAGAGCATCGTAGACTACTTCCTTAAACTCACACAAGAGGCCAAGTTATCAGAACCCCCAATCAGAGAGGAGGAATTTATAACCCTCATGGCTTCTCACTTGCCAGACCATATCAGAAACCATTTGATTGCTGCAAAACTCCGCTACCTCAATGATGCAATTGAATTATTAACGGCATTCCAAGGGGAAAGAGCAGAACGCGAACGCAAAACACGCGACAACAGCCCTACAACACAGACGATCGGTGTCATGATGAAAGACGTCCATATCCGTACGGCGGAAGAAATAGACGCTACGACGGTCTGAAGCCCAATGCCCCAGTAAATCGAACATACGATTCAGGAAACAATGATGGGAGATTGCATTTCATGCAGTATCAGTGGACCCGAATTAGCGATAAACAACCGACAATATGGCAGAACAGACGGAAAGACGCGCGTACAGACGCAGGCAACGCATACCAACCGGACAGGCAGTATGAAAGGGAAAGGCCGTTGACCCCGATAGATAGGGAACAGTGGCACTGCACAGGTCCATCTCGGGACATGAGGTTTCAGGCGCCAGCGAAACCTAATCAACAAAATGAAAGGGGGTCTTTAAACTAATAAACGGGGACACAAATTCTCCGCCATGTGCCCCAAACGATGATGAATTAAATAGGGAGAGATGGATACATGGTAATGCTGATGAGGATAATAATATTGATGTTCATGATAGTGATGCGAATAGAAATGCCGATGACATAGAAAGTGAAACTTGTCGCGAAAACACGTTCAGCAACCAGGTAAACTTAAACGATGAGGAACAGGAGTTTAAGCAATGCAGTATGCAAGTGAAGGAGATACAAGTGCGAGACGCATGGGCCTACGGTAACAGGCAGGCAATTAGCGGACAGCCGGAATACGAGGTATTTGACCTGGAAACAAGTTTACTGTGAAGCATCGGCCGAGTAGCCAAAAATCGGGGAAAAACTGCTGGTGAGACGACACCCCATATATTCCGCACTGAATAAAATAAATGCGAAGATCGAAGAACTCTGGAGAGCTCCGTGTGAGATCGTGAGTCAATTCGGGGCCCTTGCATTTGAAATAAAAGAAATATAAAGTCAAAAGAACTTGGGCAGGTATCATCTATCGCTATCAAGACCCTCCAGAGAGTAGAAAGTAGTAGGAACTAGATCACATGTGGAGCAAAGAAATGCAATAAATAGATTTTTAAAAAATAGCTCACTGATAAGGTGGGAGAAGCTTGCATTAATATTAGTAATTAGAAAATTGCACATATCAGGTTACCCAGATAAGGTTCAATCACGTGACACTGTAGAGCGAGGTTGCTCATATAGGATGTATGACGAATTCTATTTTTGTCAGGACAGATGTATTGAAGTATTGTAAGTGATAAGGGTCACTTGGTGACATTCCTAGTGACGTGGTAACTGTGATTCATATGATAATTCCCAATGATTGAGTCACGCAGACGTTAATTTCTGCAATCTTACTAAAATACTGGATATGTGTAATCAATGTCGTGAGGAAAGACCAAAAGACGTGAATCGATATAACCGTATCAAGAAAGTGACAGTATAAAATGAGATTGCGAAGTGTTTCACCTCCTCGTGTGAAGCGAGTAGTCGACACTCTATGTTTCCTTCAAGAACAGGTTACTTGTATGTGTATAGATAATCTATAAATAATGTATAGATAATGTGTATCATTCCAAGGGTTATTTATGTGAAACGTGTACAAATCCAAAGGGTTATTTGTATATATGTATTGAAGATGTAAAGCATTCAAAGGGTAATATGTGTAACGTGTGAAATATGTAAAAGAATACTCAATAATCGAACTATGTGCCCATCGCACCGTCATGTTATAAGAAACACTGACTCGCCGACGGCCCGGAAAGAGCAACCAAAATTATTTAAGTACAGTGGGAGTTTAGCTCTAAAGAATCCATTTACGCCATGCGCGTCCTTGGTTTCTTCTTAGCGGGGCATTTGTGACGGGATAAACCGAATTGATTGTCAAGGGAAATTAATAAATAAAATATTCGATTAGACCATATACCTTATTTATCTAAAAGGGCTATATATACTAAACTTTGCGAAGACCACGGGAAAACCGTCATTAGGGTAAGGTCGACAGACAATGGAGAACAAACAATGCGAAACTCCTTTAGTAATCTTTGGAAACTTAATAGTGACGCTGTGTGCAGTGAAGCAAAAACCCCTCAAAAAGCACCCGCCAAGACGGGGCATGCTTATTGGTGGAAAGTCGATTGTCGCGGACATAACATGGATTTCCACCAATGAGGGCGACCACATGGCCATGAAGAGGTGGTAATATGTGGGGAAGATTGAATTAACAAAACCAGCGAAAAGGCTGTGTTAGTACGCACTTACACACTCAGGCATTTACACACTCACAAGTTCGCAGTTACATACGCACTTATACACTCAGGCATTTACGCACTCACAAGTTGTTGTTGTAGTGTTTAACGCCCGCTTTTACTACTACGGCACCGCAGGCGGTGACACTGATGATACATGAAGATGGAGCACCGGTGGAATGAGATGGCGGGGGAAACCGGAGTACCCGGAGAAAACCCGCCCTGACGCCGCTTCGTCCACCACGAATACCACATGCGGGTCCCTGGGATCGAACCCGGGCCGCCTAGGTGGTAGGCGAGCGCGCTAACCGCTCGGCCACGGTGCCGCCGCACTCACAAGTTCGCAGTTACACAAGCACTTGCCCACTTACACATGTAATCACGAGCTGGCACACGTTCACACTTACGCACTTACGTGCGTGTGTCCTGCCGTCGACCGCGTGGATATCAGTGCCGGGAAACACATAGTTGCGCCGGGTATATGGTTGCGAGGAAAAAAGTTGTAAATCAATGCTGGAATAAAGGTTTCACGATAAATGTGGTATTTCTTTCAACACCCACGTGACAGAGTCTCAGCCATGGCAATGCAGTGAGACCGAAGAAGAATATCCAGCCGCAAGTTTGGTATCAGATGCTTACAGCCATCATTGAATACAGTTTGCAAACAAGGAAAATGATTCACATCCTCATTATAAACTTGTGTTATCCATAATTCAAGCTTCTCCATAAATGCTTTAAGTCGCCAAACATGTTGATCATGAGTCTGTCCTTACCTTGTAATTTCAAATTAAGGGAATTGAGATAGGAAGTCAAATCCACCAAGAACGCCAAATCACAAATCCAGTCTTCACTATGGAGTTCTGTAGTTTGTAAATTGTGAGTTTCTAAGAATGTTTTTATTTCACTTCAAAGATTAGAGAACCTAGTCAGCATATTACCACGACTAAGCCACCTTACTTGACAGTAATACGAAACGCCCGAAAAATCAGAGTTCACATCTTCAAGAAATTGCTGGAACTGTCGATGACGTAAAGCATGTGAGCGAATAATATTGACTATTCTTACAACGGACATTCTTACATAACATTCTTTACAGTAACAGACTGAGCACAAAGATTTGCACGATGAATAAGACAATGAATTAATTTTACTTTGTCTGTATCGAGTTCTTCTTGAGTCAGAAATCTTCGTACTCCTCCTACAAGTCCTGTTTCTTGTCCCCTCATACAAGGTGCGCCATCTGTTGCTATGCAGACTAATTTGTTCCATAGAAGTTTAAATTAGGAATAGTTTTTATTACACCATCAAAAATAGCTTGCCCTCGAGTCCGATCTTTTAATGAAACAACGTCGAGAAGATCTTCAAAAACACTGCAATTTAAATCGACGCCAGCTGTGCTGTGTCTTTGCGGTCCGTACTCTCATCAAGAGCTCATGAATAACAAGTAAATGTGTATTAGTTGTCCTTCCAAGTTATCTCCCATTTCTGATATACGTTCCGCAACAGTATTACGAGACAGACTTATTCATTGAAACGCATTAACAAGTTCCGGACATATTTCTTCTGCAGCAGTAATAAGGCAGCCTTTAACAAATTCTCCATCCGTGAATGGTTTTGAAGCAGACGCAATGTGTTTGTTGATTTTGTAGCTAACACGAACCAAACTTTTTCTACTAATGCCCGAAGATGATGATGATGATGATGATGATGATAGTGATGATGATGGTGGTGGTGGTGGTGGTGATGATGATGATGATGATGATGAAAGATGTTTTCGAAATTCATTCTTGACTGAAATTCTTCTATAGCCTTTTCACGAGAAACAACTGATAATTTGTCCGGACCATAAATTGCAGCATGTTGAGAATTAAAATGTCTTTTAATATTGTAATGACTTAAATATCCAATTTCTGCTGCACATATTAAACAACGTGCCTTGCCGTCATTTAAGATAGGGAAGTATTGATCAGTCCACTCACGTTGAAAACACCGTTCTCTGTCCATACTAACCGCCACAGTATATTTGTCAACAAACCAGATACGGCACACCACACAGACTGACTGACTGACTGTCGTTCGAGCACAACTCCGACTGAAACAAGCACCCGCCCATTTCAGAGCTTGGGAGCGCTGTTCGACATCCCTGCACTAGAGGAATAAGAATTTGTAACAATTGTTAGTACAAGAGTAGAGAAGGTCAGTAAGAGTGCAACACCTAAGAGCTTTTAATTTCTTATAGTACGCTGAATAAAATCGTCCGCTTACTTTTCCTCCTTACTCAATACTTACTATTAGTATATCCAGGCGGTCATTCACCTTGATAGACAATTCAATTCGATTCAATTAACCTGGCATACCGCTCCAGTTGTCAGACAAAATGTGACATTCTTCTAAATATGTTAGAAGTGCATAGAAACTCTTCAGACTTTGCCCCTAGAGCAAATATTACTGATTTTATAAAGGAGCATGCCTGTCTGCAAATACTAAATCTCAAATGTATCTTATGTATATGCCTATTTTTCAGTAACTGTGCCTGACATTTCGGACACTTTGTAGGTCACGCTATGTAAGAAGTAGATCAAAAACAAGACCAAAATATTATTCTCCCATCTAATTTATTAAAATATATTTACTGGTCCTTTTTACAATTTATTACCACTATTTTTTACACATTCTATACCAAAGACAAATTTTATTTAATAATTATCCTTTATTGGATGAAAGAGTGTCTGAAAGTCTGAATCACGTTTCTGCTGCTTTCGTCCACGGTAGTAATGATGAGGAAATCTTGGTCCACTAGACTGTACTATCTTTCACGAAAGTAAATACTGACCTTCAGTGAGACCTGCTTGAAGGGTCACCTAATTCTCAGCCGCACCTAAATGGATGGTATGAGAATGAAATCAGTCATATACGTATGCCTCCTTTGCTGTTCAGAGGGAATGGCAGCCATTGCCTCACCTCGCAACTTTGAGAAGTGATAATTTAGCAATCACTCTAAATTAAAGCGTAAATATTGCAAATTCAAGGTTACTACGTCTGAAGAAAGTATGTTACTATTGGGTTCTGATTAAATAGTGGAGCAGAAGTAGAAAACGATGTTAGTATTGAGCTCTTTGCTTACTAAAGTAAGCTTAATAATCCACACTCAACTCCTGTGTTCAGTGTTAGCCCAGAACGTTTAAACACTTCAACGCGAACCGAGAGAGGCTTTGTGAACGTGGATCGAATCCCAACCATCGCATATTTTTTCTTCCCTTCCTTTCTGCTTTAACGGGAACGTTGTTATTTATATAACCTGAGCCAAACATACTATTATACAATACTATCATATTGGAAGACATCGATTACAATTGCTGTAGACAACACAAGGAATACACCTGCTTCAACTGTCAATCATTCTTCCACAAATATATAACATTTTCCTTTAAATAACCCACATTCAAAGGTATTTTTCTATAAATGTCGACGGTTACTACCATATTAAAGCATTTACTACCAGCGTGTAAAAGACCTTGATGCCAGCGATTAAAGTAGTTCATGATGTATTAAACAGAATGCAATTCGGTTGAGGTAATCCTTAACCTGAAGTAACCTTTGGGCCTGACATCGTTGTCATTTCGCTTATTTCCAAGGACTACACAATGTTGCCATGTGCCCATTCACTGAATTTCTAAACGTGTGCCTTTGTCCTGATTCTGAATTCCTGATAAAAAGCTCTGGAGAACTAAAGTCGCCGGTTAATTTTCCATTTCAGAAAATAAGTATGCAGGAGGTGAGGTTTGAACCACCGATGCTCAGTACTTTGAACCCATACGCACAGCCACCCAACGACTTCCACTATTTGTGGATCGGGCAACTCGTGCTCTATTCCTGTTGTATTAAGTTACATTCGCTCTCTGTAAGTTGGCAGCAAATTTGCTTGAAAGGCGGCAAGTTCGTATCACTATTAACAAAACTTTAAATACTTTGCTTTTGTTTCTGGATGTTCGTTTACACTTAGGTATTTAGGAAAAGAAGCACGTTGTCTAGAACAAACATGGGTATCGCAGTGTTCAGTGTGGATGGTAATATCCTTAAGTTGTTTTTATTAGCGACAAACAATAATGAAACGATTAAAGTTATATAATAATATACGTTCTCGTTGATGGACATTTGAAAATACTACTGTTCAAATTCACGTGCATACATGACGGAGGATTGATTTAGTAATGTAATACATTTAAAGTATGATATACCTAATAGTTATTATTAGGGCCAGGCATTTAATGACCTATAATTTGGTAAAAAAATGCAAAATAAAAAAAAATGCATTCATGACCTAAAAATTACAAAATATGACCCAAAAAGATGACCCCAAAAATGTTAAGTTTACCAAAAAATAAAGAATTGCCAATAAAAATGATATTTATTATTATTACATTAAGCACGCACTTTGTTACTAAGGTACATAAAATATAACATAAAATCAAAATATAAAAGGAAAATTATAAATGTACATGTTAGAGTATCTTTTATTGCAGAAGTTCCATTTCAGTGCACTTTTATAACAATTTTGAATTGCAGTTAACAATCACAAATTGGCGGAGATTCTCAAACAAAAATGGCTGTCTATTGTTGCTAGTACTGACTTATAAATGGAAAAGCTCCTCTCTCCTTCAACGGAAACAATTGGAGCATACTAAGCGCAAGCAATATCTCCTGGATTTAACTCACAGTCAGCAAGAGAAAACTGTTCACCAGACAAAACACTGCCAATTGAACACAATGTTTGGTACCCTCTGTTCTTGTCTATACACTTCTTTATTTTCATTGCCACTGCATCACCCACTTTACCATATGCACGGCTCAAATCATTCACTACTTTATCCACTATTTGTAGCTGTTCCATTAATATCACTTGGGATTTTCCCAGAGAAGTTATTGCATCAGGAAGGAATCCAAAATTGGTTTAAGAAAGTTTACCCGCTATTTCTTTATCAGCCAGCAGTTCTTGCGCCTTTTTGATTGACACAGACTCAGCATTATCAAAAGAATCAACTACTTTCTTCACAACGACAAAATTCTTGCAATAATAACTACAAGCCTCGAGCCATGTTCCCCATCTGGTCAAAACAGGTGGAAAGAGCAGTTGAATTTCTGGAGCTTCTGCTTTGAATGCTACAACTCGAGAGGGGGCTCCAATAAGAACGAACCAGGAGAGGGAATTATGCGATGTTTAATATGTAAATAATTTTTAGTGATGAAAAATCATAGGGTAGGGACATATGTGAGGTGGGGCCTTATGCGATAAAATGCGGTATATTGTTTATTATGGAAAAGTATTTAATACTATAGAGCAATTCCGCGTGTAATTAACTGACATTTACACTACATTTTCTTCCTAAAATGTCTCTCTAATGGTCAATATAGGTGTAAAAATGTTATTTTAACGACATACGATGACAGAGAATACATTGGCGGTTGTGATAGGAAATATAAAAACCTTAAAAAAGTGAAACAATTATTTAATAATAAGCGCTAAACTTTTCGTGACTTACTGACATTTTTGTCAACTGCAGGTCCAACTTCAAACGTTTGTTCTCCATTTTCTCTGAAAGTTTTCTTATTTGAATTGTTCTGAAAAATCACTTGAGAGAGAAACTTCTAAGCTTTCAAATGACCTGAAAAAAGGTTTGGCATGTTATTCTCATCTGGAGATATTTATTCAAAAGGTCAGCGTGACTAATTGACATGAGTTTGTGACTAACTGACACTTGCGAAAATTGTAATAATTTGTCTTTGTTTTACATGGTATAACATTAGGTAAATCATAGTGTTACGTATTATACGTTACATACATGTAATACATACAGGTGTGTAATTGTATTTATCATTTTGAGAAGAATCATATCCTTTGGAGAAGCATTACTGTCACGCAACATAAACAGAATAAACATGTTGACAGCTCTCATTTCTTACTACAGTTACTTCGTTGCAAGTATAAAAAGCTGACTCAAAACCATAACAAAGACGACACATGAGAGCACACAGCACACAGCACATACCTGTATCACATGATTGGACTCCTTATAGTGCAGGAACGCTAGATGCAGTAGTCTCGTAGTAATCGCGCATATCACTACACTGTTTTTATTTCCGAAAGTTGTGCATCATTCTGACACTTTCCGCACATGAAAGAAAAGCATATTCCACAACATTTAAACCTAATACTTTCACATAATGAACCCGCTGAGTGGACGGCATAGGTGAAATACGTTCAAATCTTTTGTCGAGAAATTCTTTTACTTCTTCAATTTCAGGCAGAGAAACTTCAATAACACATATTTTGGTTTTCTTTCTAACAGTATTAACAAATTCTTCAGCACTCTGAATCCTGCTTCCTGCTTTCGCAGCTGTCCATGCCATCCTCTTCACTTGTCCTCCAATCGCATCTACTGCCGCCTTTCCGTGATAGGATTCGAAGAAGTGCCATTCAATTTGGATTCCAAATACTTCGGAAAGATATGTCACATGGATCAATGTGTATTTCTGCTTAAAATGACAAGCAGCTCCATCAGAAAACACTTTCACAAGTTCAAGATTCGGAACAATATCCAATATTTCCGAAAATTTATTCCTTAAGCAAATATCAACTGCATATTTGTCATGCGATACATAATCAGACACCAAAGCAAAAGATTGTTTCTGAATTTCACCAATATCTTCTTTCCTATACCAGGCAACAGCAGTAAATATTGAGATCTGTGTATTGTTCCAGTGGGCAGCTTGAATTTCATTTTGCCCCTTGCATGTGTAGTTCTCAAAGAAGTCGATCTGTATCACAGCTTCACTAATTGCAACATTTTCCCGAGCCTTCTTAAAGGCCTCGGATTGCTGTCTTTTTACATAAACGTGATTAAGGAAACATGGCAGGCAATTGCTCAGTTCTTCAATGCAGTCTTTTACAGACCCATTTTTAACTTCTATTTCCATTCTTCCATTACGTGAACTCCACAGCTCCCATTCGCATGGAGAATTAGCAAGTTTATCCGAAATGTCTGCTCCTCTCAATCCCGGACAGTTGGAGCATCCTCCCTGCACACATTCACTCAATTTCTGATCACAAACCACTTGTGCTATGAACTTACGAAATTCAGTCTCAGTGAGTACATGATTTTTACACAATGCTTTGAGAAGAAACTTCGTATTTTCATGTATAATGCATGTGCACACATTATGTGGGATCTGACTTTGAAGACGCACGTGAGCAGGGCGTAATTCAGCGAATTTTGTCAACCCCACGGACATTTCTACTCGTAGAATGAGTGCATGTGCTCCTTTTAATGTTACCACTAGATACCTAATGCGAACTTCTTTTGTTTCTCCCTGAACATGGATTTCAATAAAATCATCTCTTCCAGGAGCTTGGTAATATATTGAATCATCCTGACAGAATTTGATGATTGCACTTTTAAGCTCCTCTGATAGTTGTTTTCCTGACACCGGGACAGAATGCTTTGGTTTTACAACATGTAATCCCTCTTCAACTGCTATTTTACGCATCATTTCTTTTCTTTTACGTGGAGATTGCGGCAATGCTTCCTCAACACGTTTTCTGCACTTTCCGAAATACCGTTTGCTTTTGAAAGCGGTTAATGTTGATGCAGTATCCTTATCAATCCCTTCTTGGTCTCTTATCTTCTGTCTTGCCCACTGTGCTTGCTTATATCTCCTATATTCAGCTTTGAGCTGTTCTCTTCCTTGTTTTGTTTGTTTCATTATTGCTCTTCCTTTCCTCATAGTCACTTCTATTTTTCCTTCCATTGTGCATAACTGCCTTGCTCCTTCAGACATTGTTTGAATTCACGTTGTCTTTGGGCTGGTGTTTTAGTCATGGAGTCAAAAACAGACTGATACGTCTATCCTGACTGAAGTCTCAGAAGCACTGTACGCGTATGCGACCACAGGGCCCCAGCACTAACTGTCCGTTAGTCACGTGTTTTGTGGGAAAACTAATGACTACAGAGGAAAACTTTCTCATACTTTTTTATTTGTTATATTGTAATGACGCAGAATCAAAAAGGATATTTATTTTAGTCTATTACTTTTCCCTCCAGAGGACTTTATCCTTATTTACCGTGACTAACTGACATTGACACACAGTGATAATTAAAGAGGCTCTAAGGATTATTTATAAATGTCGAAAATTATTAGCCATATACACGTTTCGAAGACGAAGAGTCATTGTGTGAATTACAGAACAAAAAAATTAAGCTCCTGAAATATTGATGTGAAAATCACCGTTATTCGCGCTTATTTTTAGTGCTTTGGAAATATATGGGTAAGAAGTGAAATTTGAACCCATATTCACGTTAAAAACATTTAGTTTTCACTTCACAAGATACTTTGGAGTATCTAGCATCATCTTTCCTCAGTAAAAAAAGTGAAACATTAATTTCAAATTTTAACACTCGGTATGACATGTTCGCGGAATTGCTCTATAATATATGGTATAATTGGTTATAAAAGTGTATAATTACAAGAAGTGAATGTCACTGAAAAAACGAATTAATGATATATTAAACATAACATGAAACAGTTGTGGGTTATTTGAATGTGAAGCAAATGTTTGCAAATTGCACCTTGCCATTTTTTCCTTTCGACCTATTAACTCAGATTCTGATCTATGACTTTATTCCAGTTCTTCATTTCGATAAAAAAAACTCTGGACTAATTAAACATATTTGTTAATTTTTCATTTCAGAAGAAAAAAGAAAGAAATTTGCGGAAGGCAGAAGTAGAAACAGCAACAGCTAATTCAATTGTATCTTAACAGTAGCAATGCGCCCATTTAGGCTATTCCTCAGTAAGGTGATCTATGGAACTTGAAAGAAAGATAAAGTTACGAAGTTGCAAACAGATTCAATTCTAATCCCAAGTTTGCGAAGCAGACGTCTACTGCAACACAAGGTGGATGGATTATGAAGTTAATATTATTGAACTTATTGAACTATAATATCTATTAGGTATATCATATTTTAAATGTATTACATCACTAAATCAATCCTCCGTCATGTATGCACGTGAATTTGAACGGTAGTATTTTCAAATGTCTATCAACGAGAACGTATATTATTATATAACTTTAATCGTTTCATTATTGTTTGTCGCTAATAAAAACAACTTAAGGATATTACCATCCACACTGAACATTGCGATACCCATGTTTGTTCTAGACAATGTTCTTCTTTTCCTAAATACCTAAGTGTAAACGAACATCCAGAAACAAAAGCAAAGTATTTAATGTTTTGTTAATAGTGACACGAACTTGCCGCCTTCCAAGGAAATTTGCTGCCAACTTACAGAGAGCGAATGTAACTTAATATAACAGGAATAGAGCACGAGTTGCCCGATCCACAAATAGTGGAAGTCGTTGGGTGGCTGTGCGTATGGGTTCAAAGTACTGAGCATCGGTGGTTCAAACCTCACCTCCTGCATACTTATTTTCTGAAATGGAAAATTAACTGGCGACTTTAGTTCTCCAGAGCTTTTTATCAGGAATTCAGAATCAGGACAAAGGCACACGTCTAGAAATTGAGTGAATGGGCACATGGCAACATTGTGTAGTCCTTGGAAATAAGCGAAATGACAACGCTGTCAGGCCCAAAGGTTGCGTTAGGCTGAGGTAATCCACAACTGAATTGCATTCTGTTTAATACATCATGAACTACTTTAAACGCTGGCGTCAAGTTATTTTAACTATCCATTTTTGGGATCATCGATACCCCATTTTCTTTCGTATGGTATGTGATAAACTAAATTCATTTTCCTAAGATGTTTTGAGTGTTATTATAACATAGTATGATACTTTTGTCGTATTACTGCATACAAAATTATAAATTAATGTACTCATGCCGAGTACAAAATAATTATTTTATTGCACCGGAAATATTTTATTTTTCGTTCACTTTTTAACATGAACAAGATATACTGCTTCTTATATCCATTGTAAGCTAACGAAGTATTTACAGTACACGATGGAAGTTGATTCTTTAATATGGTAGTAACCGTCGACATTTATAGAAAAATACTTTTGAATGTGGGTTATTTAAAGGAAAATATATATTTGTGGAAAAATGATTGACAGTTGAAGTAGGTGTATTCCCTGCGTTGTCTACAGCAATTGTAATCGATATCTTCCAATATGAAAATATTGTATAATAATATGTTTGGCTCAGGTTATATAAATAACGATGTTCCCGTTAAAGCATAAAGGAAGAGAAGAAAAAGAAAATATGCGGTAGATGGGATTCGATCCACGTTCACAAAGCCTCTCTCGGTTCGCGTTGAAGTGTTTAAACGTTCTGGGCTAACACTTAACACAGGAGTTGAGTGTGGGTTACTAAGCTTACTTTGGTAAGCAAAGAGCTCAATACTAACATCGTTTTCTACTTCTGCTCCACTATTTAATCAGAACCCAATAGTAACATATTTTCTTCAGACGTAGTAACCTTGAATTTGCAATATTTACGCTTTAATTTAGAGTGATTGCTAAAATATCACTTCTCAAAGTTGCGAGGTGAGGAAATGGCGGCCATTCCCTATGAACAGCAAAGGAAGCATGCGTATATGACTGATTTCATTCTCATACCATCTATTTAGGTACGCCTGAGAATTCGGTGACCCTTCACGCAGGTCTCGCTGAAGATGGGTATTGACTTTTGTGAAAGATAGTACTACAAAGCATGCCTCAAATGAGATGACGTTTTTTCTTTTTTGTTTTTCCGTGTTCTTTGGACAGGAACTGTGGTTACAAAGCAGGCTTCTAATCAACATTCTGGTGTAGTGGGAAAACTCATCCGAAACAATTTTACTTATAAACGTCGTATTTTATTTATGTATTTTTCTAATCTGCTGAGCTACTTCCTGCAGCTTTTGAAGGAAGAATCTGATTCTGACAGATTTATTGTATTAAATAAAATAATAATGATTATAATTAATAATTGTTAATATTTATAATTTATAATTTAATTATACATATTTGTTGTTCGTAGTTTATTAGTACTTGTGGTGTTGTGAGAGTGATGTTACTATGTATGAAATGTCATATTTTTGTTGTAGTGAGGAGATAAATTGTTTCATTTTATACTTATTGTATTTCTTTTTATCCTAAAAATTGTTAGATATTTATACAAATATTTTTATAAATTCATTTATAAATGTTATTGTATTATGATCGTATAGAATGAATTGTTGCTGTTTTGTAAAAATTGTTTCCGTATTTTATTTATGTATTTTCCTTTATGTTTATGTATATTTTTTAATTTTTTTTCCTTACGTGGTATTTGTTATGTATATATTTGTTACATATATGTATATACATAAAATTTGTATTTGTATTTTTATAAATGTGTCTGTAAAGTATATTGTATGTGTGAATGTGTAGAATGAATAAATGTTAAAAATCTGGCATATTAGCCCTGGTTTAAGTAATTAGGTGTCAGGGTTATTATAAAGATTTTTATTTTATTTCTTTATTTGCATTAAAATAATTTCCTGCTTTCTCTATGTATTCGTCTGATTTTGAATTAAGTTTCCTAATTTTTAAGTCTACTGGGAAATCATCCCATTTTTGGGTACTACGTAGATTCTCTCTTCCTTTCGTACCATTGCAACCCAAAATATAGTGCCAATCAAAATATAATCTACAGTATTTTGTGCATCGCTCCCCCCTTTTTATCCCTACCATGCCACTTAGGTTCATTACCACCGTCTTAGCTCATGCATACCCCATTCTGGTCTCTTTATTGTATACTTCGATGTATTTCTCTCTTTCTCCCCTTCCATTTCAGGTATCTATAATCTATTACTGACCTTTTGTCGTTAAAGCTACCCAAAATTTCTTGCTTTTCGATATCCTCCATCCTTGTTCTAATTTCCCTCCAGAAACTCTTACCTTTATTGTTTATTTCTTCCCATGTTTCCCCCATACCTATTTCTCCAGTATTATCTATACACTGTGCATCCAAGTTTCTTTTTTCCCCATTTTCTCCTGTACAACCACGCATTGTTTTAATACATCATTTTCCTCCAATGAATTTATTCTAAACCGGTATTTAACTGCTCTTTCTACCGCTTTACCTTTTGCTCCTGCTCCCCCTAGTTCTGTGCTATTCCATTTGGCAAGCTCCTTGGTAAATCCAATATTGTTTTACAAAACTTTCTCTGTATTATGTCTACATTTTCCCAACCTTTTTCCAACCTCCATATTTCTGCAGCATATAGTAATCCTTGCTTCTACCAGTGTGCTATACATCCTTTCTAGCCACACAACTTTCATTTCTGGTATTTTTTGACACATGCTCCAATTACCTGTATTGATTGTTTCCCCTTTGCCAATACATTTTTCTTGTGTTCACTCCAATCCCCACCACTGTTGAGCCTAACTCCTAGGTAGTCACTACTTCCAACTCTGTTCCCTCCCAATACCATTTTTTCGCTCTAGATTAATTTATATCCTTTCTTGAAGATCATAATTTTTGTTTTCTGTTTATTTATTTTCAACCGCCAATGTGTACAGTGTTTGCCAATAGCTTTACTTGGCCCTACAACTGAAACGGAACCGGAACGTACACATTCCGTTACTTTATTGTCTGGCAATTTTACACAGAGCTCATTCTCTTGATGTATTATACGCAATAATTCAATAAATGTATTGCTTACCCTTTTCTTATTAATTATATCCAAAGTGCCTAGTGGAATTAAACGGCTTCCCTAGATCAATAAATACCGTACATTCCCTTCCCCTTTTATTGCTATATTTGTCTACAATAGTCTTGATTATGAACATGTTATCAGATGTTCTCCTACCTGCTCTAAATCATGCCTGGAAGTGGGATAATTTTTTCTACTGTGCTACCCAGTTCTGTAGCCTGTTTGCTAAAATTCCTGTAAAAATCTTTACTAAAATTGAAAGTAAACTTATCTCCCTATAATTAGCCGGATTATTATTTTCACCTTTTCCTTTATATGTTGGTACTATCATACTTATTCTCCAATTCTTGGGTATATGTTTTGTCTCCCGTATTTGATTCAATAGTTGTATCGTTATTTTTCTCCTAGTTTCATCTCTTACCCAAGCTTTCCAAAATTCCCCTGAGATACCATCTATCCCACTTGCTTTGTTAGCTTTTAACCGCTTAATCTGTTCACATAATTCTGTGTCACTAATTTCCCCAAGTAATTCATCAACAACTTGATGGCCCTCCTGTAAAAGCCCCAAATGACCTCAATGTCGACGGGCCGTTAAACTCGACTCCACTCCTGTAAAAGCAATTACTCTATTCTCAGTTTGTTACCGTGACCTAACAGTGATTTAAAGTGTGTACACCATTTTTCTGAGTTTATATTCTCATCCATTCTTGACTTATTTTTGCATACAAGATCTTTTATTATAGACCATTTTTACTGTAGACCATTTCTTTTACTATAGACCATTTTTTACTATAGACCATTACGTAGATCTTTTACTATAGACCATACTTTCTTTACATCATGAACTTTTGCTGCCTCATTTAGCATTTTGCTTATTTGTATACCCTATTCTCATTTGTTCTCCTCAATAAGGCACCTATACGCACATCTAAGAGTTAAAAAGTTCTCCCTCTCTTCTCTTTCACCAATTGTCTCCGGTTTCTCAGCTCTTTTGTCACTCTTCTCTTTGCCATTTGGCAATCTTTATCAAACCAGTTCTTTTTCCTGTCATTATTAATGCCAACTTTCGTTCTGCCACCGGCATATTTTAAGCTAAATTGTGCTAATTCTGAAGCTTGCTGAATTTTCCCATAGCCAATCATTATAAATATTATTTCTTTTGACGTTAGACATTAGCACGACAATACACTTTATAGTATGCAGGCATCTGAAATATGATTCGGGTGTAAACACAAAAGGTTCAATGTATTCACTTAAAATCTCATTAAAAATGAACATCTTGTATTTCAAAATACACCTGTAATTGATTTAAACCTACAATGGTATTTCAGATATATTATTAATGCTAGGAAAATATTTGACATTAATTACCTATATACTTTAAAAGGACCTACGTTTTTTATGGTAACGTTCTGTCTTAGCCTTCGGTTCAGGTTGAAATGTGGCAGGCATTTATGTTTGCAGGGAGGTTTTGTGTCGTAGGCGGTACAGTCGCGTTGCCTTACAAGCAGGTTATTGTAGCGGTGTGTAACCTTCCCCTTCCCTACCTCCTCTACTGTCAACAAACATGAAGTAGAAACAAATACAGTAAAGTAGCTCTCAACGTAGCGTGATTGCAACCCGAACCGGAGCCTACTTATCATTTATGCTTTCCAATTCACTGTCTGAAAAAAGACTTAAACACCTATAGTCATTTTCATGTCATGAAGGCAAAATGGCTCTTATGGAGAATCCACGCAACGTTGCCACTTATACTCCGCCGCCGCGATTACAATGTTTTCGTTCACAACCACGTTTATTATGGCACTGTGTCATAATAATAGGGTTCTTTTGCTTTAAATAATCAAATGCTCTAAGAATTGTTAATAATTTTGCGCCCCCCTTTTTTTTCGATCCATTGAGCTCTGATAACTTAACTGCAACACGATTAACAGAGAATTTGTAAAACTCACATACGCCTCAGAGCCCCGAAACCTATCGATAACCTCCACTGAAGTACGATTCTTTAACTGTCATACCACATATGGTTATCATCTCACGAGCACCAGGTTTGTTGGCGCTGTGTGCCTTGCGCGCTGTAAACATTTTCCGTTAAATAGTGACTCGGGTTCTGGAGATGCTCTGTATGTAGATAAAAAATAATTTCACTATTTACTTGACAACTTTGTCGCTGGAAGTTTTTTCGTGGACTTGTAGAACGAGAATTAGCCAGCGACATTTTTCACTGTATAAACGAAGAATCCACACACTTTGTTTTATACTTTATTTTCTTAAAGAAATATATTTAGACATATTGATGTAATTTAAATATCAACGTGGCCTATGAAAGCAAGCGAATAATCCAGATTTTAACAGTTATTTTGGTTTAAAACCGTGTGTTAACGTCCGGAGCGAGAAAGATGTTAAAAACCTGCTTTCAACAAAATTTTAAATTTCATTATTTTAGAAAATGTACAATTATATAAAAGATTTTCGGTGTACACCATCATATTCTTCGACACATTTCATACCGCAATGCAGGTTCCTATTTTATCTTAGTCGTATTTGAAACACACACACACACACACACACACACACACACACACACACACACACACACACACACACACACACACACACACACACACACACACACACACACACACATTTGGCAACGGCACACTTGGTTCTTCCGTAAGAAAAGCATGGTCCATAAGAGTCCATTGTGGCTTCATGACGTGAAAATTCCTATAGAAAGACTACAGGAAATGAAATTAAACTTCGCGTGTTGACGGGTTCTATGGCTATACTTCAATGATCACAAAATAGAGTGACATATTCAACGAGGTTGACAGTACCACCCCAGTTGTAATTAAGATGTTGCATGTCCGCTGAATTGGATGCATGCTTGAATTTGGTTGGGAAGGATGTCATATAGCCGCTGTATACACTCCTAAGGCCAGTTGGCTTATAATTATTGCAACTAGTGTCCTCGATGTCCTGGATACGGGTACTGGGACGGAGTTGACGCCGAACAGGTCCCACAATTGTTCTATTGTGGACTGGTCTAAGGATCTTGCTCACCACTGCAGTACCTCTACCACACATAGGCAGTTCATAGGGACGCGTGCCGTGTGTGGATGAGCATTGTCCTGGTAGCAGGATATTGTCGCATGAGAGGCAAGACATAAGGATGCAGGATTTCTGTGACCTACCGTTGCGCCGTCTAAGTTTCCCGAATCACTACCAACTGTGATCTAAACCCATACCCGATGGCTTTCCACACCATGACTGCAGAAGTAACGCCGCTGTGCCTCTCGAAAACAGGCAGAATGGTACATTTCCTCAAGTCGCCGCCATACTTGAGACGACGGTCCGGGGTAGAACCAGACCATCACTAAACACATTGTGATGCCACTCATGAGTCCATGCTTCGCGAGCACGGCACCACTCCAAACGTAGCCGTTTCTGTCGTGATGTTAACGGCTGCTTACAGGTGGGACGGAAATCCCGTAGTTCGGCTGCTTATAGTGTCCGACTAATGGTGCGTCAAGACACGGGGTGTTGCAGCGAGTCTATTACTTGTTCTCGAAAGGCAGAAGCAGATCTGAAAATGTTACGATGTGCCTGGAGCAGACAAAGGGACGGATGAAGGGACGAACGGATGGGCGAACGGACGGAGGGACGGACAAAGGGACGAACGGAGGGACGGAGGGAGAGACAGACTGACGAAGGGACGAACGGCAGAACGGACGGAGGGACGAACGGAGGGACGGACGGACGAGAGAATTCGAGGAGAGGAGACATAGAAAGGGATACAAGAGGTGAAAGACGCATACATAGAAGAGATGGGAATAGGAAGGATGGAAGGATGGACGTCAACGGACGCACGGGGAAAAGAACACGAGAGATGACACATGGCTATTAAAGCTGTTCGAGTGTGGTTCAACTCGAAACCGTCAAACTGTTTTATCATGAGGAGAGATAGGGAATAAATTTAGAGGAGATGGAGTGAGTGGTGGTATATAAGGGCCCGTCGACAACTAGGGTATTAGGGCCCTAGAGGAGATGGAGAGAAGATTATAAGTGTACGAAGGTGATTCTGGAATACGAAGGATAGACGGATGGGCGTGAACTCAGGCCAGGGTGAAATAGTGATATGTGGGAACGGATAGGGAATACGAAGCTTGGACGCACGGGCAGACGAAAGGCACAGACGGACGAAGGAATACGGGAAGAGGAGACAAAGGAAAACTAAGTATGTTCGAAATGATTTAACTCCAAGTCACCAACGCTGCCTTAACACGGAGAGAGATGAAGAATGCAGGAGACTGTTCGAGGGTGGTTCTGGAAACAATTTCTAAAGGCTATAGTGGTGTATGTGCGTATGCATCATATATAACGTAAAACACTTCTCTGTCATGTTCATGTAACCTAATCTAGGCTTCACCCAATGCAGACAGTATATTGGTCATTTAATGTATTTTTACTATAGGTCATGCCGTTTTACAGGTGTTTTCTCTCGTTTTATAGTAGTGTTTGGTGTTTTTACAGTCAGAATGAAGCACTTCTACGAGTATATTAGACACAGCTACAGTCATTTAAGGTCCTGATAGAGGTACTTTAGGCACTTTGGACACTGTTAGTTATTTTGGCACTTTAATGACCTTTTGAGCCATTCTGAGTACATTCCGGGTTCAGGTGCGGTTAAAAGAAAAACAAACAAAACAAGAACCTTACCTGCTGAATATTCATTGTACAAAGGTGGGAGAAAGCATGAAAGGGAGCTCGATTTAAAGGAGGAATATAAAATTGACCCGCCTTGTGTAGAATGTTTGAATTCTGGGAACAGTAAAAAACAGGCCTTGTGAGAGTTGAACGTAAAAAGGATTGGGTCCTCCGGGACCTAACGAGGCTGAATGCACCTCGGGCTAGACTTTCTAGGAAAAAATCCCCATGCTGGTACTGGGAATCGAACCCGGGTCCTCCGCGCCAGACGCTTATCAGGCCTTTAGAAACTATAAGAAGAATATTAAGTTTATAATTCAATCATACGGAATATAAAGAATAATTAAGCGACTGTTAAAAAGACATCCAAATACAGAAGGATGACATAAAAGACCTAAATGTTCTGGAAGAAAGTTGCAAAAAATTCAAGCCAATCTTATATTAGAAATTTCTATACGGAACGAACACTTTCTCCCGAAAATGGAAGAGATCATTACTTCTTGAAGCGTACCTTACGTACGTGATCCAAATTATTGTGAGAGATAATGAAATATATAACTATAGAGCTGATAATTAGTTTTAGAAATATATGTATGTATACATTAAATGTGAACAGACGGAAATATACATTCGCTGTAGAAGAGGGCCATGTAAATACACAATAGAAACATTTTCTCTAAGGCGCCAGCTCAGCGATGTCCAAGTGCTCGTCGCGTAGCCTATTTGTATATAGACTTGTAGTATAGTTCAATTTGGAGAAACTGTTCACAAGTATATGTAGAGCTATACTCACTTTTATACACACTATTCTTGCAAATGCTTATTTCTCTATCTACTACATTTTAATCGACATAAGCATTTTCAGAAATTTCTTATTGTTAATTTTCTGGTAGGTCCAAGGGGAGTATGGGAATACAATAGGCTTTAAGTGATAGTGACATTTTTTAAGAGCTGGTTGCTATGCGATGCCGTTGAAATTCCGTTCTCTTTGCAAGGCTAAGAGAAAAAAACGAATAGCATATTCCTATTTGCAAAAAAGTGTAAGTATTGACAAATTCAAACAAATAATATAGAATATCTCGGAAATGTTTCGCTGAAAGGAAAAAAGAAGTATTTGACATAAAAAGTGTGTTTTAACGAGATCCACGTTTTTTATTTAGTAAGCCTTTGTCTGTCCCGTACTGTTTACCATTTATGTATAATTCATCCAGAATGAAGAGTTCTTCTGAGGACATTCCCATAAAATTCAATGTATCACTTAGAAACTGTCATGGAATCGTCTGTCTGTCCGTCACTTAATACTGACTGACTAGTGAGTCTACACGCCACAGCTTATTCACCCTCCTAGTGAGAGAGGGAGGTGGGGAATAGCAGCTTCTCCAAAGACACAAGGCTGGACATCACTGGAATGAAGCAAAGCTCACGTGATGTGAGAGAAGAAACGCCAAAATTATATGGTGACTTTTAACACAAAGCTGTAAGATCATTCGCAATTCGGCAGTCAGGCGTTTAACTCATTTGCAAGTCTGCAGAGCTGGCTGGACGTGTAGCCTGCGTTTTGAAAGTACGCGAAGTGTAAATATCGGACTTGAACATCGAATGTTTGAGTGTCGATAAGGGAGTTGATCGCGAACAGCTCGCGAAGTAAACATGACCCGCATATGTAAAGGTTTGTGTGGTCGGGAGCGAACAACGGGAGTTGGCTGACAGCAGTAACACCACGTGCCTGTGAAAACTTCTTCAGCCACAACGGCTTTCTTCTTTACACATCGGAGGAACACGTCCTGAGAACACCCCCACGCACTTCCCTTAGTGTCCCACACTGAACACGAGGGTTCTATATCATACTACTTGACAAAGTATTGAGGCGTATTGACCGTGGCTGTCGAGCGCTATGATCGCTTCTTATCGTGTTTATTAGAACAGCGAAATAATAGTAACTTGGCGTATAGTCAGTGATAAAACACAAATACGTAGATGATCTCTCGCGCCTGCCATTATGAGACGTTGCTGTCCTGAAGATATGATTGCATCTGAACAGAGTGTACGCACACCGTCTAGCCGTGTTTGTGCGATAAGCTCACGTAAACGTCCAGGCAGTTTCATATTCTTTCCAATACGCTTCATGGCTTTGGCAGGCAATACACAATGACTCACCCACGTATATTTGTGATTTGTATTTATACATCAGGACGAAACTGCCAACATACAGAAATATAATATAAGTGATTCTTGTATAGTAATCTGAATGCGGAATAATGATAAATAATTATTAATGTTAATAAACGTTAATACTCTCCTTGCAGACAAGTTTCAATAAAGAATTCGGAAACATATACGTTGTCCCATACACAGGAGACACGCTGTAATGACTAGACCTCGGATTTTAGGTAAAAACCTATTTTGTCCCTCATGATATATAGAACATAAAAGTTGTACCAATTATGGAAATATATGTTCGAAAATGGTGATCCTATACAACCTAAATTACCTAATTTCACGTTAGAGCCTATTTTTACTCTCTCTACTGGTAAGTAGGGGAAGGATTGTATTCCACGCAAAAATTCGATGTAACCATGGAACATTTTTCGAAAATTTTGATTTTCTTGAAAATGGGTCTAACGCTTTTGATTAAAATGTCATATGTTTGAGATATTTTTATGACAAATGAAATGTATATCTTGAATTTTCTGGCATAGCCCCTGTAGTCATATTTATCTTAACTTCCACGAAGAAGATATAGGAATAAGAGTGTGTAAGAATGGTTAGTACAAGAGTAGAGAAAGTCATGTGAGTGCAACACATCAGATTTTTTCCCCTAATTTTACATTTTTCAGTTTCTTCACTTGGTAATATGGAAACGCTGTGTAAGCCTGTATGCAGTCGTGCCTTGACAACAATCACAGTGGACAATGCATAATATGGAGGACATTAAGAACATTGTTCTGAAACTGGGGGGGGGGGGGATGCAGTGAGCAGCTAAAGAGCTTCTTCAGGACCCAACAATTGCCCATGATACAAGTATTGCATTCATCAAATTACATTATGTATTCCTAGTCCTCACTATTAATGCCCTAGTCTTCAGGCAAACTGGTCTACACGCAACTGGTATGGATAGAAGAGGTGACAGAAAAAAAATCAACTTGGTTCCTGGTTATGTTGGTGAGAAAGCTTCTGAAAAGCTCAAATCAGGGGTTGAAACAAACCCAGGACTGAGAGTTCTCCCCACAGTGGCTGATATGTTGTCTGGAAAAACACCTAAACATGAAAGTGCTGTTTCCTTACGTCTAATACCAACCTTTAAATATGTTCCGGTGACATTAGTTGATATGGAACGCTCATTTTCGACTTATAAGATGGTGTTACCTGACAAACAATGCAGTTTCTCAATTGAAGACTTAGAAAAGGGGTTAGTTTTTTACTGTGTCTAATTATGGACATATACAATAAAGACAGTCAAATGTTTGGGCTAATTTGTAATGGGAAATAAAAAACTGTCATTTTTGTTCACCTATTTTTACAATTTTAGAACCTATTTTTATTTGCGATGGAACCTATTTTAGGTACCTAATTTAAGACTTTTAGGAACTAGAAGTCCGAGGTCTAATAGTGACTATCAAAGATTCGTTCAGCTTATTTCAGTCGGATTTTCCAGAAATCAAACTCAATAAGTTGAAGTTCCATGAACTTCATCCTAAACATGTCCTTTGGAGTTCTAGTAATAGTACCTCCATACTTGACGGTTGCCAAGGGTTCAGAAGTAACATAGAGGATGGTTGCAGTGATTCGGAGTATGAAGAAAGATAATAAAGTTGCAGATCAGGAAGAACATAATTTATCTGGCCAATGTAAAATGCTAGAAATATTATAACATAACGATTTGTTCTGATTTAATTTACCAGTAAAATATCAAAATAATATTTTGTTGGACAGATAGAAGGAAAATAGCATTACAATTTCCAAATAACTTTTTTGCGGAAGAAAAGAGAATCAGAGAGTTTTTGCTTTCCACAACACAGAGAGAGTAGCCTGGTGTCTGCAAGTGATATCACAAAACAACCTAAACCCACATTAGCAGGTGGGGCAAAAAGGATTGCGCCTACAATAAAACTTTCTGAAACAAAATTAGGCTTATGTTTTGTTTTGGTACCACATTCAGAACGAAATAATGAAAATCGCAAATTATCAGTTCCTTCACTTTAATAGCAGCAATAAATATTTAAGACAAAGCAAATTGTAATGTTTTATTGGACCGCGTCACACCCGTACCAATATAATTTTTTTTACAAAACTTATTTCATGGATATGGAACATGCTTGCCATAAAATAAATTGCCATGCTAGCACAATTTAGATGCTTTACTTCTTCTTCTTCTTTTTTTTTTTTTTTTTTTTAAATCACAGATCTATACAATAACGAAAGAGTAGCCACGGTGACATGTATATTTTTTGTCTCACTGTTTGAAAACTTTGCTTCATAATGTATCAGAATCATTCAAAATGAAAATACAAGTAAACACTTTAATATTTTCTGCTAATTTATATTAGGTATAAATACGCCATGTTGTTTAAAGCTCTGAAGATATACAAACTGAAATAATTATCTTTTAAGAGAGTAAATGCCATACCGTGACAATGGATTCGCCGAGATGTCGAGCGAACTTTCTCTGTATATAAGGCTCTACTGAGTTCAAAACACCAGCGACTTACTGTCAAAAACATTGAAATGTTTATAATGCAATATAAAAGGTTTATCAGTACTTGGGATAAATAAAGTTCATGTAGCTGGTTTAAACATAAATAAAATCAATTCATCAACACCCTTTTTAATCATTTTGTGCATATTTTCAGAACCTTTCGCTCCTCTTTTCTGACCATAAAATCTTTCCAGTGGCCATAAATTGTGAAGCATGTTTGGTTTCTAATTTTGCATCTGCTATGCGAAAAATGCGTAGTCGATCATCAGTTCCCTGTGTGCTAAATCAGTGATGTGGACATCAGTGTCATCATCTGTTACAGCTGCCTAGTTAGTGGGTTGTTCTTGGCGCCAACGTCATATCAAATGACTGTCTGTATCTGGATAGTTACGACAGGAATTATATTTCAATAATCTTAGGGATTTTTGTGAGCATTGCAAGGAATCCTCGGTGTACAGAACGGAGTGCGACAAAATGTATCTTTAGCACTACTTATTTCCTTTTATTATTACCACAGTCGTAACATTAGAATGATTCCAGAGTTCTTGGAAAATTATTACGAAAATTATTTAAAGCACTAATCACGTATGGACTTTATATCCAGAGTAACCGTTTCGCCGATATAACTATTTGTGCCCCGACGCATCATCCCGCACTTCCTTCTCGCGGGGAGGTTACCTCTAATACAGTGATGTTCAACCATGTCTCTCTGGAGACGCTTACGTAATTAGCTGCTGTTTCTCACTCAGTCTCTCAGTTTCTCTTTCAGTTGGAGGGTAAATCACGCCTGTGGCGTTTAGACACAAAGCAGTCAGTATCCACTGACAGACGGCACATAATGGTTTGTGGATTGCACTCTCTAATAAAAATTCCTTGCTACAGTTGACATCCGAGTGTTAAGTAGTGTGCGTGCTGTAATTTTGGAGATATGGAGTTCAACGAAACCACCTTAGGAAAACCTTTAGTTATTTATAACGGGCGTCTTAACGTAATCTAAGGCAATTTGATAGTACTTTATGATATGCTCGTGCCATTATCTAAGGTAACATTTACTGCTGTGCTATACATATGCATATTATCCCTGAACATTTTCATTGCAAAACCGATTATTAACAGTCATTAGAGGTCATTCCGTACAAGTGTCAACATTATACTTCTGACTCATCAGCTATAAAGTCGGTCTGGGTGGCTCAGTTGATTAGACGCTGGCCTACGGATCCCAAGGTCGCGGGTTCAAACCCGGCCCAGGCCGATGGTTTTTAAGTGTGCTTGAAAACGACAACTCCATGTCAGTAGATTTACTGGCATGTAAAAGAACTCCTGCGGGACAAAATTCCGGCACACCGGCGACGCTGATGTGATCCTGGCAATTGACAGCGTCGTTAAACAAGGAAAAAAAATTAGCTATAAGAAAAGGTTCCGTACAAATGTCTCTCCGTAGAAATGTCACTCCGTGTAAGTGTTCCAACCCCACTGAAATTATGAACTGACACATCTGTTTGTTTTCTAATAAGTTCTAGAATTAAAAGTAAAATACCATCAGCGAAGAATTAAATATTTCGCTTATACATTCAACTAGCCAGTTCACTGTTACAAGTTTTAGAATGTTACTTCCTAAGCTATCAGGAGGAGGATTTCACCAAAACCAGCGAGTACAGTTGAAGCTGTGATACTTTTGCATTAGATATCTTAAAATGAAAAGCTGTTTAATTGCTAAAGAAGCAGCCATGTTCCGAAAGCCGGGAAGATGCCCTGAAGAATATAGGTAACACGCTCAAGATCACGTGCACCGCTCCGAGGTCGACATGTCAACAGGTTGGAATGTGGATGAAACAGCCATTAGAGCGGTTTCTACTTGCCAGTCATTGGGAAATGTGTCCATAGGTGCATTCCAGCTCATCACTTTTCAAGTTTACCAATAGTTTCAACAACAAACCGCTACTTGTGCGCTGTTTCATAAAGTGTGTATTTCATCTAGACTGTCCTCTAGTTCTCCTGTAGTATGAAAAGTACAATTTGAATCCTATCTTCAGTTGCAAATTATTCTCTGGTTTGCTATGCTATTATAACGATTTGCGTGCACCAATTAACAGCAAACATTGGCATGCTTTATTTTTTTTCCCTTTTCTTTCTCTCCTTTTTTTTTTTTTTTTTTTTTTTTTTTTTTTTTTTTTTTTTTTCTAAAACTTCTCCCCTACTTCTTGCTATAGAGGTGGATCTTCAGTTCAGTTGAACTAAAAAAGGATGCTTTCATTACTAACATTTTATAATTTCATACCAAATCACAATTTCCTAGTACACCAATTCTCAACATACTGTACCCGTGTCTCTGTTGGCAGAAAAGCAGTATGTACCATATAATTAATCCATGTATTACAATGACAACCTCGAGCTCAAATACACCTAGCTGTCGACGGGCCCTTAAACTCCCCTCACTCATCCACTTACCCGCCCACTCATTCGCTCACTCACCCATCCACTTACTCGCCCATTCACTCTCTCACTCATCCACTTACAGCCCACTCACTCATCCACTTACCCGCCCACTCACATGCTCACTCACTCACTCGCTCAGCCACATACCCGCCCACTCACTCACTCGCTCGCTCAGCCACTTACCCCCACTTACACACTCATCCGCTTACACGTCCATTCACTCTCTCACTCACTCATCCACTTTCTCGTCCACTCACTCGTTCACTCACTCGTCCACTTACCCACCTACACACTCGCTCATTCACCTACTCATGCACTTACCCTCCTACTCACTCTCTCACTCACTCGCTCACTCATTTACTTATACTTCCACTTACCCTCCCACACAATCGCTCACTCACTCACTAGCTCACCTACTTGGCCATCCTCTTACCTGCCCACTCACTCATCCACTTACTCATCCATATACCCGCCTAATTTCTCGCTCCATCACTCACCCATCCACTTACTCATCGACTTACCCACCCACTCACTCACTCACTCACACACCCACTCACTCATCCACTAACCACCCACTCACTCACTCAGTCCTCCACTTACCCGCCCACTCACTGGCTCACTCACTCACGCACTCACTGACCCACTTACCCGCCCACTCACCCAATCATCCACTTACCCGCCCACTCACTCATCTACTTAGACGTCCTCTCACTAGCTTACTCACTCGCTCACTCGTCCACTTTCTCGCCCACTCACTTGCTCACTCACTCTCTCATCCACCTACTCGCCTACTTACTCGTTCAGTCACTCATCTAGTTACACATCCATTTACCCGCCCACTCACTGTTTCACTCATTTATCCATTTTCTCATCCACTTACCCGCACACTCACTCGCTCACTCACTCACTAGCTGATCCACTTACTCATCCACTTACCCGCCCACTCACTCATCCACATACACATCCTCTTAACCGCCCACACACTCACTCACTCACTCATTAGCTTATCCACTTACTCATCCAATTACCCGCCCACTCACTAGCTCACTCAACCACTTACTCATCCACTTACCCGCCTATTCACTCGCTCACTCACTGATCCACTTGCTCATCCACCTACCGGACCACTCACTCGGTCACTCACTCTTCCACTTACTCATCCACTTACACGCCCGCTCACTCGCTCACTCACTCATCCATTTAGTCATCCACTTACACGTCCACTCACACATCCACTTATCCGTCCACTCACTCACTCATCCACTTATCCGTCCACTCACTCACTCATCCACTTACCCGCCCGCTCAGTCGCTCACTCACTCACTCACTCACTCACTCACTCATCCACTTATCCATTTACCTGACCACTCATTTGCTCATCCACGTACTGATCCAGTTACCCGCCCACTGACTCACTGATCCACTTACCCGTCCACTAACCCACCCACTCACTCACCCACTTGCCTGTCCACTCACTCACACACTTACCCGTCCACTAACTCTTCCGCTTACCCGCCCACTTACTCACTCACACACTCACTCACTCATCCACTTACCCGCCCACTCACTTATCAACTTACCCGCCCACACACTCGCTCACTTTTCCACTAACCCCACTCACTCAATCACTCATCTACCTACACGTCCACTCACTCGCTGACTCACTTATGCATTTTCCTACCCACTCACTCACATTCACTCGCTCATCCACTTGTTCATGCACTTACCCGCCTACTCATTCACTCACTCTCTCATCCACTTACACACCCAATAACCCACCCACTCACTGATTCACTCACTCATCCATTTACTCATCCACTTCGCCGCCCACTCCCTTGCTCATTCACTCGCTCACTAGTTCATCCAGTTACGCATCCACTTATCCACTTGCTCATCCGCTTACCCGCCCACTCACTTGCTCACTCGTCCACCTACTCATCCGCTTAACCGCCGACTCTCTCAGTCATCCATTAACTCATCTACTAATCCACCCCCTCACTCGCTCACTCACTCGCTTATCCACTCATTCACTCACTCACTCGCTCATCCACTTAACCGCCAACTCACTCACTCCTCCACTTACTCGTCCAACCACCCACTCACTCATCCACTTCCCAGACAACTCACTCGCACACTTACCAGGCCACTCAATAACTGATCTACTTACCCACTCACTCACTTACTGATGCATTTACACGTCCACTCACTCACACTCCCACTCACTTAATCATCCACTTACTCATCTACTTGCCTGTCCAATCTGCCATGAACTCACTAACTCACTCACTCACTCATCCACTTACGCCCCATCTACTCTCTCACTTACATACTCATCCACTTACTTATCCACTAACCCGCCCACTCACTCAACTTACCTGCCCACACACTCGCTCACTTTTCCACTAACCCACACTCACTCATCTACTTACACGTCCACTCACTCGCTGACTCACTCACTCAGTCATCCCCATACTCATCCACTTACCTGCCCACTCACTCACTCATCCACTTACTCATCCATTTACCCGCTCACTCACTTGCTCACTCACTCGTCCACTTACTCATCCACTTAACCGCACCCTCTCTCACTCATCCACTCAACCGCCCACTCTCTTGCTCACTCACTCATCCACTGACCCATTCAGTTACTACCCGCCCACTCACACATCCAGTTACTTATTCACTTACCCGCCCAATCACTTACTCATCCAGTAACTCATCCACTTCCTCATCCACTTACCCGCCCATTCATTGATTCACTCATCCATTTACTCATCCACTTTCCCACCCACTTACTCGCTCACTCACTCACTAGCTCATCCAGTTACCCGCCAACCCACCCACCCACTCACTCATCCATTTACCCGACCACTCACACACACAGACCCGCTAACTCACTCACCTATCCACTTAACCGCAAACTCTGCCATCCGCTTGCCCGCCTACTCACTCACACACTTACCCACCCACTAACTCATCCACTTTCCCACTCACTCACCCATCCGTCTAGCGGCCCACTCGCTCATCCACTCACCCATGCACTTAGCCGCCCAGTTTCTCACTCACACACTTAACCGCCCACACACTCACTCATGCACTTACCCACCCACACACTCACTCCCTGATCCACTCACTCGCTCAGTCACTCACTCATACACTTGCCCAACCACTCACTCACTCATCCACTTACCCCCCACTCACTCACTCACTCACTCACACACTCATCCACTTACTCATCCATTTACCCGCCCAATCACTCTCTCATTCACTCACTGATCTACTTACCCACCCACTCACTCATCACCTTACTCGCCCACTCACTTATCCACTTACCAGCACAGTCACTCGCTCAATCAGTCACTTACCCCCGCTTACTCACTCATCCACTTAAACGTCCACTGATTCGCTCACTAAATCATTCCCTCATCCTTTTTCTCGCCCACTGATTCGCTCACTCACTCATCCACTTACCCGGCCACTCAGTCACTCATCCACTAACTCATGCACTTACCCTCCTACTCACTCGCTTACTCACTCACTAGCTTACTTACTTACTCATCCACTTACCCGCCCATTCACTCGCTCACTCACTCATCCACTTAACCGCCCACTCTCTCACTCATCCCCTTACTCATCAAATTACTCGCCCACTCACTTCCTCACTCACTCATCAAATTACACATCCAAATAACCGCCCACTCACTCACTGATCCACTTGCTCTTCCACCTACCGGACCACTCACTCGCTCACTCACTCTTCCACTTACTCATCCAGTTACACGACCACTCACTCGCTCACTCATTCTTCCACTTACTCATCCACTTACACGCCGACTCACTAGCTCACTCACTCTTCCACTTACTCATCCACTTACACGCCCACTCACTCGCTCACTCACGCTTCCACTTGCTCATCCACTTACCGGCCCACTCACTCACTCTTCCACTTACTCATCCACTTACATGCCCACTCACTCGCTCACTCACTCACTCACTCACTCATCCACTTAGCGGCCCACTGTGTTACTCATCCACTTATTTATCAGCTTACCCGTCCACTCACTCGCTCACACACTCATCCACTTACTCATCCTGTTAACCGCCCACTCACTGATCCACTTACTCATCCATTTACCCGCCCACTCACTCATCCACTTAGCCGCCCACTCACTCACTAACACACTCACTTATCCACTTACCCGCCCCCTCACTCATTCATCCACTTGTCCACCCTCTCACTCCTCCACTCACTCGCTCACTCATCGACTTTCTCGCCCACTCACTCGCTTAGTCACTATCTCATCCACTTACCCGCCTACTCACTGGCTCACTCACTCATCCAGTTACACATCCACTTACCCGCCCACTCTCTGATTCACTCACTCATCCATTTTGTCATCCACTTACCCGCCCACTCACTCTCTCACTCACTCACTCATCAGCTGATCCACTTACTCATCAACTTACCCGCGCCTTCAGTCACTCTCTCATCCACTTACTCATCCAATTACCCGCCCCCTCACTCGCTCACTCATCCACTTACACCACACTCACTCGCTCATTCACTCATTCACTCATTCACTTACTCATCAACTTACCCGCCCACTCACTTGCTCACCCACTTACTCATCCGCTTAACCGCCCATCAGGAATGTCTACCATAAACGCAGTGCAGGTAGTTCAAAATATTGCAGAAGAGGCAAAGCTAAATGCAAAGAAATATGTAGCATTGGTAACACTGGACGTTAAAAATGCATTTAACTTAGTCCCCTGGAAGGGTATAGTGGATGAGCTAAGACGACGACAGATAGCACCTTATCTTATTAAACTTATATGCAGCTATCTACAGAACAGAGTAATCATGATTGGAGAGAAGAGTACAATGGATATGACCTGCGGAGTACCACAGGGCTTTGTTCTAGGCCCCACACTGTGGAATGCCTATTATGATGATGTATGGAAGCAAGGAGTCCCAGAAGGAACAACAATTGTGGGATATGCTGACGACTTAGCGCTAGTAATCAGTGGTGATAGCAGAGAAGAGATAGAAGACCGGATAGAATGGACTGTAGGGAAAGTAGAATCATGGATGCTGAGAAAAGGTCTGCAGTTAGCTCCACGTAAAACTGAAATAGTTGTCCTTGTAGGGAGAAGAACTGTAAGAGAAACTGAAGTGACTATAGTAACTACACAAATAAAATCTGCGAGAAGCTTAAAATACCTCGGTATCAGAATAGGACATAACTTTGGTATGGGCGCACACATCCAAAATGTAACAGCAAAAGCAGAAAAACTAATTGCGGCTCTGAGCCGGCTGATGACAAACATAGGAGGTCCTAGGCCATCTAAAAGACGAATATTGGTTAGTGTTGTCAACTCAATTATACTATACGGAGCGCCTGTATGGAAAGAATGGATTGATAAAGCCACATACAGGAAGCTGGTTGAAAAACCGCAAAGGAAGATGACCATAAGAATTGTCAGTGCGTACAGGACCGTTTCCACCAAAGCGATCCAAGTCATAGCCGGAACTGTGCCCATACATCTGTTAATTGCGGAGAGAACGTACCAACAAGAGGCAAATCGATACCAACAAAAACGGGTAGCCAGAGAACGTTCCTGCGAGAGGTGGCAACAGGAATGGAATGAGGAGCAGGTAACATAACAATTGACCAAAAGACTGATCCCAGAAATAAAACCATGGTTACATAGGCAACATGGAGAAGTGGGTTACTATGTAACAGAGTTTCTCTCAGGACATGGCTGTTTTAAGAGTTATTTGTACTCCATGAAACTGGCACAGGATGACAGATGTCCATATTGCGGCGATATCGACACAGCAGAGCATGTGGTGCTGGTCTGTCCAAGATGGATCTCTGCTAGACAAACTGTAAGTCAACAATTAGGTGCAGCTATTAATACAGACAATATTGTAGACTATATGCTCCAAACAAAAGAGAAATGGGAATTGATTTCAAAAATGATGTCCTACATTCTAAAAACAAAATACGATGAAGCAAAATAACATAATTACTCCTGGGAACATAATATGATGAGACAAGATAAAGAAACCCAGGTAGGCGTCTTTCGATGTCATGTTCTTACAGTTCCGAAAGTCGTCAGTTATATATATCTAAACCGCCCTCTCACTCACTGATTCACTTACTCATCCACTTAGCCGCTCGCTCACTCACTCACCCACTTACTTATCCACTTACCCGCCTACTCACTAACTCACTCACCCACTCACTCATCCATTTACCCGCCCAGTCACTTCATTTTCTCATCCACTTAACCGCCCACTCACTCGCTCACTCACTCACAAGCTGATTCACTCACTCATCCACTCACTCATCCACTTAACCGCCTACTCACTGGCTCACTCATCTACTTACTCATCCACTTACCCGCCCCCTCACTCGCTCACTCATCCACTTACTCATCCAATTACCCGTCCCCTCACTCGCTCACTCATCCATTTACCCGCGCACTCACTCGCTCACTCACTCATCCACTTACTCATCAACTTACCTGCCCACTCTCTCACTAATCCACTTACTCATCCAGTTACTCATCCACTTACCCGCCCACTCACTCACTCACTCACCCAATTACTTATCCACTTACCCTCTCACTCGCTCACTCACTCTTCCACATATTCATTCGCTTACCCACCCACTCACTCTCTCACTCCTCCACTTACCGGACCACTCACTCTCGCTCATTCACTCACTCACTAATCCACTTACTCATCCACTTACACCCACAATCACTCGCTCACTCACTGACTCACTCATCCACTTACTCGCCCACTCACTCATCCACTTACCCACCCAGTCACTCACTCACACTCAGTTATCCACTTACCCGCCCGCTCATTCACACATCCACTTACCCGCCCACTCACTCATCCACTTACCCGCCCACTCACTCATCCACTTACCCGTCCACTCACCTACTCATCCACTTACCCGCCCACACATGCACTCATTCACTTACCAGCCCACTCACTCACACACTTACCCACTTACTCACTCACTCACTCATTCACTCATTCTCCTACCCGCCCACTCACTCACTCACTTATCCACTTAACCGGCCACTCATATATTTACCTGCCCACTCACTCGCTCACTCACTACTTTAACAACTATCGTTGACTTTTATCGTTCCTACAAACTATTCTTGCAAAAGCTTTTTACTTTCTTGATTGTTTCTAAAGCAAACCATTCTTTCGGGATAAGGAAAAATCTCGGAATAGCCTACCCACCTTAACATAAATTCGAACTTCGGACCCCTTGCATGTAAGGCAGAATGAAATATGTATTTGTGTTATAATGTCAAATTTTTGGTGGAATAAAATACTTCCTCTACCTATTAAGTAAATGGTAGAAATATTAATAGAATATCAAGTCGATGTATTCTCATGATATAAAAATTAGAATATGTGTATCCCGTGGACAAAAAATGGGTCATGTCTCAACGCCAGGTTACCTTAACGGTAGAGAGCAAGTCCACGAGTACCATATCACTTGCAGTTTTCACAAAGTAGATGTGTCTATCGGCCTGTCTATTTGTTATGAATGTGTGTATGTATGTCTGTATGTATGTAGGCACTATGTATGTCTGTATACAGACATGGCTCATTTTCTTTTTCCACGGAGGTACAAGGACTCTATATCTATTTTTGAAACATTTATTTTTAAATCAATAGTGGAAAACAAGAACATTTTACATTTTCATTAAAAGTTACGTAATACAAATGCGTACGAAAATAATACAGTCTCCATTTGACTCTAACAATTATGAAGATTACAATTATGAAAGTAAATCCAGCATCTTTTAGAACAAAAGTATATACGTAGTTCGGTGTGATATAGATGTTCATATTTATTTTTCTCTATTGTTTTCTCTATCATATTTTTCTCTATTTATTGTGTATATACCAATTAAGGCTACTTTAATCTTTGAGATCGTTGTGAATGGTTTACCGGTGAGTATTAGCAACATTCTTAGTAATTTCGGAAAGCTTATATATTGCAGTGATATACGTCGTCAATAATTTCAGTTCCCTAATTCGTAGCATTCTGTAAACATTTTGAACTACAAACAGATTCATATTTTATATAACACTGGTCTAAAATGAAAAATTTTCAAGCATGGAAAAGGGTGTTTCTTATGTATTTGGACCCCTCAAGTACGATTTTTTTGTATCACCCTCAGTTTTGAAAATACCTCATTATATAAGAATGGTTATTTAAAGAAGCAAGAACGGTTTTAATTTACAAAAGCGGAAATGCTGAAGATTCCTATAACTAACTGGAGATCAGTTTCAATCTTCCCTGTAATTAGACGAGTCAATGAAAAGTCTATTGATAGAAAATTGAGATCACTTCTTGAATTATCTGCTCATCAACGTCATTATATTGCAATACCTGGATGTCATATTAATACATCAATCATTAATGTATGCCTAAAACACTGCAAAGCTAATAAAAAGGATTGTTGCACCGTATTTTTAAACACATCTAAGGTCTTTGATAATGTAGATCATGAGCATATTAAACAATGTTTGTGTCACACTAATATGTCAAAGAATCTAAGGAATTTGGTTACTGATCTTATTAAAGAAAACAGTACCAATAGAACACGGAATTAACAAAACAACTAGAATTAATTTGCTTAAAGGTATTGCTGAAGGTTTTGCCCATTTTTTGGTATAATGTTTACTATGCCAATTGGTGACATAATTAAATATTTAACAGATTATGAAATTGAGGAAGCATAGGTTTTAAACTTAAAAATGAGCTTAAGAATATCTCTGATATGGCTTTTGTTGATGATATTGCAGTGATTGCAAGAATGAATCATCTGATTAGCAGTTATTGAATTTGGCTACCAATGGTCTAGCTACGTTGGGTTTGAATGTGAACCCATTAAAATGTATAGTTATAAAAATCAAAGGTGGCAAAATTAATGAAGCATCTAGTATCACAATTGGTGCAACTGTTCTTACAAATGTAAAAGAACGAGAAACTATAAACTACCTTGGCATGAACTTCTCTGATGAAATCCAATTAGAAATAAAATAATACAAAATTCAGAAAAATACTTAAATTCACTATCAAACTTGCTTAGCGCAGATCAGAAATTTGACATCATTAACTAGTCTGTATGGCCAGGCTTAATATATTTCCTTCAAAGTACACCAATGGATAAGATACTAACCTCATTCCTCGAAGATCTGGATAAATTAATTCGAAGAACTGTTAGAAATAATTCGACTACCTCATGATTTTCCTAATTATATGATATATGCACCGGAAACACTACGTGGTTTGGGAGTGATAAGAGCCTCATCGGAAGCCTTCATTCATCATTGCAATATAGCAAGAAAACTCAGGCTAGTAGAAAATGAACATCTGCACTTATATAGGGAACTAGATAAAGAGAAGAAAGATGCACTTTCATACCTTCATATTCCCTGCAATGAAGATACTATACTGAAATCAGGACGTTGGCTCCGTAAAGAGATGCGCTTACGGTCATGTGAGGCGTGGTGTAAGCCACCTCGTAAGGGAAAGGGAGTGGAGGTCTACAAAGATAACATTATAAGTAATTCCTGGATAAGTAATTAGGAAAATGTTATATTGCTCCGAGTGGACAATTGCAATTAAGATGTCTTCCAACATTGTAGCAGTAAGATCAGTGCCTGGTAGAAGCCAGAGTACAACACCTCGTCAACAACATGGATGCGTGCAAGTTGAAACCCTCGGTCATGTTTTGGGATAGGTACTTTTTAATCAAGTAGGTCCTCAGAGACCTAACGAAGCTGAGTGCAGCCCAGACCAGGTCTCCCAGCAGGAGAAAATCAGCACGCCAGTACCGGGAATCGAACCCAGGTCTTCCGCTTGGTAAGTGGTAGTGCTACCACTATTGTTATATACCTTCCACAAATATACTTACAAAAGCTTGTAAGGGCTATACAACAAACAGAAGAGGTAATGAAATGTTTTAAGGGGAATTCTGGAATTCCCATGCTCTTTCCATGATATCGCGGGAAACAAATGAATGATGATCACCTTAAAAAGAAAATAACGAAGTATAGATAAACTAAACCAACAACGACGGATATATAAGTGTCCGGGACGCACTCAGCCTGTTAGGTCCCTAGTACTGCACCCCATCCATGACGCCTGTTGTGGGTAGAAGTGGGGGACGTGGTGGCCGTTCGGTAGGTCTCTGGAAAGGGCTGTAGAAAAATAAATACTTGAAACAATTTAATAATATTACCACTTATAATAAAATTGCAGCTAGCCCATTTTACTGACTACCTTCTGTAATAAAGGTTTATCATGAATAAATTGTTTCATTTTACTCTCCATTCAAAAAATTGCCCCTTTAATATTAATCTCATACGCCGCGGAATTAATTATATCAGAAATGGCTCATGTCACAAAACATTAATTGAAATAAATTGTGAGTTTTACAGAGGTATACATTTTTTGTGCAGTAAGATGTTGTCTATCTATTATGGTTTACAAGTTATACAAAACATTTTCCCCGAATGCTGAGGACGTCTTCGATTTTTCTCAGAAAATTCAATATCTACAAGAAGAAGTACTTAATGGTACTAAAGAAAATGTGAATATAAAAATTAATAAAATTAAAACTAATGTTAAAAAGGTAAATAATCGATAGTGAGAATAAGAAATTAACAAACAGGAAACATTCCTATAAGAAATAATTTAAAAATTGAGAATTACAGAATACTTGTGAAACAATATCTCAAATAACGGGATTAATTGAAATTACAAACAGGATAAAACACTATTAATAGTTAAATAATAAAATAAGGATTAAATTATATGTAACAAACAAATCTGATTGATTTAGAATGTGCTAGAAACCTGTCAACAATGTAACAGCATAGTAACCCTGAAGAGCAGGCGCGTGTAAGCTACGCAGAAGAGAAAGTTGTAGAAGGATCATAAAATTCGTGAGAATCTTTTTATATAGTGATAAAGTGAAAGAAGACGACTTAAGAAGCAAGTAGAACATATGTGGAAATAAAACTCCGTGGATAGAGAAATATAATTCCTCCAAAAATAGAGTCGAGAATTCACCACCTGCAGTATAGTACCTCATTCTTTGAACTCCTATTGATCCAAGTCCCACACATCCTTCACAAACAGTAAACGCACACAAGTAAAGATGAAAGAAACAGCGAGAAATATCTTTTTGGGATTAAGGAACTGCGAGTAGATAAATCGACTCACTAACAAACCTAGCGTCACACACACGTGAACGAAATGTTATTCTTAACAAATTACTCGAGGTATTGTTAATAGTTTACAAACAAAATTGTACATACCAAGATTGATTTATTTATTGTAAAATACTGAAATCAATGTTTATTGAGAAATAAGAATTGCATATCGTTTTAGTAAGTTGATACAAAAAGAATGGCTCTTCTTTACTCTAGGTACGCACCATAAAAATATTTTCTAACTTCGGAAATCATTTGCCATATTGTATCCTCTAGGAACTCCCAAATATGATGGAAACAAAAACAAAAAAAGCTTTATATACGCTCTAAATGATCAGAATTACACAAATTCACCTAAAATAGAACGAATCAAAGCTAAGTCCAAATGTACTCACCGTGCATGCGCCGAGTCGGTAGCAGACAGAAGTTGCCTTGCTGCTAAGCATTGCTTCCATTGCATTTCTGTTCGTCTCATGCATAATCCCTTCAGTTGCTTACTGTACCATATTGTAGCAGTTCTTTCATAGTTCAAGTTTCATCGAGCTCTGCTACTTGACTGTCACACAGCATGCGAATGTTACTTTCGTCCTAAAGCTTTGCACATGCGTATGAGTGGGCAGATTTCGCGTGATAGTGGATTCAAATATGACGAATAAAAAAGTCCAATGAATTCTCTATCGTGAAAGCTAAAGGAGATAATTGAACATTATTAAACACATTTTCTCCACAGTCTGGCAACACTGTAGGATTTAGCAGGTAAATGTTTTGCTTAGAAATGCTATGTATGTGTTCACACCTACGCCGAGTGAAATTCCAAAGTAGGCTAACCTCGAAAACTGGTTTCGTCATGTGTCCGTGTGTTTATCAGCTACTGCAGGTAACGAGGTGAGGGAGTAGTTTTCTTTCAAGCTTTCCAAGCAGTATTCGCGCAAGTAGTGTTTGCTGTTAAGATTCCTGACCTGCCGCTCTATGCACACGCCAATGTTGCCAGGGGTATGTTATGAATTTATTGTAATAGACACGCTAAAATACAATTATTTAATGTCATTTTGTGGCTAAACGGTTCATTGTAGCAGGAAATGGAAAAGATGAATAACTAACCTTTTGAAGCTGTACCTCTGCTAAGAGCAGAAGTAAACGATAAAAGAGAGGCGACATATTGGCAATAAAAAATTTGACCACTTTTATTACTTTCTCTACTGGTAAGGAGGGGAAGTATTGTATTCCACCCAAAAATTCGATGTCGAGATTTCACCGGAAATGTATGTGTTGAGACCCCCTGAATCCAAAAACAGCATTTTCAGAAAAAGGTCTATGTGTGTGTGTGTGTGTGTGTGTGTGTGTGTGTGTGTGTGTGTGTGTGTGTGTGTGTGTGTGTCTGTGTGTGTGTCTGTGGACAGCACAACTCAAAAACGAAAAGTCGGTTAGAAACGAAAGTTGGTGTTTAAGTTTAATGTCTTTCAAGGATGTGACACGAAGGCTTTGAAGAAAATAGCCCCAACCTAAACTACCCTTTACATGGAAAATTTTTCGAAAATTTTTATTTTCTTGAAAATGGCTCTAACGATTTTGATTAAAATGTCATATGTTTTAGATATTTTTATGACAAATGAAATGTATATCTTGAATTTTCTGGCTATAGCCACTGTAGTCGTATTTACTCTGGACGACTTTTGCATAACTGGTAACGTTAGAGATAGATCAAATCATACTATACAAAAAATGTAGATCTTGCTAAAATACACAATTAATGTCTCAATAAATTTTCTTGTAGGGTGAAGCATTTCGGAGATATTCCTTGTTATGTGTGTGAGTTTCGGAAGACTTAGAACTCTCGTGAAATGGATCTCGTTGTTCATTTGTTTATATGTTAAGTGTGCAATGACAACAGAATCTCAAAGCTTTAAAACATGTGACTATCGCACAAAGCCTACTGTATTCTAACTTTCCCTTGCACCTATAAGGAAATAAGCAACAAGATAATTTGTAGAAATGTTTATCTTAACTAACACGAAGAAGATATAGAAAGAGTTTGTAAGAATGGTTAGTACAAGAGTAGAGAAAGTAATATGAGTGCAACACATAAGATTTTTTTTATTCAACCATGCACTATAGATAGAGGAAAATGGAGGACGTTATGTTTCAGCTTAACGCCAAGAAGTCGTCGCTAGTCTGCGCACTAATATCCCTAACACCCTGTGTGTGCGTGCATGTGTGTATGTGTGTGTTTGTGTGTGTACGTGTGCGTGTGTGTGTATGCGTGTGTGTGCATGTGTGTGCGTGTGTGTTGATGTTTCTGTTGGCATTAATTGCGCTTACTTCGAAACATGTCGAAATATATCAGCACCAAGCGTTCTCTTTAGGACGAACTCATAGAGATATTTGGAAAAGAACGCTTCCTTATGAAAGAGGAAAAAATGCTGCACTTTTAAACTGTGCGGAAAGGATATAAGGATAGACGGACCTCCATTCTTTGAAAAACACTGCAATAGTAATGTTCACACGCGAAATGTTCAACGGTGTAATCAAACAGGAAAAATCAAAAATAGTATCGGGATTTGTGTAGCATGTTGGCACATTATATAATCCCTTTAAACAGGTTAAAAATAAATATTACAAAGAGTTTATTGAAAAATATACGGTTAGACAAGTAGTCCTTAAGAAATTACGCAAGAACTTGTTATGACGATACACGGAATCGGATATGAGAGGTGGTACAGGAAAGAAAATTTGTGTTTCAGTGGATGAAATAACATATTATTGGATGAGGAAGGTAGGAAAATATTAGTAATATCTGAGCTACTGGGAAAAGTAAACCGTGTGAACACAGAACATCTCTTCGGAGGTTCAAAGCCTCTCTTATATCCACATGGAATCAAACGATAAAAAGTTTTGTTACTGAAAACAGAAAATGAATTTAGTAAAATGCAAGGGTATCATGATTGTTTAACGAGGCCTTCGTAGCTTCCCCTTCTTTCCCTCTCTTTACTCCTCTCCAATGACAACACTATTCATACTACATGCTAGTTATAACCAATGACACGTTGACCTGAAAGGAAAGTATTGATTTTTTCTGGTCACTCAGTAAATAGTTAGTCATTAAGCTCGACTGTTGTTTGATACACATCATGTCGTATACAGCAGAAGCTACACGTGGCCAAATTAATGGTCTATGGCAAGCTGGTAACACAGTTTGACAATTCCAGAAACTGCAAATTCACAGAAATCCAATTAAAGTTTAATGCCACCTAAGAAAGGCGCTTTGAAAACTAAACACTCAGTGCAACAGCCCATGAAGGGCCAAGGTTTGCCGCCAGGCCGCCGCGTACCGCACCTCTGCCCAAGAATGGCGGCTTAGTGCATACATATTAGAAGAAAACCTCTCATTCGAAAGCGGTATTATAATATAACGTAACAGACAAGCATGTTTAAATTTATTCCGATAGGGATTTTAATTGCAGTAAAAATCTAGGGAGAATTTGTACAAGGATTAAACGTTTCTATATTTTTTCAGTGTAATATTGCATTATGTTTACTGTAAAGGTTTACGTGTTTGTGATTCTAAGGGCAAAGTTAAAGCTTTTTTTACAGTACAGAATCGTTTAATACAATAAATACTGCTTATTTCAAACAACATTTACCACCTTTTCCATAATAGGCATTAAGAATTTCGAGAAAAATCTAAAGAAAATTAAAATGTGACTTTTCTACAAGGCCAGATTTATTTACCCTTCCCCGTAACTCACCTATCCTAATCATTACAACGCCATGCCTCTACCTCGGGAGTCTGCTAGGATTCTTCAGCGTGCCAAGGCTCCACCTAATAATTTAACTCATGAAGAGAGGACCGCAATAAAAAAAGCTCAACACCAACAAGGACATCATTGTCTGCTCTGCGGACAAGGGGAATGTAACGGTAATTATGAACCAACGTGACTACCAACAGAAAATCTTGGATCTTCTGAAACCAGAAACATATCGCAAAATTCAATGAGATTCCACAGCACGTATTCTTCGGAAAACGAACCTGCTTATTAAGAGCTCTTCCCTGCCAACAGAAAACAAACGCCGAATCACCAGTTCTGAAGCACAGCCTCCCTGTCTCTACGGCTTACCCAAAATCCACAAACCGGAAATACCACTAAGGCCCATTGTCAGCGCTATTGGATCTCCTACATACGCCTTAGCCAAATACTTAACCGGTTTATTACAACCACATGTTGGCACTACGGATTCTTTCATCAAGGATTCGACCCACTTCATTCAGAAGCTGCAAAGTGTAACCATACTACCTCAACATCTACTGGTCAGCTTCGACGTTACATCACTTTTCACCGTGGTTCCTGTTGATGAAGCCCTTGAGCAGTTGAAACCCATCTTCTCCGATGATATACTTGCACTCTTCCACCATGTGCTGTCCACGACTTATTTCCAGTGGAACCAGTCCTTCTACGAACAGCTACATGGTGTCGCTATGGGCAGTCCCCTGAGTCCTGTGGTTGCTAATTTTTACATGGAATATTTTGAAACCTTAGCCCTAGAAACGGCCGCACAAAAACCATTGGTCTGGTTCCGATATGTAGACGACACTTTCGTCATATGGCCCCACGGAGAGAACGCCCTTCAGGACTTCCTTCAACATCTGAACAGCATCAATCAACGCATTCAGTTCACGATGGAAAAAGAAAAGGAAGGACAACTAGCGTTTCTGGACGTCTTGGTTAGCAAGAAGGCCGACGGGACACTTGGACACACGGTCTACCGCAAGCCCATACTGACCGATACTTAAACAAACATTCCAATCATCATCCCAGACAGAAGCGTGCAATGATCAAGACGCTTGCAACCCGTACTTCCCGCATCTGTGAGCCGCACTTCTTAAAACAAGAACTTGGCCACTTAGAACAAGCATTACTTTCCAATGGTTATTCAATCCAAGAAGTAAGAAGAGCTTGCCGGCCTCCTAAGACTCAACCTGTCATCCGGAATCCAGATCAGCTCAAAAGTAAGGGCATTGTGTTCCTACCATACTTGAAAAATGTCACCGACCGAATTGATCGGCATAACGTCAAGACGATCTTTAAACCCACCAGACAGTTAAGCAGTTTACTACGATCACCCAAGGATCCCCGAGAAGCTTTGTCATCGGCTGGAGTATACAGTATTCCTTGTGGTTGTGACACAGTTTACATTGGAACTACTCAGCGCAGTGTTAAGACCAGACTCACGGAACACAAAAGAAGCTGCCGCCTGGGCCAAACTGATAAGTCTGCGATCGCTGAACATGCCATTAATGCAGTCGGTGAACACAGTATTAAGTTCCAGGATACGTGCATCCTTGCATCTACCATACATTACCATGCCCGACTACAGTGAGAGGCTATTGAAATTTACAAGCATCCTAAGAACTTTAATAAGAAGGAAGAGGCCTTAAGATTAAACAGCAACTGGCATCCGGTCATAGAAAATAAAGAACATCATAAGAAGCAGGAAAGCAAGGTAAGCCAATCAGAAGACGACGACGACATACTGGCAGGCTGTGGTTCAGCCCGACGATATTTTTCTGCGTACCTACCCTTAATAGGGTTTAACCGCAGGTAGAATTTTTGGTAAAGGGTGGTTAAGGGTGTTCTTTTTGAATTTAGGTTAAGGCTTATATAATAAGGAGGCTATTTTGCCCCTTAGATGATGACTCACAGAACTCAGCAACGTTTGCATTCTGTGGAGATAAAGAGTGTTTAAACAAGTTTTAAGATCTTTCGATCTTTTTAAATTTTGAATTTTGATGGTGGGTTGAATTTTTGAACCGAATAGCTCTTTGTTGGGATTGTTTTGTAGTTTAGCTCTTGCTGCTGATGGGTAAACTACTTTGTTATGGGATATACCCGCAAGCCATGCGGGGAACCCTGTACGACCTGAAGCGGCGTGTTATGGGGTCATAATAACCTAGAGATCTAACCAGGACGCTTTGGTGGTTGGGTAATTTGGCGTACAATTTTGCTGCCCGGCACCTAATTTCATCCTCCACGTATGGAAGAGATGAGGCTTCGTGAAGTAGTCTCACGGGGAAGGATAAAGGGACAGAGTAGATGGACCGAAGTCCTCTGTTCTGCGCCCTTTGGAGCCACAGAAGCCAACTACCCGCTGCCATGCCCCACACTTCACAGGCGTAAAGCATGAGGGGGATAATCAGGGCTCTGAATAGGTGTAGTTTCAGGCGGACTGGCATCTCAGATTTCAGCATAGGGTACAGTGAGGCAATAGCCCCCTGCGACCGCACTGATAGGTCTCTAATATGACCTCGGAATGTTAGACTTTTGTCTAATTTAACTCCCAAATAGGTGATGGTGTCTCTCCACTGGATCCTTTGACCCCGAAGTTGGAAGGTGGGGCAGTCTGCAGGTGTGGGACGTCTCGTGAACAGGATGGCATGGCTCTTGTCTGGATTGACAGACATTCTCCATCGTCGGCACCAGTCTTGGACTAGGCGGAGGTGTCTTTGAATAGGGTTGAAGGCTCTGTGGATGTTTCTGTTGGTGCAGTATAGTAATACGTCATCTGCATATTGCGCTATACTGACCTGTGGTTCTGTTGGGAAGTCTGCCATATAGACACTGAAGAGAGTAGGGGACAAAACAGAGCCCTCGGGGACTCCGCCTCTTATTGGCCTGATTGTGGAGGTTCGTCCAGCAACTGTGACTATGAGGGTCCGGTGTCTGAGGAAACTGTGTAGGATGTGTATGAGTTGTGTGGGTAGCCCCAGGTGAATCAGCTTATGAAGTAGCCCTGTGTGCCAGGTGGTTGAGAAGGCCTTTTCCACATCCAGAGATACCGCTGCAGTGAATGCGCGTTCCTGAAAACCCAGGGCAGCAGCCTCTACCACACGCAGCAGTTGCTGAGGTGTAGAGTGCCCAGGTCGAAAGCCGAACTGATGTTCTGGGATGGCTTGCATGTTTCTCAGTAAAGGGGATAATCGGGTTAGGATCATCCTCTCTAGAACTTTCGAGAGGATGGACAAAAGGCTTATGGATCTGTAGTTGGAGGGGTGTACCGGGTCTTTCCCAGGTTTCAAAATGCATATCACCCGAGCCTCTCTCCACTCGCGTGGAAAGTGACCCAGGGTAAGGCACATATTGAATACTCTAGTTAGGAAGAGCACGGCGTTGAAGGGAAGGTGACGAAGCATGAGGGGAGTTAGTCCGTCAGGTCCCGCCGCCTTTTTGATTTTGAGGCGTTTTAATGCGCCATGGGTTTCGCTGGGACGTATCACCGGTAGTCGTTCCGCATCCTCCGGCGGACGTCGTAAGAATCGACGTACTTCTTGGCGGGTACGTTCTGAGAATCTATAGTCCTGGGGGTCGTCTCTGGGACACATGGTCCGCTCTAGATAGTCAGCGAACACGTTGGCTTTGGCTTCAGGCTCCTATGCCAGGCCTCGGGTGCCCTGAATTGGCGAGTTGTATTGGCCACGACGGTTTCGAAGGCATCTGGCGATCTTCCACACGTCCCCACTTTCATTGTCCAGGCTGGCCATCTTGCTCTCCCACGCTTGCACTCGGTGCTCACGCAGTCGAGCCCCGACCAGTCGGCGCAGTCGCCGTAATAGGGCTCTGTTGTGGGGCGTGCGATGCCTTTGATAAAGCCTTCGTGCCGCCCAGGACCGACGGATAAGGAGGATTATGTCAAGTGGGAGGACATCTGGGTGTAAGGGAGCTGGAGCTCGGATTGTCAGGTTTTGGGCAGTTCTTGTCACAATGGATGTGAAAGAAGAAACTGCCACTTCAAGAGTTGGGATGTCGTTGAATCTGGGTTTAGGTGGGATGGAGGTGCGAAGGCAGTTACGAACACCTTCCCAGTCCGTTTCCCGAGTGTAATTTAAGCTATCGTGACTGGCAATCCGGGTATTGATTTCTGCAAGTACTGGGTTGTGGTCTGACTGGAGAGCATTTATTGATGTCAGTGTGAGATGAAATGGGAAATGCTTTATTATCGCAAAGTCTATGACAGAGGGTAGTCCTAGACCATGCGGGTGATGTGTGGGTTGCCACGGGCCCTCCACCCTTAGTTCGGGGTCCGCGTCGATGAGGCGGATGATGGAATTGCCTCGGGCATCCGCCCTTCGACCGCAGTGCCAGCGTTGGTGTTTGGCGTTGAAGTCCCCAGCTAGGATGACGTTGGGTTAAAGGACTAGGATGGAATGGTAGTCATTAGGGACAAACTGCCTTCGTGGAGGGTGATATACTGAGACTATCAGTATCTCTGTGCCGTCAAGGTTCAGAGTGATAGCCGTGGCCTCTAGTGTTTGAAGGGGTGGGAGCTGGATTGGGCGATGGACTACGTTTTGCCTTACGAACACCGCCGTTCCGCCTCCAGGACGACCTTGACGATCAGTTCTGTGGCAAACGTAGCCCGGTAAACGGAAGCGAGCATTTGGGCGTAGGTGAGTTTCGCTAACTAGAATGGCGTCTAGGGCATAAGTGCGGGCAAAGTGGGATAACTCCCCCGCCTGGCCAGCCAATCCGCACGCGTTCCAAAACGCGAACCGAAATGAGGTGCTTGGCCTAGTTTGTCTGGCCATTTTGGGTGTTTTGGAGTACGGAGGTTAGGAGGGCGAGCCCCTCCATTACAATGAGCGTCTTGGCTGTTGAGTCGCTCGCAGAACTATATCTCACGATGAGATCGCAAATCCTTTGCCCATGGGTCTGCAAAACTAGCTGCACCCATTTGAGCAGGTCAGTGAGCTGAAAGGTAGGGGATGAGGGGGTGTTGTTTGTGGAAGGAGGGGGTGCTGGTGTCTCCTCGGTTCTAGCCTCCTCGGCTCTAGCCTCCTCCTGATGTTGTCGGGTGGTGGAAACATCCCTCGCTTCGACCACTCTGGGTGCTCGTTTGGGCTTCCGGGGTTTTCTCTCCCTCTGCGGCCTTGGGATTGTTTGTGAGGGAGGTTTATTTTGGGGCTGATGTTGTGTGTTGTGTGATGGTTGCTGGTGTTGTTCTCGAGACGTCCATGGATTACCCGAGGTGCGTTGGTTTGTTTGAGCTTGCGAAACTCTAGGGGTGTTGGCTAGTTGGGGTTGAGGGGCCTGGTAATTTGAGGTGGAAGGTCTCACTTGGTCTCCTCTGACGGGAGTTGGACCTTGAGGTATCTGTGGTCTCCTGGAGGCGATCACTCTCTTCCTCGCAGGGCAACCTCCATAGCAGGCCACATGTTTGCCCTTGCAGTTTGCGCAGGTGGGATCATCTGTTATCTGTCTAGGGCAGGATTCTTTGTGGTGCGCATCACCACAGCGAAGACATCTAAGGTTTCTGCGGCAGAAATGGCTCGAATGGTTGAAGCCAAGACATCGGTAGCATTGTGGGGGCCCAAAAGAACTCCTCACAGCTTCCACCTTCACCCTGAGGTAGCAGAGAGACGTGACTCCGTCGATTTTCATCTCCGGATAACACGCCCTCTCCACCACAACCAGGAAAAGAGGAATTGGTCTCTTGGCTTCCCCGTTCTCGCCCGGTTTGGTAAGTTGCCTTACCAGTCGAGGGGTGATGCCTTTGCGTCTGAGCTCTTCTTCGATATCGCCCACGGGCGTATCTAATGGAAGACCTCTGATGACACGGCGGATGTCTCGAGTTTTGTCGAGACCAAACGTAAAGTGAGGGAGATTTCTCTTCTCAAGGACAGATAGGAGGGTGTTATAGTCCCTCACATGGTTCGTCTGAAAGACATAGCGGCTCTTCCTCCTCGTCACCGAGCACGACCCCGAAAGTGTTGACATAACTTCTTTTAAGAAGCCCACCATACCCCTGAAATCGTCTACAATGATAGGCGGAATATGCTGCTTGTCTGGTTTTTCAGTTGGTTCACCAGTTTGTTCGTCAGTCGAGACAGTTGATGGGTTCTGTTGGCGCTTTTTCCGACGGTTGACCACTTCTCGAAATTGTGCCTCGTCCACCTCAGTAGAGATGTCAGAGGAGCTTGCCTCGTCTTCGTCCATCCTGGACGTTTCAGACTGGACGACAGTCTCGTCTGTATTGGATTCCGCATCTGAATCCTCGCGGGAGCTGTCAGAGTTTGCCTCTGAGGTTCGTCCTAAACGTGAATTTGATTCGCGTTTAGCGCCTTGGTTGGACGTGTATTCGGTTAGTGCCAAACGTTTGGCGTTGCCATTTCCGCCTTGTATGGGCTTTCGGCGTCGCCGGTTGACTGTCTCCTGAGGTGAGCTTGCGGAGACGTTATTGTTTGCGCCAGATGTGCTGGGCATTGCTGAGTTCTCAATATCGAGTCTGGTTTTGCTGTTTTTGACAGTGGGATTGGGTTTAGTAGACATTGTAGACATACAATATTGTCGGGCTGACCACTTACCTTCAGCAGCGGTTGCTAAGAAGCGTTGCCAACAGAGGACCGAACACCCAAAGGATGCGCCTATATCCACCCGAAGGTGTTGGCTCTAGCCTTGTTGACAAACCGCTACTGCTTGTTAGTCGGGACCTTGCTTCCAGTATTTGGAGACCAATACCGATGCTTGATACAAGCACCAATCAGGCACTCCAATGCAAAGTCCAATCACGAGCCAGATCTTGCCGCTCCAGGAAAGCTAGCCTTCGGTAAGCTCTAAAGTTTGCTTTCCAAACTTCTTATAGAGCTACCCTACGTTGTCTTTGGCTAATGTATTAGCCCGAAGTACGAAGCTTGTGCACCACCGGCATGTGCACTCCACCTTCTGCGGGATCTCCTGCTCCGTGGGGATGGCTGAAAATTCCGTCTTTCCACCAGTGAGAAGCAAAACACGTCCGCTCTGGTCGAACGACGACGTGAGAATGTCGCCAATCCAGGAGTCCAGGAGTCCAGGAGTGAGTACTAGTCGTCTGGGTTAACCCAGGCGGATGGTAAGGTGGCCACGGTACCTATCCGTTTAAATACGGATTTACCCGTGTGGTGGTATAGGTTGGTATATGTAACAGGCTTTTTTTGTCTTTGTATGTCTGATGGTGCAGGGTGGGTTCCTGTGTTGTCACTGGCGGCGGGATCTGTCGGATCTTGGATGTCTAGCCATCCAAGCGACCTTTTCCCTACTGATTACTTCGTCAGCCTTGGCCGGCGAGCAATGCAGTGCCAGTGACAGGAAACCGAGGGGAATAGGTGATAGGTGTGAAGGATGATGAAGGCAAAGCGGTACCTACCAGCCAAGGGCGTCCTTGGGTAGACGGTAGCTCTGTCTCCGCCTAGGGAGGCGATGGTCATATTGCCCCAGGCTGTTCACCAGCTGGTTTGGGTGAGGTATGAGTTTGTCATACATTGTGCGAGTCCTGTCCCGCACTACGTCCACAATGTATGGGATGCCGGAATGAGTGTGAAGGATGTGTGATGGAAACCTACGGTCGGTACCGTAGATCATCCTAAGCGCCCTGTTCTGCACGGTCTGCAGCCTGCGGATGGTGGAACGAGCCACCGTACCCCAGACCTCGCACCCGTACAGGATCAGGGGCGGGACGATCGCACGGTACAAGCGTAGTTTCAGGTATGTGGGCATGGTTGATTGGAGTATGGGATATAGCTGTCTCAGGGCGCCATGTCCTTGACCGACCTTTGTTCTGACGTGTGGAGTGAAGGTTAGACCACGGTCAAGTAGTACCCCCAGGTATTTGGCAGAGTTAACCCAAGGGATTCTTCTCCGCCGCATTGCCAGGGATACACCCGGCCGCCAGTTTCGAACTTTGCCCAGTAGTAGAGCTTGGCTCTTCTGCGGGCTAATGGCCATTCTCCACTGTTCACTCCACCTGCCGATAGCGTCGAGCTGTCGCTGAAGTGGAGGGAAGCAGTACCGAACATTTTTGTTCTGTGCCAGTATGAGGACATCGTCAGCATACTGGCACGTAACAGTATGCGGTTCCACGGGTAGGTCAGACATGTAGGCAGCAAAGAGCAACGGCGATAGCACGCTACCCTCCGGAACTCCAGCCGCTATGGGTCTGACCGAGGACAACTTCCCCTCCACCCGCACCCGAAAAGAGCGATCCCGAAGGAAGCTACCAATCAGGGTGAGGTAGGGGGGAGGGATTTCAGCCTCTCTGAGTTTGTACAGTAACCCCTGGTGCCATGTGGTTGCAAAGGCTTTTTCTACATCCAGAAGCACCGCGACTGTTTTGAAGTTTTCCTGGAAACCCAGGGCAACCTTCTCAACCAGCCGCAGCAGCTGTAGTGTAGTGGAATGTCCATGACGGAAACCGAACTGATGATCCGGGATAAGTTGCCTTTCCTCGAAGAGAGGAGTGAGGCGGGATAGGAATAATCGTTCAAAGATTTTTGAAACGATAGGTAAAAGGCTTATGGAACGGTAATTGGAAGGGAAAACCGGGTCCTTGCCGGGCTTCAAAATGCAGACCACCCTCGCCTCCTTCCAACAAGTAGGAAAGTGACGAAGCTGCAGACATGCATTATAAATCCTCGTCAGGTGGACTACGGCCTTTCGGGGAAGGTGCTGGAGCATGGGCGCCGTGACGCCATCATGACCAGGGGATTTGCCAGGTTTTAATCTTCTGATTTCAGAAGCCACCTGTCTTGGGGTGACTAAGGGGATTTGGATCTCTGCGCGTGGCGGCGGAGGTGCCTCATAGAGGTAATCTACCGTCGCCTCCACGAGTTCAGTAAAGTCTTCGTCCTGGACATCTTCCCGGGGTTCGAATTGGGACTCTAGATGGTCTGCGAAAGCCATGGCTTTCTCTTGGGGCTCAAAAGAGAGTCTCCCGCGAGTGCCATGTAGAGGATGCTGATGTGCATTTTTGTCCTTTCTAAGGGACCTAATTATCCGCCATGGTTGTTTCTCGGAGAGGTCTACGTTTGCCATCGTGTTTTCCCAGGCTGTTTTGCGGTGTAAACGCAGCAGGCGTCGTGACAGGGACTTGAACCGCTGGTAGACGGCCTGTATCCTGGGATGGCGGAAACGCTGCCAGAGCCTTCGGACAGTTGCTTTGGCTTTGAGCAACTGTCTGAGTTCGATGGGAATGGTGCGAGGGTTAGGTATGTCGGATGGAATGCGGTGCGTGTGGGCACGCACTACATCCCGGATGTGTTGGGAGAATGCCGTGGCTGCCGCCTCCAGTGTATCGATAGAATCGACACGCGGACGCGGGTCCACAGACTGGTTGAGTTCATGGATGGCTGCATCCCAGTCGACCTCGTATGTCCAGTCTGGAGTGACCAGAGCTGGCAGGTCAATGTTGGAATCCACCAAGACAGGGTCATGGTCGGAGTCCAATTCATTGACCGCTGAGAGGTCTAGATGAAAAGGGATGTTTTTGGTGACCATGATATCGAGCACATCTGGCCTCCCTCGTGCCGGATGGAACGTAGGTCCTCTCGGTCCATGCGCAAGAATGCTTGGGTTACCGCTGATCAGGCGGTAGAGCCCTCGCCCCTTGGCATTGGTAGCGCGGCTATGCCAATGTGCATGCTTAGCGTTGAGGTCGCCGGCGATGCAAACCGCAGGATGCAGGTTCAGGAGGGTGTTAATATCAGCTTCGTAGAAGCGGTTATCAGGAGGGTCGTATGCCACTACCAACACCGTGTCCACCCCGCCAATGGCAAGCCTAATGGCACAGGCCTCCACGTGTTGTAGTGGTGGGATAGGGAAGGGTGTGTGAGTGATGTGGTTCTTGATGAAAATGGCTGTACCGCCCCCCGGTCGGCCGACCCGATCAGACCGATGGGTGACGTAACTCGGCAGCGAGAAGTTGGTTGCAGCATCCAAGTGGGTTTCGCAGGCCATCAGAATGTCAATTCCATACGACTGCACAAACTCAACAAGGCTTGGGTAATGGCCCCTTATGCCATTTGCGTTCCAGAACGCAGCCCTGAATGGTCTCCGGACAAGTCTGGAGGCCATTACTTGGCTGAGTTAGGGAACAGCTGGGCCAGGGTTTGGACCAGTAGGGCATGCTTCTGCATGGGGCTCAGGTTAGGGCTTTCGTATTGCAGCTTGAATTTACGAAGTGCAGGCAAGATTCTGTTAATTATATTGTTGAACCACAGGGTTAGGTCCTGAAATTCCTCCAGATCCGCCTGCGAGAGCGTTCCCCCTAATGCAGGGGGGGTCATGGGTACAGTGGGGACCACAGGTGTCACCTGTGGGCCGGCTGTAACAGCAGTATCCCTTGGTGCCAGAGCTGCCTCAGTGGACTGCTCTGCCGGCGCCTTGGGAGGCTGTTGAGGAGCTGTGCTTGTTCTCTCCGCGGCTTGACGCTTGCTCTTGTGTTTCCTTCGCCGCTTAGGTTTAGGAGGAGCATTGGCCACAACAGACTCCTCTGTATGGCCTGGAGGTGGTGCCGAAACTTCAGTCGTGGCAGGGGCAGGTACTATTGCCTGGGTCAGTGTCTTTTCTGCCCTATTAAGGGCGTATGAGAAGGAAACGCCGGGGCGGACCTCTGCCGCTTCCGCACGTCCCTTGCGACGGCTATCTATGATTTTCAGACGCGTCGCGCATCCTTTGTAGACACTGCAGTGCGCGCCTTTGCAGTTGACGCATTCCCTGTCCGTATCCGGCTTAGGGCAGTCCTGCACTCTGTGGGTTCCACCACATCGCAGACATGCGAGCGGGCGCTCACATGCCATGCTGGAATGGTGAAATCCCAGGCAATTGCGACACTGCACGGGACCCTCCTTACCGTAAAAGCGTTCCACCTTTACGGCCGTGTAGATTAGGTGACGCACAGTGTCAATGGGCTGAACTTGTTGGTCGCGCACTTTGTCCACCACGACCAGAAACAGTGGCATGGGCACCTTTTCAGGTCCTCTGTCGGAGGCGATAGTCTTCTTCAGCTGGGCCACTGTTGCTGTAATGTCATGTTCTTCGAGGAGTGCCAGCCTGACTTCCTCGGTAGAGCAGTCGGAGGCAAGGCCTCTGATTATTCGCCTTTCCACGTAAGGACGTATGGGCGAATAACTGTAAAACGGGATTTTTAATTCCCGAAGTACAGCCTTGGCTGCCTCAAAATCCTCAAGTGAGGAGGTCTTGATGTTGACTTTCCGTGGCCTCCTTATTGCCTCAAAGCGTCTTTTCAGGCGCGAAGCTAGGAGCCGCATGGTTTTTGTATGCTCCTTGAAAGCATCCGCTACTATTGGCGGTATTTTCTCCCCCCCTTTGGTTGGGGGTTGGGTAGTAACCTGTGGTTCTTGCTGCTGAGAGCCCGTGGAGTTACGCCTGCTCCGGCGTCCCTTCACCTCAGTGAAGCCCTCGGTGTCAGTATCCATGTCTGCCTCTGAGTCAGAGGGAGAGAAGGGATGATGGGAAACCAGTGGTGGTGACTCACTATCTATGACCTGTCGCGGGGCAGAACACTTGCGCTTTTTACGCGCAGGTGGTACCGCCTCGGGGACAGAGATGCATGATGATGATGTTGTTGGTCCGTCGGTCAGCACGGTTGCCCTCCGGCTGCTTGCAGAGGACCGGACCCCCTCCTTAGAGGAGGAGGCGCCTGGGCAAGCCATTACGGCTTGAGGTGTTGGACCAGGGGTCCTCACCTTTGGCTGCAGCCTTGCAAGCCCGTAGTCACGTGGTCCGTCAGTCAGTTTGTCTGAGTCGGGAATGGTGATGAAGGAAGGGGTATAGTTACCTGGCTCCGCTATGTACCTGCTCGCACCCCTCCGGGAGCAGGATCGATGTCGAAGAAGCGCAAGTGATGACTGGTGCGACACGCTACCGTTTGCTGTCAAACGTCTTGCAGCGTGCCGCGAAACTGTGCTTTCACCTGAGTTGGTGCGTAGTTTTTAGCTCCACCACCACGTCGCCGCGGTCGTTCTCCCGCTTATTCCCCTGAATCGAGGATCCAGGCAGTCCAAGCACTCCAAGCTCCCAATGGTCACGCAGAATCGAGGTGTAGACGCAGCGATCTCCAATGAAGGAGTGATCGCCAATCAGAAGAGACCAGCAGCATAAGAGAGATAGAACCCCCTCCACCAGCCACCACGCCTCTGCGCGCCCCGGGCCAATCAGCGCAGCGCATGGTATAAATGGAGCGCCACAGACAGTCGACAAAGCAATAAATAATTTTGCTTAATATTTAGGTATTAGTGATTTTAAATTTAGTTTTATAAACCAAATAAAAGTATATTTAAAATCACTAATACCTAAATATTAAGCAAAACAAACGCAGCTCATAGCGCAGACAAACTAACCAAACCAACAATTAGACATATCAACTGACCAAACGCATAAATCTGCGAAGAAAAATACATATAATAATTAAACCTAACTGTAAGAATATCTCTGACTAACGCATCCAATTGCGCACATGTTACTATTGAATAACACGCCACCTCCCCTATGGAGGGAGGACAGCTAACAGCTAAATACTTTATAAACATTACCACCTCTTACTACTTGACATCTCCTCTCTCACAGAGGACACAACTATTAGGCTAAGACAGCGTTTCCGGGCGGAAACGACACTACTCCTTACCAAATCCACACCATGAATTCGCCAGGGCGTGATCAGGGCCTCGGCCATGTTTACGTCCTGCCTCCAACTCTCACCCCGGTTAGGCCACACGGCCAACATACACAATTTCTCCATGACTCCGCAGGTGCTTTTAGCGGTACTGCCGGACTTCCTCTCCCAAATTCTCTCCGGTGGAGGTTTTTTAGTGGGTAGTACCCTCGGGGGAAGCCTACAGTCCCCACTGTGCCTCCCAGCACAGTGGAACTCCATAAATGGATTTTTCCTCCACTCATAAAAAAAAAAAAGTCGACGCATCAGTCGCAGTGATACCTTCTACGAGGAGACTTCGACAACGCCACTGAGGATGTTTACCGCAGTTGTAAACGAAACCTCTGGAAGATAGATCTCCAGCAGACCACGGCATAACAGCCCGGAAGATACTTCATTCTACAATTTATACGCCGGCCGTGAAAGCCTACGTAGCTTTATCACCCTGAGTAAAAAGCATTTCATGGGCTATAGCCAGAAAATTCAACATACACATTTCATTTGTCATAAAAATATCTCAAACATACGGCATTTTAATCAAAATCGTTAGAGCCATTTTCAAGAAAATAAAAATTTTCCTTGTAGAGCGTACTTTAGGGTGGAACAATTTTCTTCAAAATATTCGTGTCGCATCCTTGAAAGACATTAAACTTAAATACCAACTTTGGTTTTTCATCGATTTTTCTTTTTGGCTTATGTTGTCCAGAGACTGGCAGACAGACCGAGAGACAGACAGACAGACACACACACACACACACAAACACACACACGGACCTTTTTCTGAAAATGCTATCTTTTATTCAGGGTGCCTCAAAACATATATTTCCGGTGACATATCGACATTGAATTTTTGGGTGGAATACAATACTTCCTCTACTTTACTAAGTGTAGTAAAGAAAGTAAAAATGTTCTGGATGGAATCTTTGGCTTTACAGATATGTGCTCCGTAAAGGACTATTTATTGCATTCCAACACTGATTGAAAATTTATGAAAGCTGATGCATATGAATTCCCGTTCTTCCGTTATTCTACTGTCATTTTATATGACGTAGAACGAAGCTCCTCTGCATTAATTGTACTTAACCATTTCTTTTGAAACGTTGCGAATGCCCGTTGTAATTTGGTGTGATGATTTTTAAACAAGAGTATTGCATTCATTTAAATTAGTAATTTATTAATGTATTCATTTATTTATTTACAATACGTAAACATTTATGCATAGGGTGCAATTAATTTGTGAATAAAAATATTTTTTGTACATTATTTGTACTTAATTCTCACACACGGAAAATGGTTATTTTAAAATGTTAAAACTTGAACATGATAATTTGCTTCAAACATGTTACGTTAGGCAATCATTTGCGTACTATACATACACTGGAAATCGCTTAGGTGCCTATTTATTCAAGAAATATTTAATTTCAAAACAAATTCTTCAGAATCGGTAACCGAGCCTAGGAGTGGCGGGAGAATCACGAGTGCACTAGTGCCAGAATAGTTCCCCGAAATAGTTTGTTTTATAATGCACTGCGACTACGATACTACTACTACTACTACTACTGCTACTGCTACTGCTGCTGCTACTGCTACTGCTGCTGCTACTGCTACTGCTGCTGCTGCTACTGCTGCTGCTGCTGCTGCTGCTGCCGCTGCCGCTGCCGCTGCCGCTGCCGCCGCCGCCGCCGCCGCCGCTGCCGCTGCTGCTGCTGCTGCTGCTGCTGCTGCTACTGCTACTACTACTCAGGTAAAAAGGAACATCAGAGTGTCACAGTCTCCTGAAGTAATGCCACCAGCAGTTCCAGGAGACGAAGTCCTATGTGACTGGAAGTAGGGGTTTTTAGCTGGTAGAAGCCCAACTCCCACACAGAGTGGTGTCCTTTGAGGATTTTCCCCTACTATAAAATAAAATAAAAAAAAAAAAAAAAACTACTGCTACTGCTACTGCTACTGCTGCTGCTGCTACTGCTACTGCTCCTGCTACTGCTACTGCTACTGCTACTGCTACTCCTACTGCTACTGCTACTGCCAATGCTACTGCTACTGCTACTGCTACTCCTACTGCTACTGCTACTCCTACTGCTACTGCTACTGCTACTCCTACTGCTACTGCTACTGCTACCGCCACCGCCGCCACCTCCACCACTACTACAACTACGACTACGGCTACGGCTACGGCGATGGCTACGGCTACCGCCACCGCTACCACCATCGCTACCTCCTCCGCTACCGCTACCGCCACCGCTACCGCCACCGCTACTGCCACCGCTACTGCCACGGATACTACCATTGCTACTACCATTGCTACTACCATTGCTACTACCACTACTACTGCTACTACTACTACTACTGCAACTACTACTACTACTACTACTACTACTACTACTACTAGTACTCCTACTACCACTACCACGACCACGACCACCACGACGACGACCACCACCACCACCATCACCACCACCACCTCCACCACCACCACCAACACCACCACCACCTCCAGCTCCAGCTCCAGCTCCATCTCCACCACCAAAATCACTACCACCAACACCACCACCTCCACCACCACCACTACCACCACAACCACCACGTGCGCCTCCACCACCCCCACCACCACCACCAACACCACCACCATCACCTGTAACTCCATCTCCATCTCCACCACCACCATCACTACCACCACCACCAACACCACCACCTCCAACTCCACCACTACCACCACTACCACCACCACAACCACCACAACCACCACAACCACCACCATCACCGCCACCGCCACCACCACCACTACCACTACCACTACCACTACTACTACTACCACTACCACTGCCACTACCTTTACCACTACCACTACCACTACCCCTACCACTACCACTACCACTACCACTACCACGACCACCACCACCACCACTACCACCACCACCACCGCCACCGTCACCGACACCGCCACCACCACAAACACTACCACTACCACTACCACTACCACCACCACCACTACCACCACCGCCACCGCCACCGACACCGCCACCACCACCACAAACACTACCACTACCACTACAACTACTACTACTACTACCACTACCACTACCACTACCACTACCACTACCCCTACCACTACCACTACCACTACCTTTACCACTACCACTACCCCTACCACTACCACTACCACTACCACCACCACCACCACTACCACCACCACCGCCACCGCCACCCCCCCCCCCCACCACAAACACTACCACTACCACTACCACTACCACTACTACTACTATAACTCCTACTACTCCTACCATTACTACTCCTACTACTCCTACTGCTAGATGTACAAAATGCATTTAATTCCGCACCCTGGGGCGGTATTCTCCAAGAGCTTAGTTCACGGAATCTGGCCCCGTACCTGTACAATATGATAACAAGCTTCTTACAAGATAGATCACTCCTAGTTGGAACCCATAGTCGAATGACAATGTCGTGCGGCGTCCCACAGGGCTCCGTATTAAGTCCTTTTTTATGGAATGTTTATTTCGATGGAGCCCTGAGACTAACCATGCCTCAGGGAATCACTCTGACGGCCTACGCAGACGACTTAGCACTCGTTGCTATTGCTGAAGAAGCATCGACATTGGAGAGGATAGCCAACTTGGCGCTGGCTTCTGTAGACTCTTACCTAATCTCCAAAAAACTTAAACTGGCACCACATAAAACAGAAGTGGCTCTACTTGTGGGTGGCTGGAAGACTCCAAATATCTGTCTCCGACTTGGCGACTCACACATCATTAGTCAGAATACAATCAAGTACCTTGGTATTCATCTAGACCGAAATATGCATATGGGACACCATATAAGGGCCGTTGTGGCGAAGGCAGGAACAGCCTTAGCCCATCTAAGTCGAATAATGCCCAATACTGGAGGACCGAGAGAAAGCAGCAGAAGAATTCTATTTTCGGTCGTGACATCTATCCTACTATACGGTGCTTGTATATGGCGAAAAGCACTAGACCGGAAGATCTACACCACCAGGCTCCTGAGTTTGCAACGGAAGGTTGCAATTCGTATCACAAGCGCCTATCGCACCACACCTACAAAGGCTTTATTGGTTCTGGCAAGGACGCCTCCCATTTCTCTCTTGGTCACTGAACGCCTTCTAAGAGAGCAGACTGACATAAGCAAGAGCGAGGCTCGTCAACAACTGTTGGAACAATGGCAAGTGCTTTGGGACTCCGATGATGGAACTGCACATTGGACCAAGAGTTTAATCCCGGACGTGATAACTTGGATTAGTCGCCGGAGTGGATAAGTAAACTTCTATTTAACACAGCTTCTCACTGGACATGGTTGCTTTAGGCATTACCTAAACCGATTCGGCCTTAGTGCTTCAGACGAGTGCATCTACTGTGGGAAGGTGGACACAGTGGACACACGTTTTTTGAATGCATTAGATGGCGCAACCTCAGACAACAAGTTGAATTCAAAATGATATCTTTCACGCCTCAACATGTCGTCCCCTTTATGCTCAAGTCTAACACCAATTGGCAAACAATCAGTAAGTTGGCACATGACATATTGTCTCGCAAAAGACGAGAGATGGACGATGCGTAAGACAATTACCGACCTATATAGACAACTAACATCTTGAATCGTCTTCTTGAAGTAATGCCGTCAGGTAGTTCCAAGAAGTTACTCTAGCGATTCTGGAGGGGTTTTTTAGTTGGTAGGAACCCAACTCGCCGGATCAGCGGTGTCTTTTGAAGATTTTTCCCCTGGCTACAAAAAAAAAAAAAAAAAAAAAAAAAAAAAAAAAAAAAAAAAAAAACTACTCCTACTACTCCTGCTACTCCAAGTACTCCTACTACTCCTACTACTACTACTACCACTACCACTACCACTACCACTAACACTACCACTACCACTAGCACTACCGCTACCGCTACTACTACGACTACCACGACTACGACGATTACTATGACTACGACGACTACTACGACTACTACGACTACTACTACCACTACTACCACTACCACTAACACTACTACCACTACTACCACTAACACTACTATCACTGCCACTACCACTACCACTACCACTACCACTACGACTACGACTACTACTACGACTGTTACTACTACTATAACTCCTACTACTCGCACCACTACTACTACTCCTACTACTCCTACTACTACTACTACTACTACTACTACAACTACTACTACAACTACTACTACCACTACTACCACTAATACCACAACTACCACTACTACCACTACCACCACTACCACCACTACCACCACTACCACCACTACAACCACTAACACCACTACCACCACTACCACCACTACCACCACTACCACCACTACCACCACTACCTCCACTACCAGCACTACCACCATTACCACCACCACAACCACCACAACCACCACTACCACTACTACCACTACTGCCACTACTACTACTACCACTACGACTACTACTACTATAACTCCTACTACTCCTACCATTACTACTCCTACTACTCCTACTACTCCTGCTACTCCAAGTACTCCTACTACTCCTACTACTACTACCACTACCACTACCACTACCACTACCACTAGCACTACCGCTACCGCTACTACTACGACTACGACTACCACGACTACGACTACGACGATTACTACGACTACGACGACTACTACGACTACTACGACTACTACTACCAGTACTACCACTACCACTAACACTACTACCACTACTACCACTAACACTACTATCACTGCCACTACCACTACCACTACCACTACCACTACGACTACGACTACTACTACGACTGTTACTACTACTATAACTCCTACTACTCCCACCACTACTACTACTACTCCTACTACTCCTACTACTACTACTACTGCTACTACTACAACTACTACTACAACTACTACTACTACCACTACTACCACTAATACCACAACTACCACTACTACCACTACCAACACTACCACCACTACCACCACTACCACCACTACCACCACTACCACCACTACCTCCACTACCAGCACTACCACCATTACCACCACCACAACCACCACAACCACCACTACTACTACTACTACTACTACTACTACTACTACTACTACTACTACTACTACTACTACTACTACTACTACTACTACTACTACGACTACGACTACGGCTACGGCTACGGCTATGCCTAGGGCTACGGCGTCGGCTACGGCGACCGCCACCGCTACAGCCACCGGTACAGCCACCGCTACCGCCACCGCTCCGCCACCGCTACTGCCACCGCTACCCAGCCCGATCGTCAACAGGCGACTACTCAGCATCAGCGGTAGGGGACCAGGCCGTGATGCCGGAAAATATTACTGGAACCAAACAGATAGTAAATCCTTCTGATAGCGAGAAACGAGAAAAAGGGGAGGAGATAGAAGTCTTTAAGAAAAGACCTTTGATTACGCGTTCACCAACTTATCCGAGACGAGGTTCAACTGGTAGTTTTAATCTAGAGAATAGTTCGGTTCCACCTAAGGAGTCAAATTTCTTCAGCAATCTGGAGCAAAATAAAGAAGAAATGATCAGGGAAATCAAAAGAAAAAGAGTTGAGACTCCTGAAAAGCGTACAGAGAGCACTCAGGAAAAAACCCAGATGATAAATAAAATGGAAATAGAACAAATTATGTTGAAAGAGCTGACCGAAAAAATAACACATGAGATAGATATATTACGTAAAATAATCCTAGAAATCCCTAACACAAAAAAGGAAATAAAGGTTGCAACTAGTAACCTCGTGGAATATGCTAAAAGACTACCAATAGTTAACACCATGTTTACAGAACTATTAGATGAATATAAAGTAGTAGTAGTGGCAGGAGAGAGACCATTTCCAGTTGACATGAGTGCGAGCACACAAACAGTAAACAGTAAAGAAGCTGCAAATGAAAGAATAAGGACAAAAATAGAAGCCTTGCTGGGAGAAGAACTAGATGAGAAAGAATTTCTAGAGGTGATTGGACAAGAATGGCCAGAAGAGGTATATAGGAATTGTAGTGTGTATAATGAAGAAGGCGCGAGTACAGAAGATCAAATTATCATAACAAACTTAATGGATAAAAATGATAAAAATCTCGCAAAGGCTCTAACTATGAATCCGTGCCTAAGGAAAATGATGGATGAAGAAACTGTAGAACCAGGAAGAATGATATGTAGTATAACAAATAACAGCTATATAAGTGATGACGAGAATTTTGCGAAGGGTAGCATGGAGAGGTACACCTTTTTGATCACAACGGGAAACAATATAGAGCCCCCTGAAGAGAAGATTAAATTAAAAACTAATCTGGTGAAGGCACTGGAAATAGTTAAACAAAGGAAGATAGGAAATCTACTGTGTGAAGTGACAAATCCAACAGATGAACCTGGGATTAGGAAGATACTGGAATATGTCTGCAGAAAAAATAAGATAATCATCCCTATAAGATTAAAACAAGTAGGGAGACTCAGCAGGGCAAGAAGACTAGAAGAAGATAAAATGGAGATTGTTAAGAGGGGTAGAAGAAAAAATGAAGATATTATAATTGTAGAACCAGTGGCAGGAGTATCTTATGCGGATGTCATTAAGAATATGAAGAAAGAAGTAAGCACAGAGGGAATAACAATACAGCGTTTAAATACAACAAAAAATGGGAACATACAGTTAAAGATCAAAGGAAAAGAGGAAAATAACAGACAAGAATTCCGAGAAATGTTAAAAACAAAACTGATTAATAAGGCAAAAGTAAACTTGAAGGCAGAAATGCAAACAGTAATGCTTTTGGATATAGATGAAACGATAGAAGAGGATGAGATAAGAGAAGTACTAAAAAGAGAAACTAATAGAGAGATGGACACCCTGCAAGTAAGAATGGCTAAGAAAGCAAATACAAGAGGATTCAAGTACGCATTTGTAACAGTAGACTTGGAATCTGCAAATATTCTAATGGCAAAAAAGAAAATAGGGAAAGGATGGGAAAAGTAGAGAGTAAAAGAGGTTATTAATCTACCTAGATGTTATAATTGTCATAAAATAGGGCATATAGCCAGGGAGTGTAGTGTAGAGCAAACTACTGGAATTTGTTATAACTGTGGGAAAACGGGTCACCATAAAAATGAATGTACAAATGCACAGTTCTGTTATATGTGTAAAAGGGAAGGACACAAAGCTGAGTCTATGCGATGTCCCATATATAAGGAGCTAGGCCAAGCAAAAGTGAGCAGGAGGAGGAATAGCAGTTATAATGAAGATGGTTCAAATTAACACTGATAGATGTAAACGGGCAATGGACCTTCTAAGGCATACATGTGACTCTAAAGCAGTAGATATTGCTTTGGTTGCTGAACCGAATAGAAATATGCTAAAGAATAACACTAGATGGGTAGTTGACAGAAGAGGAGACGCGGCTATCTATGTATCGAACAACGACTTTAAAATTCGGAGAAATGGAGGTGGTGATGGTTTTGTATGGGTCGAAGGTGAAAATCTCATAATATATTCCTGTTATATATCCCCAGCACGAAATCTAGAAGAGTTTCAGAAATACTTATTCTCAATGCAATATGCCATGCAGCAGCATACTGGGAAAAGAATAATGATAGGTGGCGACTTTAATGCCAAAGCGCTCTGTTGGGGGTCACCAAGGGAAGATAAAAAAGGGAGTCTCCTAGCTGAATGGGTCAACGAAAATGAATTTATAATATTAAACGATGGGGAAGTGCCTACATTCGAGAGGAATGGTGGAGTATCGTACATAGATTTAACTATGTGTACACAAAGTCTTGGAAAGTTAATAAAAAACTGGTATGTTAGTGACGAAGAAAATCTAAGTTACCACAAAAGTATATACATAGAGCTGGAATCAGCCTCAATATATAAACCAAACACAAATCGAAAAGGTGGTTGGATATATTCAGAAGAGATGAAAGAGGAGATAATTAAAAAGGTTGTTGAGTATACAAAAAATAATAATCACCAGAATTGTGAGGTGCAGTGCCTAGACTCAGCTATAAATATGGCATGTAGTACAACACTGAGAAGGAAGAAAAGATATAGGTATCATAGCAGCACTTACTGGTGGAACCATGAGATCGCAAAACTAAGAACAGCTTGTACTAGAGCAAAACGGATAACAACCAGGCTAAATAAAAAGAAAAATGTCACTAACGACCAAAGAGAGGAAGCAAGAAACAACTATAGAATGTGTCGCTATGAACTGAAAAGAGAAATACAAATAGCTAAAAGCAATAAGTGGAAGCTTCTATGTGCGGAAGTAGAAAATGATATATGGGGTAAAGCCTATAAAATAGTAACTAATAAACTAGGACAGAGGTCACAAACAACTCTTGCTGATAAAGAACAGATACTCATAGCGGCTGAACTGTTCCCTAAACACGAAAGAGTAATATGGGAAAAAAGAATTATCCGGGATATGGAACATATACCAGTATGTACAAGAGATGATATCATAACTGCTGGACGTAGCATAAAAGCTAAAAAAGCAGCAGGACCCGACGGAATACCGCCAGAGGTGATAAAGGCTATAGCCATGCAAAAACCGGAGATACTGGTAGATACAGTAAATAAGCTCCTTAAATCAGGAGAATTCCCGAAAAACTGGAAAATAGGCAAATTGGTTTTGATAGAGAAGCCTAGCAAAAATGAAGGGAAAAAGTCTTATAGACCTATATGTCTATTAAATGTTATTGGAAAACTATTCGAACGAATAATAAATATAAGATTAATAGAAGAAATTGAGCAAGGAGAAGGACTATCGTCTAAACAGTATGGTTTTAGACGGGGAAGGTCTACAATAGACGCAATTCAAGCTGTGCTACGCATAGCAGAAGAGGCAACAACAAGAGCAGATAAATATGTGGTTCTAATAACATTAGACGTTAAAAATGCCTTTAATTCTGCACCATGGAAAGGGATTGTTCAAGAATTAGAGAGACGAAAGGTAACACCATATCTGATTAACTTAATCTGTAGTTATCTGGATGACAGAGAAATACAGGTAGGAGAGGAGGGTAAAATGAATATGACATGTGGTGTACCACAAGGATCGGTGTTGGGGCCCACATTGTGGAACATATATTATGATGGAGTGTTAAAAATGGAAATGGGGGAACAAGTAACAATAGTGGGCTATGCAGATGACCTTGCCCTAGTAATTTGTGGTGAACACAGAGACATTCTGGAAGACCGGATAGAATGGTCTATAAAGAGAGTTCAGTCCTGGATGGCAGGGAAAGGGCTTAAACTGGCGCCACAAAAAACCGAGGCCGTAATTATAGTAGGCCGAAGAACCATAAGAGAGGTCACAGTTAAAATCGACGATATACGCATAACGTCAAAGAAAAATATAAGATACCTTGGTATACAGATGGGCCATAACCTAAGCATGTCGGCGCATATACAAAGTATTGTAGAGAATGCAGAAAAGATCGTGGGAGCTCTAAGCAGATTGATGCCAAATGTGGGAGGGCCTAAGGTTGACAAAAGACGCATTCTGGGCAGTGTAGTGAATTCCTATACGGAGCGGAGATTTGGGGGGAATGGATAGACACGGTCACATATAGGAAACTTATAGAAAAGCCATATAGGAAGATTTCAATCAGAATAGCCAGTGGATACAGGACTATCTCAACCAAAGCAATACAGGTCATTGCGGGAATGATCCCGGTACACCTACTGGTGGAAGAAAGAAGACACATGGATGGAGCACAATGGAACAGAAATTACAGGACAGTGAAGGAAAATACTTTAAAGAAATGGCAGTCTGAATGGAATGCAGAGGTCAAAACGGGCCAATGGACAAAAAGGTTGATACCTGATATAAAGAAATGGACAGATAGAAAACACGGGCAGATAGAATACTTTTTAACACAATTTTTATCAGGACACGGATGTTTTAGAAGCTACCTGTACCCTTTTGGTCTGGCTTCAACCGACACATGTCTACGGTGTTGGGAATATGATACGCCAGAACACAATATATTCAGTTGTCCAAACTGGAATGAAAAGAGAACGCACCTTCAAGATAAAATAGGGAAAATAACAGTGGATAACATAGTTTGTCTTATGTTACATAGCAATAGCAACTGGAAGGATATTACTACATTTGTAAAAGAAGTTTTAAAGGAGAAACATAGTTACGACAGTAAAATAACGATCAACTTAAACGCAGATAATTAAAAAATTGATCAATTGAAACAGGTAAAAAGGAACATCAGAGTGTCACAGTCTCCTGAAGTAATGCCACCAGCAGTTCCAGGGGACGAAGTCCTATATGACTGGAAGTAGGGGTTTTTAGTTGGTAGAAGCCCAACTCCCACACAGAGTGGTGTCCTTTGATGATTTCCCCCTACTATAAAAAAAATTAAAAAAAATAAAAAAACTACTACTGATACTACTAGTACTACTACTACTAATACTACTAGTACTACTACTGGTAATACTACTAGTACTATTACTACTAATACTACTACTCATACTACTACTAATACTACTAGTACTACTACTAATACTACTAGTACTACTACTACTAATACTACTAGTACAGTGGCAGATGGAGTGGACACAGGAAGTGACAAAAGCTCAATGGACTAAGCTGCTGACTCCTGAGCTAGTCCCCTGGATATCTCGGAGACACGGGGATGTCGGATATTATCTGACCCAATTTTTGACTGGTCATGGCCGTTTCAAACCATACCTGCACCGCATGGGGCTGGTCGATAGAGACATATGCTCATACTGCACTGAAATTGACACTCCGGAGCATACGATCCTACACTGCTCCAATTGGACCGCTATTCGCCACAGGTCATACGCCCAACTAGGCCAGACGGTCACATTGAACAACATCTTACCTCTAATGCTAGAGTCCCAGGAAAATTGGCGCAGAATTGATCAAATGATTACTTCCATCCTCCGGGAGAAGGAGCAAGATGCACGCATCAACCAACCTTGACGTGGCCTGTGCTGCAGAACATGTGATGGCTACCCTGGTACATCAGTTTGCTGACCATCGCTTCCCGAAGTAATACCGTTTGGTGGTTCCAGGAAGAACCTCTCATGGCCTATCGACTGTGTCCCTTTCTTTGTATAATAGCCTGAATGTGAATAACTGTAATACAATTTTGAGTAAATAAATAAAAAATAAAAAAAAAACTACTACCAATACTACTAGTACTACTACTACTACTACTAATACTAGTACTACTACTAAAACTACTACTACTACTACTTCTACTAGTACTACTATGTACTACTAATACTCATCTTGAATCGTCTTCTTGAAGTAATACCGCCAGGTAGTTCCAAGAAGTTACTCTAACGATTCTGGAGGGGTTTTTTAGTTGGTAGGAACCCAACTCGCCGGATCAGCGGTGTCTTTTGATGACTTTTCCCCTGCCTACAAAAAAAAAACTACTAATACTACTGCTAATACTACTAGTACTACTGCTACTAGTACTACTACTAGTACTACTACTACTAATACTACTGGTACTACTACTACTAGTACTACTACTAATACTACTACTAATACTACTACTAATCCTACCAGTACTACTGCTAGTACTACTGCTACTAGTACTACTACTAATACTACTACTACTAGTACTACTACTAATACTACTAGTACTACTACTAATACCCCTAGTACTACTACGATTACTACTAGTACTACTACTAATACTACTAGTACTACTACTAGTACTACTACTCCCAGAATGGCATGTGACGGGGCAGGGGTTTTTAGTTGGTTAGAGTCCAACTCGCTAAGGTAGCGTCCATGAGGGATTTTTCCCTGCCGAAACAAAAAAAAAAAAAAAAAAAGTACTACTACTTATACTACTAGTACTACCACCAATACTACTAATACTGCTACTACTACTAATACTAGTACTACTACTACTAAAACTACTACTACTACTACTAATACTACTTCTGCTAGTACTACTATGTACTACTAATACTCATCTTGAATCGTCTTCTTGAAGTAATACCGCCAGGTAGTTCCAAGAAGTTACTCTAACGATTCTGGAGGGGTTTCTTAGTTGGTAGGAACCCAACTCGCCGGATCAGCGTGTCTTTTGATGATTTTTCCCCTGCCTACAAAAAAAGTACTACTACTACTAGTACTACTGATACTAGTACTACTACTAATACTACTAGTACTACTACTACTAGTACTACTGCTACTACTGCTACTACTACTGCTACTACTAATACTAATACTAATACTACTAGTACTACTACTACTACTACTACTACTACTAGTACTACTGCTACTACTGCTACTACTACTGCTACTACTAACACTAATACTAATACTACTAGTACTACTACTAATACTACTAGTACTACTACTAATACTACTAGTACTCATACTAATACTACAAGTACTACTACCAATACTACTAGTACTACTACTACTACTACTAATACTAGTACTACTACTAATACTACTACTAATACTACTACTAGTACTACTGCTAGTACTACTGCTAGTACTACTGCTACTAGTACTACTACTAATACTACTGGTACTACTAATACTACTACTAATACCACTAGTACTACTACGAATACTAGTAGTACTACTAGTACTACTAATACTAGTACTACTACTACTATAACTACTACTAATACTAGTACTACTACTAATACTACTACTAATACTACTGCTAGTACTACTGCTACTAGTACTACTACTAATACTACTGGTACTACTAATACTACTACTAATACTACTACTAATACCACTAGTACTACTACGAATACTACTAGTACTACTAGTACTACTAATACTAGTACTACTACTACTATAACTACTACTAATACTAGTACTACTACTAATACTACTAGTACTCATACTAATACTACTAGTACTACTACCAATACTACTAGTACTACTACTAATACTAGTACTACTACTAATACTACTACTAGTACTACTGCTAGTACTACTACTAATACTACTAGTACTACTACCAATACTACTAGTACTACTACTAATACTAGTACTACTACTAATACTACTACTAGTACTACTGCTAGTACTACTACTACTAATACTACTGATACTACTACTAATACTACTAGTACTACTAGTACTACTACTAGTAGTACTACTACTAATACTACTAGTACTACTACTAATACTACTAGTACTACTACTAATACCACTAGTACTACTACGAATACTACTAGTACTACTACTAATACTACTAGTACTACTATTAATACTACTAGTACTGCTACTACTACTAATACTAGTACTACTACTACTAAAACTACTACTACTACTACTACTAATACTACTTCTACTAGTACTACTATGTACTACTAATACTCATCTTGAATCGTCTTCTTGAAGTAATACCGCCAGGTAGTTCCAAGAAGTTACTCTAACGATTCTGGAGGGGTTTTTTAGTTGGTAGGAACCCAACTCGCCGGATCAGCGTGTCTTTTGAAGATTTTTCCCCTGCCTACAAAAAAGTACTACTACTACTAGTACTACTGATACTAGTACTACTACTAATACTACTAGTACTACTACTACTAGTACTACTGCTACTACTGCTACTACTACTGCTACTACTAATACTAATACTAATACTACTAGTACTACTACTACTACTACTACTACTACTAGTACTACTGCTACTACTGCTACTACTACTGCTACTACTAACACTAATACTAATACTACTAGTACTACTACTAATACTACTAGTACTACTACTAATACTACTAGTACTCATACTAATACTACTAGTACTACTACCAATACTACTAGTACTACTACTACTAATACTAGTACTACTACTAATACTACTACTAATACTACTACTAGTACTACTGCTAGTACTACTGCTAGTACTACTGCTACTAGTACTACTACTAATACTACTGGTACTACTAATACTACTACTAATACCACTAGTACTACTACGAATACTACTAGTACTACTAGTACTACTAATACTAGTACTACTACTACTATAACTACTACTAATACTAGTACTACTACTAATACTACTACTAATACTACTGCTAGTACTACTGCTAGTACTACTGCTACTAGTACTACTACTAATACTACTGGTACTACTAATACTACTACTAATACTACTACTAATACCACTAGTACTACTACGAATACTACTAGTACTACTAGTACTACTAATACTAGTACTACTACTACTATAACTACTACGAATACTAGTACTACTACTAATACTACTAGTACTCATACTAATACTACTAGTACTACTACCAATACTACTAGTACTACTACTACTAATACTAGTACTACTACTAATACTACTACTAATACTACTACTAGTACTACTGCTAGTACTACTGCTAGTACTACTGCTACTAGTACTACTACTAATACTACTGGTACTACTAATACTACTACTAATACTACTACTAATACCACTAATACTACTACTAATACTACTAGTACTGCTACTACTACTAATACTAGTACTACTACTACTATAACTACTACTAATACTAGTACTACTATGTACTACTAATACTCATCTTGAATCGTCTTCTTGAAGTAATACGGCCAGGTAGTTCCAAGAAGTTACTCTAACGATTCTGGAGGGGTTTTTTAGTTGGTAGGAACCCAACTCGCCGGATCAGCGTGTCTTTTGATGATTTTTCCCCTGCCTACAAAAAAAACTACTAATACTACTGCTAATACTACTAGTACTACTGCTACTAGTACTACTACTACTAATACTACTAGTAATACTACTAGTACTCATACTAATACTACTAGTACTACTACCAATACTACTAGTACTACTACTAATACTAGTACTACTACTAATACTAGTACTAGTACTACTGCTAGTACTACTACTAATACTACTAGTACTACTACCAATACTACTAGTACTACTACTAATACTAGTACTACTACTAATACTACTACTAGTACTACTGCTAGTACTACTACTACTAATACTACTGATACTACTACTAATACTACTAGTACTACTAGTACTACTACTAGTAGTACTACTACTAATACTACTAGTACTACTACTAATACTACTAGTACTACTACTAATACCACTAGTACTACTACGAATACTACTAGTACTACTACTAATACTACTAGTACTACTAATAATACTACTAGTACTGCTACTACTACTAATACTAGTACTACTACTACTAAAACTACTACTACTACTAATACTACTTCTACTAGTACTACTATGTACTACTAATACTCATCTTGAATCGTCTTCTTGAAGTAATACCGCCAGGTAGTTCCAAGAAGTTACTCTAACGATTCTGGAGGGGTTTTTTAGTTGGTAGGAACCCAACTCGCCGGATCAGCGGTGTCTTTTGATGACTTTTCCCCTGCCTACAAAAAAAACTACTAATACTACTGCTAATACTACTAGTACTACTGCTACTAGTACTACTACTAGTACTACTACTAGTACTACTACTATTACTACTAGTAATACTACTGGTACTACTACTACTAGTACTACTACTAATACTACTGGTACTACTACTGCTAATACTACTAGTACTGCTAGTACTACTGCTAATACTACTAGTACTACTACTAATACTACTAGTACTACTGTTAATACTACTGGTACTACTACTAATGCTACTAGTACTACTACTACTATTACTACTATTAGTACTACTGCTACTACTGCTACTAATACTACTAGTACTACTACTAGTACTACTACTAATACTACTAGTACTACTGTTAATACTACTGGTACTACTACTAATGCTACTAGTACTACTACTACTATTACTACTATTAGTACTACTGCTACTACTGCTACTAATACTACTGGTACTACTACTGCTAATACTACTAGTACTGCTAGTACTACTGCTAATACTACTAGTACTACTACTAATACTGCTAGTACTACTGCTAATACTACTAGTACTACTACTAATACTACTAGTACTACTGCTAATACTACTAGTACTACTACTAATACTACTAGTACTACTGTTAATACTACTGGTACTACTACTAATGCTACTAGTACTACTACTACTATTACTACTATTAGTACTACTGCTACTACTGCTGCTAATACTACTAGTACTACTACTAGTACTACTACTAGTACTACTGCTACTAGTGCTACTACTACTACTAGTAGTACTACTACTACTAATATTACTAGTACTACTACTAGTACTACTACGAGTACTACTGCTAATACTACTGGTACTACTAGTACTAATACTACTAGTACTACTGCTGCTACTGCTACTACTACTACTACTACTACTACTATTACCACTACCACTACTACTACCATCGCCGCCACCACCACGGCCACCGCCACCGCCGCTGCCGCTACTCCTACTGCTACCGCCGCCGCCACCACCACCACTACTGCTACTACTGCTACTACTGCTACTACTACTACTAGTACTACTATTGGTACTACTACTACTACTACTACTACTACTACTACTACTACTACTACTACTACTACTACTACTACTACTACTACTACTACTACTACTACTACTACTACTACTACTACTACTACTACTACTACTACTACTACTACTACTACTCCTGCTGCTGCTGCACTGCCAGTGCCACTACCACTACTAGTGGTGACTTCTTATCGCAAACAGATGATCAAATCTCGAGGTACTCAAATTTCACAAATAGATTACGTACATCATGTCCAATAAACGACCAAAATCTTTCTACAAGCCTGCCTTGAACATCACACACCAGTAGTGTGTGACATGACGCATCTGTTGTTTCGTCGGCTATAATGGCAACGCAACCAGTTTTGTTTATTTGTTGAATGCCTCATCGTGATATACTTGCAGCATGTATTCTAAAATGTCATTATATATGGCTTTAGATGTTCATTTAAATGCAGTGGAAGTACACAGGTGTAATTTTAATTCCCTATTTAGCTCAGCACTGAAATGGATTAATTCTCGGAATGCGCCTTTGTTATTCGAGTTCTTTGATTTATCGTGTTCGCGTAATGCTAATTCTAACTTTCCACAGAATCGTATGCAATTGATTATTAAATTTAGCGCATACCTTTTTCTGTCTACTTGCTGGTCATGATTTTGGATGGCTTTCTGAAACTGGGAGTCAAGTTTAGCTCGGATATCTGTGCTGCATGGTACAGCTAGATTCATCAAATTGTTTATATACTACCTGTATTGCTCGTGGATCTTAAATGTTTCCTAAGTCGACCGCACCTTTCTCTGGATAATTGTTATGGTCATCACATAGGATGCATGGAAAGCACAATAAAGTGTTTTTCACCTTATATCCACAGAGCCGTTTGTTTTTTGTGTATATGTCGCTACTGAATTTTCTAACGTGGTTAACTCATGCACTTTTTTGTTCTTTGTTTATATGCAGATTAGGAATAGATCTTCCCATGGATTTTACTTTCACCTTGTCTTCTAACGATAACGTAGAAAATGTGCTACTTAATAAAGAATTCGCTTTATTCATCTTACTTAAAGCAAACCGCACACCGCTCACGTAATCACTCATGCACTCGACAGCGTTTAACACGTGTTTACTGTTCCTACATCAAATGTACGGGTTTACTGACACGGTGGCCAACTTTATTGAAAACAATTATTTGTATAATTTTAAGTATAAACAACGGAAAATGAATGATATAATAAGACACGATTTTCTACTTTTACGCAGTAGTAGTGATTGATGGCTTATTTCTCATTTCGCAATATGGCACATTCTGCTAAGTGTGTGATAAAGTTGGTACAAATAATTTGCATGTGCTGCCAACGGTAACCCCAACAGTTTCTAACTGGCACGAAGAAGAGCTATTCCCCTTCTCCTGCAAACCCGGCTAGTGCCCAGACATGACGTCCAAAATACTGTAAGTCTGAGTCAGATAAGAAGTGGCGCGGATCCATAGAATAGTAAAGTAATAAGGTTGCAAACTTATAACTCCCTGTCGCTTCCTTCAGCTTCTATAGTTTCCCATTGCCAGACAAGCCATTTCATTGTGCCTTTATCAGTAATAAAATAAATTCTCGTATTCTCGATGTAGCCGTGGAGTACACAAATAATTTAAAATGCATATTTTTTCGTTTTATTAAGGTAGCGCCATGGCACGGAGGCACTACCCCCGCGTCGCCCCTAGAGTCTAGTCCGTTAGGAATAAAATACTTATAATCATGTATATATGCATACCCATACCTCAGGATAAACGCAAAATAAAGCATCCATTGAAAGATCAAGAATGGAACCAAGACAATTTTAACTCAAATTATTCACGGTATTGATTTCCTATGAATGCTGTGATTCAAACTTTGCCCTAACGTTCCAAGATCACTGTTTTCGAAGGTAATCAAGTTTAACAATTAAGACCCGAAACCCCCGTATAGGTGCCCCCGTATACATCTAGTACAATCAAGTAATTATATTAGTGTATTGAAATTCATCCCGCGTCCCTGCGTGAATTAGTTAACGAGCTATACGAAAATAAGGTTATAACCGTGCTCAGGCTTCGATCCAGAAGTCTTCTACCAACTTGAAACAGTATGTAAATGGTGCATTGCAACAAATAATCTAGCTTTTCCACAGACATAAAATAAGTCTTCTTTGGTCGCTGAGCTACTGCGTCAGGGAAATTTTAGATATTCGGAATAAAATGGACAGTAATGATTAAGATATTTAGCAAAATATAAAATTTGCAGGCCATGTTCCATTTTCTCTCGGAGTTTAATAGTAGAATGAAAACCAGAAAGGTATAAAATTAGCTAAAGGACCAAAAGCTTCTTTGGTAAATTTATGTTCCCATTGTTGAAGTTTTTGGGACAATAATACTGGCGTCTTTTGTTCACTACTTCAAATTAAGCTGTTATCTGATCTATATATTGGGAATCTGGTTGTTTATTGTGTAATCTCCTCTCCTTTGCTAATTGTAGAAGTGACGTCGCTGAATATAAGGAAACGTCTTTAAGAAGTGAATCATGTGGGGAAGTTATTGGGAAGTGCACTAAATCTTTGCAGAAAGTAGCTTGTAATACATAAATATGTTTAAAACTGACTAAGTACGTACAGTATAATATAATTTAATGCAAAATAATTAAATAGTCAATTGGTTTAAATATTGAGCATTAAAATGCAGGAATGATCTAACAAACAAATAAGACAATGAATTAAGAATTCTTCACTTGCAAAATTGTCTTGGACTTACTTGCAGAATACTCAAATCATTAAACGGAAAGTTTCGTTAACAGAGATGTTAAAGGAAATTAATTATGATACATTATTAAACATAATAGTTTTGCTTTATTATTAAGCATAAGCAACACACTTTACAAACCATACAATAGTAATTTTCAATTTAAATAACTAAATATAGTCTAGCCTTGGACACATGCAACTCTTTTACACAAATTCCAAGATAATCCTTCATTTAAGTTTAGTTTCATTGTTTCTAGTTCATTCCAACAACGAGCAAAATAACATAAACTAATTCATCAACGATACACTTATTACAGTGACCCCATTTGGCCTCCTCCTACTCTTTTTAAATGCGCATTAAGTTAAATTTATTTGAGTCAATTGATAAGTGCCAATTTAGTATTTAGAAACGTTACTATTGCCGAAATCTAAACAAAGCTAATCATTCTCATCACGAAAAATACTATAGTTGGTGGTTTAGCTTGTCTCTAGGACCATATAAGTGAAAGGTCACTCCCATCACGCAAATTAGGGGCATAGAAAATGTATTCATATTTGCCTGTTCAGTCCAGCACTGACTGGATAGATGGAGCCGAACCTTCTCCCACCTTCTCTATATCAACAGAGATAGAGGAGTATGTGGTCCTCTTTTTAACATATCTTTTTTTCTTTCTTTAAGCATGAGACAATATAAACCAAATACCCAATACAGCAAAATGAACTTAAATTGAAGCGATCTCAACTACGTACTGAGTGTATGCGTGCCTATTGATATAATGCTTGCTTGCTGTTACTTGGTGACACACATTGGCTAGCATAATGTTAATTCTATTTCGATTTTCTTGAAGTCTCCATGTACCCTCTGTCCGTTTCTTGTACTAGCTATAAGACGACAGCTTTCTGCCTGACAGTACCTGACGTCGTGCTGCGCTGATAATAATATGTAAAAGAGTCGACTCGTCGTTCCGAAAGCCACCCTAGTCTATGGAGGTTGGCCACCGAACAAGAAGGCTCCGCGGTAACGTGTGAGACTCGTATTCGGGAATTCATGGGTTCCATTCCCATGGCCGGCCTTCCTGACCTATGGTTTTTTTCGGGGATTTCTCCGGGTCGCTAAGCGAATGCTGGGAAGGATAGTTACATCCCCCGGATTTGCTGTCCCTCCATTTCATTTCACTTCACCCTTCATCTGCTTGGTTGTTTCAGGGTTCTAAGTGTCGGTGGGAGGTTTGGCGTGTGTGGTAGGTGCTTGCTAATTGTAAATCCTCGTCCTCCGAACCGGGGAAGGTCTACGAGTCCCGGACTGCACGGCGGAAGGGGAGCCGGTATACGCGCCGCCACCGGAGAGTTCAAATTTGTAGTCATTAGGGACCCTGCCCTCTGCTGTCGAGTCGACATGCGAGTATATGTGACACTCGGAGATGAAGATGACACATAAACGCGTTTAATTTACTCTGACAGTAACTTTGTGCTGTTACACCAGGTAAATGCGTTATTTTATGCCAAAATAACTGTAACTAGGATTGTGATCCTCCAAAATAAAAAAGAGAATCGTTGTTGTTTAATGTATTGCAGTCGTATTAATTTAGTGGTATCAATTTATTAGTGATTTTTGCATGGCTCATTCAAAAGCTTTAGTAATTACTAATATTGTGCAATAAATGAATTACATTTCTAAATAAAGTGTAGAATACAGGAATACCTATAGGTAATTGCTAATTCTAGCCGTCTTGATATCGATTACATCAGGAGAAAATCTGATGTGTTGCACTCACATGACTTTCTCTACTATCTATCTACTACCTAACTATTCTCACAAACTCTTATTCCTCCATCTTCTTCGTGTTAGCCGAGATAAACATTTGCAGAAAGTACCTTATTACTAGTCTTAGTAGCCCAGCTACATTTAAGAAGAATCAAGTTCATGGCGTTCGTAGTGCATATGACGGCACAGCGTGGGAAACCGGTTCTGTCCGTCTGCTGTACAGACAAAACGTGCACAACTTCATTCTTTTGGTAGCTCACCTGCTAAACTTACTTATTAATAATTTTCTTGTAGTTGCAAGGGGAGTATGGGAATACAGTAGGCTTTGAGCGATAGTCAAATCTTTTAAAGCTGGTCGCTATATGAAGGCTTCGAAATTCCTTTCTCTTTGTATGGTCAAGAGACAAAAAAGTGAATAACGACCTTCCATTTGAGAAAAGTATAAATATTGCAAAACTCCACAAATAACAAGGAATATCTCCGAAATGGTTCACTCCACCAAAAAAAAAAAAAAAAAAAAAAAAAAAAAAAAAAAAAAAAAAAAAGACATTTGGCCATAACTTGCGTGTTTTAACGAGATTTACATGTTTGTATATTAAGATTCGGTCTATCGCTTACGGTTTAGTAGTTCTGCAAAAGTTATCCAGAGCAAGCAGGACCACATAGGCTATAGCCAGAACATTCAAAATATAGGTACCTTTCATTTACGATAGAAATATCTTAAACATATGGCACTTTAATCGGAATCGTTGGAGCTATTTTTGAGAAAATAAAAATTTTCGAAAAATGTTGCATGTAAAGGGTAGCTTAGGTTGGAGTTTTCTTTAAAATCTTCGTATTGCATCCGTGAAAGATATTCAGCTTAAATACGAACTTTTACTTTTAATCGACCATTCGTTTTTGAGGTATTCTGTTTACGGGACACAGAATAGAGGTCTGCACGGGCTCAGTCCAAGCCCTCGGGCCGGGTTCGGGTTGGGTTCGGGCCGGGTTCGGGCCGGGTTCGGGCCTAATTTGAAAAATGTTTGTCGGGCTCGGGCTGGGCTATGCCCGGGCTTGAAACGACGAGATATAAAATAATGTATTATATATTTTTCCGAGAATAGCACAATTAACACAGCATTCCTTTACTAGGAATTCTATATGATTATTCTGCTGAAAGGTTTATAATAATAATAATAATAATAATAATAATAATAATAATAATAATAATAATAATAATAATAATAATAATAATAATAATAATAATAATAATAATAATAATAATAATAATAATAATAGTAATAGTAATAATAATAATAATAATAATAATAATAATAATAATAATAATAATAATAATAATAATAATAATAATAATAATAATAATAATAATAATAATAATAATAATAATAATAATAATAATAATAATAATAATAATAATAATAATAATAATAATAATAATAATAATAATAATAATAATAATAATAATAATAATAATTAAATTAAATAATCGGGCCGGGTCGGGCCGGGCCGAACCTATGAATGTCGGCCCGTGCAGACCTCTAACACAGACACAGGCACGCACACACGCGCGCGTGCCTACCTTTTTCTAAAAATACTTTTCGTTTTATTTAGGGGCTCTTAAAACATATTCCCGTTGAAATTTCGACCTTGAAGTTTTGGATGAAATACAATACTTCCCCTATGTACTATACGTAGTAGAGAAAGTAATAATAGAACAGTTAAGGTATACACTTATCAGTAATACCTGTTTTCATGCAGTCGTAGTGTCTGGTGAATGTCGACTTCGGTGGTTTAAAGGTCCGTGATGCAATTTAAATGGCTTCCTACAACAAGTATTACAAGAAAGTTTAATTTCACCGTGAAAACTGCCACGGGATCCGGAAAATTGCACACACCTTCCGAATCTGAAGCAGTTTCTAAGTTGCGCACAATCTCAAAAATGGTGTGTATATGCCGGAGAAAAAAGACAGTTGTGCCATCTGAAAGACGCGTGAAGATTTTAAATAATTTTCGTGAAGAAACCTGGTAACATATTCTGCGGTGTCGCCAATACAGCTGTTTGAGAAGTTAATAAACCACTAGGATCATGAAGACAATGGAGCATGTGTTGAATATACGGTGTGGAAACGTGGAAAATTTGAATCAGTCTGAAAAAGTCAATGCCATTACTCGGACTTGAACCACGGGTCTTGGACATACCTTGCCGTTGCTCTAACCAACTGAGTTACCAAAGTAACATATCGCCATTAATCTTCCCAAATGACTCACATTTGCCCCCGTAAACCAAAAGGCGTTCTTAAATTCATCTTGAGCCATTTTGAACACTAGGATATTGATCACCATTATCGAATTTTTGCTGTCCGTACACAGACGTAGGTACTGGACAACTACTATCAGGTAGGCAACTGAAATTTGAATAGTTCAGGTCTGCAAACTAGAAATAATTTTTTTAAAAAGTGTGCATGCTACTATGGCTGACACAAAATTTAATGACAGGTGGCTCAGTACGACATCCAATCATAGGCTTGCCACGCCTTACGGTGTGAAATCAGGCTGTAAAGCCGGTGATATAAATATAATTTGCACCCACAAACTCAGGTATCAGCCGCCATTAAATTTTGTGTCAGCCATAACAGCTGACAGTATCTCGAAAGCTGGCAACTTTAGAAAAATGGGTACAGCCCAACTTACTTTTGAAGTACTAAATTCCTATTAACACAGTGAAATATAACTTTGTGTTTAGCCAAAAATACGCAATTTAGAGCTATAGCGCATCTCACCCTTAGAAGACAGTACACGTTAAATGGGGCGCAACGTTACAACATGTACTATATGCACATATACCTCGAAGCTCGTCGCTCAGCTGCGACAACTTGTGATCGACACAACTGAGCCTGAATAACACTCTATTGTTTATTCTCTCCCTCTGACGTTTTACACCCTGCTTCAAATGTGACATATCCTTTGTTCCTAGGACCATAAATAATATTACGCGAAGTAGCACAAGCAATACGTGATACGAGTATTAAAGCATTAAACAAAGTAATTATGATCATACTTTCAATAAGTGAACCTGTTAAATCTCTATACCTAGAACCACACGATATAATATTGTAGCAACACTGCCTTGTAGACAGTAATTTTGAACTGCTGATGTTTACATCGTACAAAGAGGCTCCCCACTCCACATAACGATTGCACGTTCAAAGACGAAGAGATTCTTCTGAGTCAGTGACAGTACCAAGTCATCTTAGGAATTGTGCATATCCAAATAGTGAAATATGTGTACTGCTATTTAAGGTTATCTACGTTATATCTACGTTAAGTTTCAGCCGCATTTCATGTATCTCCTTGATATTTTTAGTACTGCTAAATGCGATTTTACAGACATATAAAAATATATTATCAAACACATATGGAGAAATAAAATGAGAAAAAACTTTAATAAATTGTGCTGATTACCCTTAAACTTCCTCGTCCTCCAATAGTGGCGCGATTCCTTCCATTTCATTTCTCATTGACCTTGATTTACCGGGTTCTTGTGAATTAAAATCAGATGATGGTGACTCTGCCCCAGTTCTAGTTGACGATGACGAAGACGATGAAGACGACGATGATACATTAATCAGAAAAGCGTTTATGTCGTCTTGGATCTCGTCGACTATACACAAATCGAGTTCAACCTTCTTAATTTTGTCCACATAGTTCACCTAATTCTGCACTGTAACATGTTTGTATGCCTTTGAGATCAACCGTCTCATTTCTGGTTGTTTAAATGAGGTATTGCTCATTTTTATATAGTTTTTCGCTTGTGTCCATACCATTTCGATGGGATTCAGTTCACAATGCTATGGAGGCAAACGAAGAACTTGTCGCCCTGCTGTTTTTGCCATTTCATCGACAATGCATTTATCGTATCTCCTTTTATGTTGAAATACAATGAACAGAATTCCCGTTTAAACATATCAGGTTCAAACGGGATTTCTTTCTGAGAAAGCCAACCAATTATATTTTTCCTCCATGAATTAACAGGCAAAAGCTCACTTTTTCTACTGTGATATTTTGCATTGTCGATTACAATAATGGCTCCCTCGGAGCTATTTGGGAGCAACTGTTCAGCAAACCACTTTTCATAGATTTCCCCCATCATTTCTTCATGTGCGATGGCCGTATATATATATTGGTCACAAAAATGTCAGTTCAGCGTTTCGTACGAACTCCTGTTCATTGCCGGCATGGACCAAAGCAAACCTTGCTCCGCGACCCCGAGGTGGCCTGATTCCTGTACTTAGTCCTTCAATTGCTGCTTGACGGGCACTTTTAACTTTGGTATCCCTCCACGCCTTTGTCACTGTATGGCCTAAATTTACAAATGACTCGTCTATATAAACAACTGCTTTTCGTCTCTTTCTATTAACATGCACTTGTTACCCCTTCTTTCATATTCGAACCCCAAATCATGTAAGAACCTAAGAGTGGTCCTTGAGAAATTTGGTAGGGTCTCATCACTGTTGACCCGTGACAAAATTATATTCAGCGTGGGTGGAATATTTGCAAACAATAAAGAATGAACAATTCGCCGCACCGCACTTTGCACTATTCCATCATATTGCATTAACTTAGCATTTTTTCCCAGTCCTTTTTGCTTTCCTTTTCGATGGCGTTCTTAGAGGTCCTTTCATTTGTTGCTTTTTAATCCTATACACTACTGCTTCTGGACACCCGATAGCCTTTTTTATTGCCTTACTAACACTCATTTTACTTGAAAAATAATCTAACACATTCATAATTACTTGGCGTTCCTTACTTCTTAATTTACCAATATATCGTCTCTTCCTAGCTTCCCCCTCCATAACTACAAATATTTACGGAAAATATTAAATAAATAACGCAATAACAGTTCACAGATTCCACACAGTTACACACACGACTTCTTTCGAACTAATGTTAGTGCTGCTCCTTATACCTACCATCTTCTGTGTCAGGCCTGGCGCGAGAATACGCTGAATGGGTGAATACCTTTTGTTTGCCTTACACGATGAACGACAGGGGTTATAGCCTTTTGGTTTATTTTAAAAAGTGTCTCCAACCCTCCTCAACATTTGTTCTCACTTGTTCCCTGATGTAAACTCAATAACATTTAACTGAATAAACATAGAGAACTCAAATTAGGCAGGTAGTAGCACTATAATTTACTCTAGCTAAGAAAAAAGTATAGACGTATTCTAGCAGTTAGTTTGTTAGTGCGTGATGAGCATAGAAACAGCAAACATCGAACTTCTATTGAAATAAACGTTTTCTAAAGAAATATGATCCTATAGAAATATATAGCTAATGACTCCAAATACGATATAACCTGATAGAGAAAAAAATTCTGTGTTTGGCAATGTGTTCAAACCTGAAATTTATAACAATTGGATCTTTATACCATGCTATTAGGAACCTGGCAACAGCGCGAGGGTAGAAAAGGATGAGGCTAATGGCAATTTGTATGCTCTAGATAGAGACAGATATATCTATTAACTCCATACGGTCATCTAAGTGTGAGACAAGGTATATATTTCTCAATCGTTATTCATTGGTTATTAAGCGACACTTACTTAGATATTAAGGCATTAAAAGACGTTCTAATCAAGAATGAATAAAATTAGAAACGAAGGCATCAGGAAGTCTATAAAATTAGATAATAAAAGTATACATAAAATGGAGTGTAAAATGCTTAAACGGGTTGGACACACCAAAAGGATAGGTGAAGAAAGATGGCCTAGGAAGGTATAAGAATGGATACCACAAGAAAGAAGAGTGTGAGGGCGGCCAAAAAAATACTGGAAGGGTGAAATGAAGCAATGAGAGTGAAAAATTTAGACAGTGTGTGTCTAGATAGGTAAAATGGCGCCTGGGAACTGAGAAGCGGTGTCAACCGTAGAAATTCGTGAAATTAATAATGATGATGACGATGATAATAATAATAGTAATACTAATAATACTAATAATAATAAGACTAATAATAATAAGACTAATAATAATAATAATAATAATAATAATAATAATAATAATAATAATAATAATAATAATAATAATAATAATAATAATAATAATAATAATAATAATAATAATAATAATAATAATAATAATAATAATAATAATAATAATAATAATAATAATAATAATAATAATAATAATAATAATAATAATAATAATAATAATAATAATAATAATAATAATAATAATAATAATAATAATAATAATAATAATAATAATAATAATATACCATAGTAATAATAAACAGACGTTCTAATAAAAGCTGTCCGTTCTTTGTAACGTTTATTTTGAATTTTATGAATACGTGATTATAATAGCTTCTAATAATCATAATCCTGTGTGGCTTGTAAGATTTGAAGCTTTCACGGCGAACGTTAGTGATCAGAGCTTCACGGGTGATCAGCCGTGTTAAATTTAAGAAGGTCGAGCTTTCGGCCATTATACACTCCATGGCCATCTTCAGGACTATCATTTTAGTCCTGAAGATGGCCATGGAGTGTATAATGGCCGAAAGCTCGACCTTAAATTTAACACGGCTGATCACCCGTGAAGCTCTGATCACCTGTGTGACTTCTTGAAAAACTTTTGCGTAAAGCTCCAAAAATAGAAATTAGTAGGAATCTCAGGACACATTCCCTATGTAAGGATCAATTAAATTTGCCAATGTTTTCCCAAATTAACATGTTAAAATGGATTTACTAGCCTTCTTGATATTTGTTCGTCATATGTTAGTGATGTTTACAGTTAAATATTTCTAGATAAATGTTCTTTGGAACTAAGAAAAAGTATTCTTCCATTAATTGCAGAGCTCTTTTAGGCGGAAAATAAAATGAATGTCATTTATTTAATAAGTACGGCAGAAAATGTGTGTATCGCTTTTCGAGATTAACGTTTACACAGATAGAAACTGGGGTTTTCTGTAACTAAACATTCTTGAAAAACGTATAAAGTGGAGGTGCTCTAAGGTATGTAAAAACTGCAAAGCAATCCGTCAAGTGATAGCGAAGATTAATCCGTTTGCGTAGACCAGCGATGCCCAACGTTTACGAAAGAGGGGAGGTTGGATTTACCTCCTTCCACTATACACGAACTTTGCCATTCTTTAACGCTCGGACGTGTATTATGTTACAGTGGCGCGTTGGTTACATGTACGTTGCTTTTGATTTACGAAAGCACTTTCAAATCTTATGCAATAAACTTCTGTTCACTAGTAACTTCTTTCGTACTACTTATGTTTAAGAAGACTATCAATATTTGGCGACAAAGTCAAAATGCATAGCCTTAGACGATCCAATAAGTGATCGTCGCGTAACCTATACTATACTCACTCTTGTACACACTATTCTTGCTAATGCTTGTTTTAATCGACATAAGCATTTTCACAAATTATCTCATAGCTAATTTTCTTGTAGGTACAAGGGAATTGGGAATACAGTAGGCTTTAAGTCACAGTCAAATGTTTTAAGAGCTGGTTGCTATGCGATGTCTTTGAAATTTCGCTTTCTTTGCAAGACCAAGAGGTAAAAAGTAATACATTCCTATTTGAGAGAAGTATAATTATTTGCAAATTCAAACAAATAATAAATAATATCTCAGAGATGATTCACTCAAAATAAAAAAGAAGTATATGACATAAATTGTGTGTTTAAACGAGCTCCACCTTTATTATTTAGTAAGACTATGTCTATCTCTTGCTGTTTACCATTTATGCAAAAATCATCCAGAATGAAGAGGTCTTGTGAGAACATTTCGCAGAAAATTCAAGATATGACTTAGAAAATGGCCACGGAATCGTCTGTTTGTGTTCGTCTATGGGTACTGACTGCTTGTGAGTCAAAACGCCACAGACGTGATTCACACTCCGGCTGAAAGAGGAGGTGGGGAATAACACATAGACAAAGGGAAGTAATACCGTTAGTCCCGTGTAATGTTTATTTGCGTGCTAAAGAACCTCATTGCATCCTGTTTCCTGTTTCCTTCCCGGGGTTCTCTAAGGGTGGTGCGCTAATCCCCTGCTACCATGCGCGTCTAGGGGGCATTAGTGGCTGTAGGAAATCAACTTATGGAAAACACTTTCAGGTGTCATGCACCAACTAACTGAGCGAGCTATCATTTCTATCCCTTATAACAGCTATACAGCAAAATTATTGTGTTTTGTTTATGTTGTAACTCTGGAGTTCTATTATCACCATCAGACTAGCAATGAAGCCATTTCGGGAATAGCTTATTGCATGAAACATGTAGTGAAAGTAAAATATTTATAATAATAAACAGCGTGTGGATTACCATCTTTAGCTACACAAAATTGTGAAAGGAACAACTTTACAGCTTTTCAATATTCGCTTTAACATCAATATATTTCTGAATTTCTTCTCCTTTGGACGTGCACTCAACCTTGTTCTTTTTTAACCTTTCTTCGTTATTGTTTTTCCGATTGTTCATCACTTCTGTAACTCTGTCTCATACACACATTTACATACAAAAAAAATAATAATAAACAAATCAAATAAAAAAAATCTGCATAACTTTTATCCTGGCTTCTAGAATCTATGCCAGGACAGAGTATCCGCCGATTTTATTATTTTTCCACTTTATTGATAAAAACATTCTACAAACAATTTATACAAAAATGTGCAATCTACAAACTAAAACATACTAGTTACTGGAAACCAGTAACTTTACATATACACAAACATCTAATCTAATTCAGCAATTTATCTTTTACAAATTATTATTCAAAAAAGTTTAATATTTACAATTACAACTTCTACTACTAATTATAAATTCAAATCTCTAATCACGGCGTTTAACACTCCACTAAACTATTATTTTTCAAACATCTATGCTATTCATCTGCCAACATCTATGTATGTACTCTAATTTTTTCGGCAAAAGCAGAGTTGAGGCTGTGGAAATGTGCGTTGTGCCACAAAAATATCTTAAACTTACGACATTTAAATCAAAAATGTTAGAGACATTTTTGAGGCAGTTTATGATCACGTTTTTCAGGAAAACTGTTTTCAAAAGAGTGAGCAGAGAAAGAGATGCGAATGTGTTATTTAAAGGTGAGTAGAGAAAACAGTGTAAGTGTAATACATTTTAATTTCAAACATACAGAAAGTTGTATGACTCATCTGTAGAAGAGGGATTAAAATGCTTTTAGTGCGTGTGAATGTAAAATCGCTTCTTTTTTCAGAACATACCAGAATTTGTCATGCATTTTTTTCCTGAATGGCATGTTCTGCTTGCTTCTCAAAGACCAATGTGATCCGTGCGAACTCGTGTCTTGCAAGGTTGCTGACGGCGTACAACTGCTGAATACTGCGTCTCATTGCACAACGGGATGAAAATCCTGGCATCCCACATCGCACATTCACATCTCCTTCTCTGCTCACTCTTCTATAAACAGTTTTACCGTTTTCGGTACACATTCATTCCTTCCTGTGCAACAGTCACACATTCTCGAAAAGCATCAATGCCGTTCTCATCGAGAAACTCTTTCCTAAACTTTAGGACACCCTGCCTGGGCAGCAAAACATCCGTCTTGCAGTACGCCAACATTTCGGCTTGCATGTCAAAGATGTAGTTGTGGGCCTTTTTTTCAGCGTACCACTTTTCAAAGTTCGCTCGTTCATCTTCCGACATGCTATCAGAGCAATAGTATTACTTTCTCTACTGGTAAGTAGGGAAGTATTGTATTCCACCCGAAAATTCGATGTCGAGATTTCACCGGAAATATATGTTTTGAGGCCCCGTGAATAATAATAAAAAAAAGCATTTTTAGAAAAAGGTCCGAGTGTGTGTCTGTGTGTCAGCCTGTCAGTCTGTGGACAACATACCTCAAAACGAAAAGTCGGTTAAAAACCGTAGTTGGTATTTAAGTTTAATGTCTTTCAAGGATGCGACACAAAGATTTTGAAGAAAATAGCCCCATCCTAAACTACCCTTTACATGGAAAATTTTTCGAAAATTTTGATTTTCTTGAAAGTAGCTCTAACGATTTTTATTAAATGTCATATGTTTGAGATATTTTTATGACAAATGAAATGTATATCTTGAATTTTCTGGCTATAACCCCTGTAGTCGTATTTACTCTGGACGACTTTTGCGTAACTGGCAAACCGTTAGAGATAGACCAAATTATACTATACAAAAATGTAGATCTTGCTGAAATACACAATTTATGTCTCAATAAGTTGTCTTGTAGGGTGATCCATTTCGGAGATATTCCTTGTTATGTGTGTGAGTTTCGGAAAACTTAGAACTTTCGTGAAATGAATCATCGTTGTTCATTTTTTTTATATGTTAAGTGTGCAAAGACAACAGAATCTCAAACATTTGACTATCGCACAAAGCCTACTGTATCGGAAATTCACCGCACTCTCGAAATAGACGCCACCCGCTCCATTTTGGTATCATGAACACCTTTCAAATACAACAATTTTTATCGACATGTCCCTCCACGCGTCCTCACTTTTCGGGCGTCTACCCCTCCGACAAGCTTCCCAACATTCATACCATTAGAAGGCTCGCCTCCTGGGAGACATAACGGACGAGCTGGAGAAGTACGGGCGGGGCTCGTACATCTCCAAGAACCGTTAAAACAGCTAAATACGACTTCATATGACCAATGGGAACTGACGATGTGGCGTCTGGGAGGATTTTCTCTGGGTTCTCCGGTTTCCCCTCCACTAATTCCTCCAACTGCTCCATCATCACCTTTCAAAATCATCCATTTCACCTGCATTTCATATCATTCTCTTCCTCAGGGTCATACTTTGTGATGGGCTGACAACCCGCTTCCAGGTGTTCACTCTGTCCTGTCCATAGGTTCCTGTATTCCCCGCTAGACGTCTGGCCCTAAGCACAGGCTTGTAAGACCTTCATAACGGGAGGGTAATCAGGGAAGGAAGAAGAAGAAGGGTTAACTGTCACATTTTTACGACTCTTTCCGAGGCTTTATGACACACCATACCTGTATTAACTCGCACGAAATGATTTTCCTGCGCTCGCATACGACTTATAATTTCATTTTTTCTCTCACAAAAGCGTGATAACACTAGTAAAATCTTTCGAAAAATTTTCCATGGAACAAGCAGATTAGGGTAGAGACATTTTCATTAAAATCCTCGTGTCGCATTTATATATTATAAATACCAACTTTGGTTCTTAATCTGCTTGTCATGTTTGAAGTATGCTGTTCTCACATACGTACGCACACGGACCTTTGTGGGGAAAAAAATGCTTTTTCAGGGTCCTCAAAACATATATTTCCGGTGAAATCTCGACATCTCGACATGGAATCTTTTTGGGGCGAAATGCAATAGTTCCGCGACTTACTATCCGTAATAGAGAAATTAAAAAAAAAAAAGAAAAAGAAAGAAAGAAAGAAAGGAATAATATCATAATGTGTCAAATAACTAAATGAATGCATGAATGAATAAATAATTTTATTAAAATCTTCGTGTCACATTTATGTATTATAAATACCATCTTTGGTTCTTAATCTCCTTTTCGTTTTTGATGTATGCTGTTCTCACATGCACACGCACGCAGACCTTTGTGAAGAAATGCTTTTTTTCAGGGGACCTCAAAACATACTATATTCCGGTGAAATCATCTCATCCAATGTTTGGGCGAAATGGAATAGTTCCCCGGCTTCCTATTCGTAATAGAGAAATTACAAAGAAAGAAAGGAATAATATAATGCCATGTGACACTTCCGGTCAGTCATCTGTTCACATCTTGTTAGGAAAAGTAGTCTACGTGTCTTTCTGACACAGCTAAACAAATCCAGCACACGCCGCAACCTGACTTCGCTTCCCCCCTCCCCCCCCCCCTCCACCTCCCACCTTGCCACGGCATGACGCTTAGCTCGTGCGCAAGTTCAGTTTTTTTCCAAGGAAACGGTCATGTTACATACCGGAAGTCTGGGAATGATTGCTTCAGGTTTTTTAAACTAGTATCTTGCCTCGTTCATCAGTGTTATTCAGTTGCTTGGACGATCGTCATGGGATCTTTCTCCGTGTCAAGCGAAAACTTTTTTTCCCCGTCTACTGTGCGTGTGTAAAGAGAATTGGATCCCTGCTTGTGCAACAGAGATTTTTGTTTTGGATTGTGTTTTCCTGGTGTGTTTATTTTGTTTACTTTCTGTTTTATAAGAGTTTTTAATTATATCTTTGTTTAAGCTATGTGCATGCACAACCAAGGTCCAACGTCTCATAGTTGTAGGGATAAATCATCAAACTACGGGTAACAATGCATATTTCAGCTAGTATAATGCATATTTTAAATTATCTTGTTATCTTAACTTGAATCAAGTGTATATTCCTTGGTATACGTTTTTAATCGTAACATGCACACAGAAACATGCTAAGCTGGAAAAAAAACCACAAATGATACAAAATACACTTGTTGTAACATTATCAATTCCCAATATATTCTTTGCTGTCGGTTTTAATTTTCAAATACCTTATATTTCCTTTTTTTTGTGATAATTCTCCGTTGTCTTCTGTTCTCCGTCTTGTGTATGAAATAGTTTGTAGAAGGAAAGGCAGTAACATCATTTCTCCTAAATTAATACTATACTTCTGCAAACAATTCTGATGTGTAACATTCAAACGGCTTTTGCACTCAATATCCTTATTTTTATAGTTGTTAATAATTGTTCATAAGCTTCTTCATTCTTTTCCCAGCTATCGATAACATATGTATCCCGCTAGTATTAAAGTAATAAGAAAACAATTTGCTAACGCTTTCCTCTCCAATAAAAAACATCAGCGACCGTGTGTGTGTGTGATTTGACAAGCAAACAAGAAAAAACAAACAATTCATTATTGCTCTGAACTATGTTATATTCATATATTTGTTCATTTTGCGCCGCTTTGTGTCTACTTGTAATGGTTTGCTTAACATCATTAAACTATTCTATGTTTCAATCAACTACATGTTTAAGCTTGTATTCTTATATCACATATTTCGAGGTAAACTGTCGGGATATATAACACCTTATCGTAACTGGATACCCTCACACGCGCTCAAATGCAAACGTCGACAAGTTCCGACATGTATGCGGCGTGTGTCTGTTGGCCGCTTAAGCCGTGAGAGAAACACGGTCACATATCCCTTAGCCTTCTGTTGGAGCGAGATGGAGATCGGTTTCAAAGCACGTAATTGCCACGGAACGCTTGTGTGTGCGTATGAAGACAAGTTGCATATTATCTTCCAGCATTTTCTATCTGTGTGAGAGACTCATATTAACGCCTTCTTTAAAAGGTAAGCCAAACATTTTAAAAAAGCTTGCTAATCAGCTCTCGAATTATCTTGTTATCTTAATTTGATAGTGTGACGTGTTCAACCATAGTCTGCGCATTTTATCGGATTTTAACTGCTGGCTTAACATTAAAGCATGTCTGTTAAATACGCTAGAAATATGAACCTATGTTCAAAACAAAAAAAAAGACGAAGAAAAACAAACAAACGAGGAAAAAACAAGACTCAACTTATACGTATCAATATAATTGATATTTTAAGCAAAATTCTGAAGCCATTTTTTTTTCCAGAAAATACAAAATTTGGAAACATATTCCATGTTGGGTTTTTTCTCTCAACATTTTCATATCTCGTTCTTGAAAGATTTAAATGTAAGTCCGTTAACCGAGTTTTTTTCGTTTTTTTTTTAAACTATACTTTTTCACCATCAGCAACGCTAACATTCCTGCAATTCCTTTTTCTCTCCCTTTTTTATAAGGCAAAGGTTGCTTCCTCATTTTTCATCCAATGGCAACGCACCTTATTTCCACCAATCATCGTCATTTTGGAATCCTAACGACCAAATCCCAACTCGTCTTATTTTATCCAATCAAATCACGCCACGTCACTTCCGCATATCACGTTTCCCCATTCCTCCAAGATCCTTCCCTTCTTTGCTTCCCAACACCCGTCAAGACCACATTACTTCTCCCTTCCGCAAATCACGTGCCTTTTTTTCGTTTTCTACGAGCAACAATACATCTAGGCAGTCAAAATGCAGCAAAAGATAAAGAATCCTAGAGCGGATGTACCTCGGCAGATGCTTATCAGCGCACTTGGACCATCCACCGACATATATTATGACAGATCACATTCTCGGCGATAGCGTCCGTCAAGACAGAGTACTCGTTCAACATCCACACGCTCAAGGTCCACCAATCATATTATTTTATTAAAAAAAAAGCAACGGTTGGTGGGAACATCTCAACGGTTTTTTCCTGTGCCAGAAAACCCCATCCTGCGGATGCGGTATATCGCAATCTCCCCCCTTCCTCCCCCCCCCCCCCTTCCCCCACCCCTCACCAACGGATGTGGGCGTGTTCGCAAACTCTGCGCTTACACCTGATACCTCTTTCATCTACATAGACGTCTCATCTTGCCTTCAGCTGAGACCAAGCTCTCGTAGAGGAACGACATGCCAACTCCTGCGGCAAATTCCGGCTTCGTCACTCAAACTTATGTTCCAGGTGTCAACTTGCTCTTGCTCCTCAACGGCTAAATCATCTCAAATATCAACGGTTGGTGGTAAAATCTCAACGCTTTTTTCCTGTGCCAGAAAACCCCATCCCCCCACCCCAGCGGGTGTGTCTGCGATCGCAAACACAGCTCTTACACCGGATGCCCCTTTCATCTACATAAACGTCTCATTTTACCCTCAGTGGGTACCGAGCTGTCGTCAAGGAACGACCTGCCAACCCTGCAAGACATACCACGGCTCCTCCTGCTGCAAATCCCGGCTTCGTCACCCGCACTTGTCCTCAAGGTGGCAACTTGCACTTGCTCCTCAACGGATAAATCATCTTTCATCATTACCCATCCAACACACACGGAACACATCGTTTGCAACCAACTTTCTACAACCAACAAACAGGTTTGTACTCCTTTTTTCGTACAACAATAATTTAAACAGTTTTTTCAATGCATCTTCTCAATAAAATAAATAATCTAATCAACAGTCCCTCCTTAAGCAATCGGATTAACGATTATCCCATGGCGTTAGTGGCGCGCGGCGCGCCGTTTATGGCGGGAAGTTTGAAAATTTGAAATTATCTACGCTCACAGAAAGAAAATTTCAAATTCTCAAATTTAACGACATCTTAAGTTTTTTCACTGTGGCGCATTTTCATGGCGCGAAATTTGAAATACATTAAATGGCGCGAACATTTGAAAATTTGAAATCTACCACTTGGCGGGAAAAATTTCAAATTTTCAAATTTTCCGCCATCTTGAAATTTTCAAATTTCCCGCCATCAAAATGCGACACTAGCGCCACGCGACACTAACGCCATCTAGCGGCGAAAGTATAGTTAATCCAATTGCTTAAGGAGGGACTGTAACTACTCATACATCTTTTCCCAGTTAGCATTCCTTACAATATACTTTTTTCTTTTCATCTTATGTCTATTATTTATATTCGCATTTATTATCACATCAAAATAAATTATATTATGGTCGCTCGTGGATAACTGTTAACCCACCTTCCAGTTCCTAACCTTCTTCGCTATATAACCTCTTGCAAGTGTTAAGTCAATACTTTCTGTCGCATCTGTTCTATTTTCAAACGTAAATGGATTATTAGGTTCATTTAAAATATCAATTTGATAACTCACTATTATCTCTTCTAATTTTTCCCCTCTCTCATCCGGACATTTGCTGAAGTGTATAATAGTGTATAAAATTGCTTTGTCTAAATACATATCTAAAATCTTCCTCGTTTTACTTAGATGTATCTCCACATCATCCATATATTGAAAATAATGATTCGCTAAAATGAATTCTATTCCTCTAAATTGGATTTGGACACAATTTACATATTCGTCACTAATTTGAGCAATCTTTAGCACTTGAACTTCTTTATTCACAACGACTATGGTTGCTTTGGGATTTTCACCATCACAAATTGCACGATGTGTTATTTGCAAATTTGCTGGTTTCCCTTTCACAAAATATGGTTCTTGTATACATTAAATATCCAACTTCATTTCTTCTATCAATTTCCTAATCTCCATCATAACCATTTTGGATCTCTGCGCATTTATTTGCCCGATTCTCAAATTATAAGTTTCTCTAATAAAATCTTCTTCTATCATTACTTCTTATTAATTTTAATATTTTTCCCTTTTCCTTTCACCTATTCCATTCCCTTATTTTTTCATTTCCTTTTCCAGTATCCTTTCTCTTTACTTTACCTAATGGTTTTAATCTTGCATTCGTAACCAACCCCATTCTTTTAACAATCGGTGTCATAGGTTTCACCTTCCTCTTATTTGTTGTTTTTTCACTTCTACCTATCGCTGTATAAATTTGGAATTTGTTGCCGAATTAACATTACACACTGTTGCCGCTGGTTTAGATTGTACACTTGGAGTACTTTTATTATTACTTTTGCTCCAGCATATCTCACGTGTACGTAACAATTTGGCCGTCGTTGTGTAGAATCGAAAACAATTCTTCCATAACACTAGACAAAGTGCATATATATATATTTCTTGTATATCAAAATTCTCTTTTCTTCTTTCAAATGCCTTCTTCACTAAATCCAATAATTCCTTTGACTCTGTTGGTAAATTTACTGTTCTTAATTCCATCCTGTCTATAGCATCTGGAACTGGAAAAGTTATACTGTCTCCACTTTCATGTTCTATTCTAACTATATTCCGCAAAGCTGCTATTAAGGTATTCCTTTCTTCTACTCTGCTTAGTTTTAAAGTTAATTCAAATTCGTCATATATATTCATCGGAACCTTTTCTACTCCTATTTCCTGCCTGTTTTCTTCCATCTTTATACTCTCTCCTTTTACCTTTTCTTCCTCAAATTCTTCTACTTCTTTCACAATCTCTATCTCTGGCTCTTTAATTATACTTTCTTTCTTCTTCCTTTTCCTCATAAAATTAAACAACTTTAATTTCTCCTTCACTTCCCATTTCCTTTTCTTTTATTTCCTCTTCTTCTGTTGACGTCGTAAATTTTCCTAACTTTACTTTATCATAGCCAACTAAGATTTTCCTTCTCTGTGTTTTATCTACATCGTACTCTTGCTCGTCACCTGTATGTGGTGTCAAATATCCACACAAACTTAAGTCTATGGTAATTTCATTGGTTTACACTGCTGCATCAACCATCTGTTTTCTTAAAATTTTCTCCCTATATCTTCTTGCCCTATCAGCATTACGTCGTTTCCTACTTGGGGTATTTTTTCTATCCCTCTTTTTATTTTCACTACATAATTTATTATCTATAATCGATTCTGGAAATTAACCTATCAAAATGCATTTTATATAATGGGCAATTCTTTCCTCCTGCACACGATGATTCTTTCCTAGCTATTCTGTTTCCATCTCTAGCCAACATACTTCTCTTCTTATTCTCACAGGGTATGCAGAAAGAAGGTCAATCCTTCTTCATATGTCCCTGCTCCCCACAGTGGAAGCATACTGCTTCCGCTAACGTACACTTCTTGGCTATATGTCCAACATTTTGACATTTCAAGCATCTTTTTACCACCACATAATCTCTGGCATTCATCGCTTGAAAACCGATATAAATTGTATCTCTATTTAATATCAGTCTTCTAATTTTGGGGGTAACCTCTAGTACATGATGTACCACTGGTCTATTTCTTGAACCTGTCTTAAATTTAAATTTCACCTCCTTATCAAGATCCTCCCAATTAGTTTCACTATCAAAATTCTGTTAAAACATATTACGTTTTATATCCTCCTCCTTTTCATTCACCAAAACGTCATACATGACTAATGGGTTCCATTTCCTTGGCAATTCCATTTTCAACTGCTTTCCCTTTGAGCTCTCGCTATTTACAATTTTCTCTAAGTCTTCTTTGGTATCGGTTTCCGCAGTAAATTATTCCTCTCGGTTACTCTCACATTCGATATTTTAATTCTTTCCTGAACCGGTTTCAAATTCCTGGTAACTATCTCCTGCACCTCCTTAATATTTTTAGCTGCCTCACATGTTATGAGCAGAGTATGCTTTTTCTTAACTATGGCTTTACTCATCCTTTCAGTCAGAATATCCTCCCTCGGCTCATCTGCCACGGTCGCATATGATATTATGGGCTCTTTCTTCTCCTCTTTCAACCTCAACTCTGTTCTTAAGTGGGCATTCTCAAGCCTAAGCTTATCATACGCCTCGGTAATTTTACCTAAAATAGTAAAAATTTTGGTCTTTTTTTCAGCAGACATTTTATCAACAGCCACTACTGAGTTTATTTCCATAATAAACTCACTTATCTTACTTTCCTCTATACTGGGCAAATTATTTCCCATTTCCTCCTTCTCCTTTTCCATTTCCTTCAACCCAGAATCCATTCCAGCACGATCCGGAGACCTTGCCAGTGAGGTCCTGGGTTTAAACACCTCCTCTTCTCTCCCAAACATCCCTCTATCCTTTTTTACTTTTCTTTATCGCTCCTCTCCGCCAATAGCGCTGTAAAACAACACTATTGCCCTGAGTCGGGGGACGAGGGCCCGGGAGCAGTCTGACACTTTATATAGGGCCGTGTACACACAACTGACGCCCTGACTTTAAGCACTCTCTAATGGCTTAGGGCAGGGGGTTAACTGCCAGACTTCTCACTCCTACATTTACATACACAAAAAAATACCCATGCCCGAGGGGGACTGTAGCTCACAATCCCCTGCACCACGAAACACTAAGGCTAGGTGTTCTAGCGAGCGCGGCCATCCCAACCGGCGCATGAAAACCCTTTATTCATTTATAGCAGGGCCTCTCAAAGCTTAAAATCACACCGGGTGCCATGCAAGATGCACAGCTTCCTTGCACCGTGCATCGTAGTGACTCGGTAAGGCTCGGCTCAACTCACGCGCTGCAGAACGAGGAAACGAAGAATCGACGAAACCTATGTTGATACCCGGTTAGCTTATCAGTGAAATAGATGCGTGCAATATAACTATGTAATAATGGAGCTACCTGCACCAAAGAAAGTAAAGAAATCCGACGTCCATTTAAATCAAAGTGGGAGCTTTCTTATTTTTTGAAAGTCGTGACCATAGAGCCAAATGTCTCTTCTGGGGTATAATAATTACATGTGTAAGAAAATTATCTGTTGAAAGACACTATAACAAAGTACACCCAGAAATATGGTGAAATCATAGAAGGTGCTAAACCCCTAGCGCAACAGCCCCGCTGCGTCACCCACCTCTGCCCACTACAGGCGGCATTGGTGGGGTGCAGTACTGGAGGTTGGGACGTGGTCAGCGCCCCAAGCCCTCCAGGTCAGTTATACGGCCTTCTCAAACCATAGAAGGTGCTAGAGTAGAAGAATTAAAGAGGTTGCTACATCTTGCAGAAGAGCATTTTTTATCCAAAATGATATCTGTAACCAGTACCTTTAGTTCATTATAACAAAAGACCAGATTTGGTATTAAAAACCAAATTACCAGATTAACACTGTGCAATACATATAAACATTACGCAGTGAAGAAGAAACAGCGCTGAAAGTGAGGGAGAGAGATGCGGCCAAGTGAGCGGAGAGGTAAACGTAAGGAAAGAGCGAGTGGAAGTTTGCACCGATGTCAACTTTTCGTAGTCACCTTTTGCATCTTGCGCCTTGCAATGCACCATGGGAGATCCTGATTTACATGTGATATTCGGCAGCACTGCCCCATTAAAGCACAGGTTACGGAGAGAAGTATAAAGGTCAGCTATGAATAAATTTTATGAGAAGCCAACTCCCTTCCGAAGAGAACGTGGTTTGTGTATCTATAAGAGCGCGTGGCTGTATTGTAAGTTATCTTTACCTTTATCGGTAGCTGTTTTTTTTTTTTTTTTTTTTGTAGTGTTTAACGACCGCTTTTACTACATACGGCACCGCAGGTGGTGACACTGATTATACATGGAATGAAGATGGAGCACCGGTGGACAGTGTTGCCAGATCTACTTTTTTGGAAGGAGATCTCCTTATTTTTTGCACATCTACTTTTCTACTTTCGGTTAATTACAAAAATGCAAAATCTCTTTTTTAAAAAATACAAGAAAATCTACTTAATCTTATCCTTTTTAAATGCAATTTATAATGTCCTGATTGATAAATAGTGCAGTGATGTGAAGTCCCTTTCCCTCAGCCTCTTATCAGAAACGAAGTTAAGATTAAACTACTGCGTAATGCCTCTACGCCTTAAGAAACGAAACGGGCTGCCCATCACCTTATCAGTCCTATGATTTATAAATAAGTTGCCTTCGCTACTGACTAACAGCTTCAACCCTTCAGTAGCTTCTCACCCCACCTCAGTTTATTATAAAGTACCTGGGCGACCGAGCTTCGCTCGGCGTCTTTCGCCTCTGTTTTTGTGAAATCTTATTTTTGGTGGGAGAAGATACTTATTTAGACAAACCTGAAAGGCAAAACGTTAACTAAATAAAACTACTTGTCGCCATTGTTAAGAGTAATGTCCGAGATAGAAGAGATATAGAAATACATAAAAATATTGCATAAACACCATCATTTCAGCTGTAAAACGTGTACTGCTGAAAGCAGGCCTCCCCCATAGATATCCACCCAGTTTGAGGTTTTCGTCGAGCATTTGTTCCATTATGGAGTTCAGTTCTTTGCTGCTGTGATTGACTCCAGGACGTTAACACGTTGACCAAGGTCCTTCATACTGCCATCGAGTTCTTCCATGGCTTCCTTAACCCCGGCCAGTCGCTCGTTAGTCTTCTTCGATAGACCTGTCTTCATATTGGAATTCCCATCTTCATCTTTTCCGTTTCGGAGTTTACATTTTCAATTTGCCTTCCATTTTTGTTGCCATATTTTCTATTCCGTAGTTTACATTAGTTTACATTCCGGAATTCATTTCATTTCCCATTATGTCCATCTTGGCTAACATTTGTTTCATCAACTGTTCCATATCGTGCTTTTCGTCGCATTCCGGACACCAATTGTGATTACTTTACTTTTTTAACTATTTCTTTATTTTTTATTAAAACACAGGAGCGACACTAAGCAAAAGCAATGTTGAAGAATAACAAATACTACAGAAAGGAAAGGTGGTTGATAAAGCCATGTGAATGTACTACGCATTTATGTTTCAAACATATAGTAGTGTATGAATTGTTCGTAATTGTTCGTCGAAGCGGGAGTAGTGAAAGAAATGTGATTGTGTTTTACTAAAGAAAAATGAGTAGAAAAACCGTGTGAATGTTATACGTTGCACTTATATTTCAAGTGTATGGAAAAATGTATGGATTGTTTGCAGAAGAAAGAGTAGTATTTTAGGTAAAAGAAAAGGGAGTAGAGAAAACCATGTGAACGTAATACATTGCGTGGTAAAATGGATTGCATAAAGACCTTCGCCATGAAAAAAATTAGATATGTCACTTTTCATGGCGATCGGTCAACCTGTTTTGGAATTTAATCACTCTTCAACATAAGATATGTATAGGCCTTGGTATGTATGAAGTTGATAAACCATAGGGAATAACATGTGAATTGTTACGTAAAACAAAAGTGAGTAGAGAAAGTAGTATGAATGTAATACGTTGTATTTGTTTCAATCATATAGCAAATTGAATGAATTATATGTTGAAGGGCGAATAGCGAAAGAAGACTGATTGTGTCTCGTAAAGGAAGAATTAGTAGAGGAAATCCTGTGAATGTAATACGCTGCATTTATATTTCAATCCTAGAATATTATATGAATTGTATGTTGAAGGGCAAACAGAGTATACATGAATGCGCTACGTAAAAGGAAAGCGAGTAGAAAACCATTTGAAAGTAATATATTGTGTAGTAAAATTGTTACCATAAAAACTCTCAATGAAAAAAATACATATACGTGCCGAATTTCGCGGTGATCGGTTAAGCGGTTTTCGAGATTAACAGTTAGATATATACAAACATTCAAGTTGTATAGATGATATGAATTGTTTGTAGAAGAGTGAGTGGAGAAAGACATGTGAAGGTGTTACCTAAAAGTGAGTAGAGTAAACACTGTGAATGTCACATACAGCATTTCTATATCAAACATGCACAAAATTGTATGACTTATTTCTAGAAGAGTAAGTAGAGAAACAGTTATGAGTGTGTTACCCAAAAGCAAGTAGAGAAAACAGTATGAATGTAATACGTAGCATTTCTATTTCAAACATGCACGAAATTGTATGACTTATTTGTAGAAGAGTGAGTAGAGAGAGATGTGAATGTGTTACCTAAGAGTGAGTAGAGAAAACAGTATGAATAAATATGTAGCATTTCTATTTCAAACATACAGAAAATTTCATGATTTCTTTATAGAAGAGTATAGAAAGAGATGTGAACGTGATACCTAATAGTGAAAGGAGAAAACAGTGTGAATGTAATAGCATTTCTATTTAAAATATACAGAACATGGCATGACTAATTTTAAAAGGGGGGATAAAAGTGTTTTATTGGTGCAAAATCGCGTTTTTATGGAAAATTGTTTATAGAAGACTGAGTAGAGAAAGAGATGTGAATGTGCCACCTAAAAGTGAGTAGAGAAACCGCTGTGAAAGTAATATGCAACATCTCTATTTCAAACATACAGAAAATTGCATGACTTATTTGTAGAAGAGTGAGTAAAGAAAGAGATGTGAATGTGTTACCTAGTAGTGAGAGGAGAAAACAGTGTGAATGTAATAGAATTTCTATTTAAAACATACAGAACATGGTATGACTAATTTTAAAAGTGGGGATAAAAGTGGTTTAGGTGCAAAATCACGTTTTTTATGGAAAATTATTTATAGAAGGGTGAGTAGAGAAGGAGACGTAAATGTGATACCTAAAAGTAAGTACAGAAACCACTGTGAATGTAATATGCAGCATCTCTATTTCAAACATACAGAACGTGGTTTGACTTATTTTAAAAGTGGGGATGAACGTGTTTTTGGTGCAAAATCACGTTTTTTATGGAAAATTGTTTATAGAAGACTGAGTAGAGAAAGAGAAGTGAATGTGCCACCTAAAAGTGAGTAGAGAAACCGCTGTGAAAGTAATATGCAACATCTCTATTTCAAACATACAGAAAATTGCATGACTTATTTGGAGAAGAGTGAGTAGAGAAAGAGATGTGTATGTATCACCTAATAGTGAGAGGAGAAAACAGCGTGAATGTAATAGCACTTCGGTTTCAAACATACAGAACATGGTTTGACTTATTTTAAAAGTGGGGATAAAAGTGTTTTTCGGTGCAAAATCACACTTTTTATGGAAAATTGTTTACAGAAGAGTGAGTAGAGAAAGAGATGTGAATGTGTTACCTAAAAGTGAGAGGAGAAAACAGTGTGAATGTAATAGCACTTCTGTTTAAAACATACAGAACATGGTATGACTTATTTTAAAACTGGGGATAAAATGTTTTTGGTGCAAAATCATGTTTTTTTTATGGAAAATTGTTTTTAGAAGACTGAGTAGAGAAAGAGATGTGAATGTGTTACCCAAAAGTGAGTAGAGAAAACACTGAATGTAATATGCATGTATACAAAAATTTAACCAAATCTTTAGAGCCGTTTCTGAAATACGGGGAATATATATATACAAGAATTGCACTGTAGAAGCGGAAATAAAAAATGTTATTTTTTATGTAAAATCGCGTTTTTTCGGGAATTACACCTATATAGATGAACTTAAAAGGCAAAACTCTATCCGAATACAAAATTTGATCAAAATCGTTAGAGCCGTTTCCAAGTTGCGCGGAATAAATAAATAGATAATATATATACAAGAATTGCTCGTTTAAATATATAAGATATTGCCGTATTAACGTGCGTCTTTTGCATTTCACAGTGCACACAGTAGTGGTTTTCGTTATGTTAAATTTATGTAAAGTGCTTAGTGACCATGAGTGAGGGACCAAGAAGAAGGACTAAGTACTCACAAACAAGCAAATCCGAATGGGGACAATCCAGTAGTTTAAGGGGGTGGTTATTGAAAAGTAAAAAAGGAGATTCGTTTGCATATTGCAAGTCATGTGGGATAGACATTGCTTCTGTAGGTAAAACAGGACTAGAGGAGCGTATAGGAGCCTACTTTGGTGTACTGGATACCATGAACTTCCATTAGTGAGTGTTTAAGCACAAATTATTTTATGTTTTCAGGCCTATATTTACGTTTTAGTGTTGAAATTTAAGCATCATAATGCTCGTTCCAATGCAGCGACTGATTTAAGAGGGGAGGCAGGTGGCAATCTGCACCGGGTAGTGGAAGGGGGGGGGGGGCGAAAGACGAAAAAATGTTTATTAGATATGTTTTGTTCTTCCGGGCTTGTAGGCCGTGGTCTAGAAGGCATTGTAGATACCAACGTTTCGCCAAGTAACTGCGCTTGGCATCATCAGGGTAATACGATCCGCTGTCTGCACTGGTCAGAGTTCGAATGTGGAAGCAGAGAGACAGATGTGGAAGCAAAGAACCGTTAATGACCGTTAGGGTTTTTTATATAGTGGGGGTGGGCGGGGCATTGCTGCGCTGGTGATTGGCTCGTATCGGTTAGTGGGCTGGTTGTAGGTGGGATTTTGTTAAAACTATTGTGTGTGTCTGAAAGTTTATCTAAGACTGGTATCCATGTTTTCTGTACATGAAGTATTTCTTCCTTGCGATTAAAGTTGTCTTTGTGTTTGTAGATTTCTATGGCTTCCCTTTGTAGTCGGGCGTAGTAGTTAATTGTAGAACATAGGACTCGGGTTTCTTGAAGGTTGACATCATGGCCAAATAATAAGGCGTTCTCTGCCACAGACGATTAATCCGTATGTCTCAATCTGGTGTGACGCTCATAAGCAGCCGTACAGAAAATTCCAGCTAATCAGGCAGAAGAAGTTCGACGAGAGGCTTCCCGCCTTCTGTGCAAGGAGACCTGTAGAATCAAAGCTTTACCGCCGAGATTGTACGGGCTCCCGAAAATTCATAAGGAAAATGTACCGCTACGCCCCATAGCATAGCCCCCAGCAGAGTTTCGCCTACCTACAATATCGTCAAAGATCTCTCCACTTTATTACAACCATATATCGGCACCACTAACTCACACATCAAAAACTCTGCCCACTTCACAAATAAACTCAAAGATATCCGACTATACCTTGTCCCACTCTTAGATGACAGTATGGAGTTAAATGGGATATATCTGTCTCTATCTAGCGCATACGAGTTGCCATTAGCCTCGTCCTTTTCTATCCTCGCACTGTTGCCAGGTTCCTAATAGCATGGTATAAATATTCAGTTGTTATAAATTGCAGGTTTGAACACATCCTACGCAGAAATTTTTTCTCTATCAGGTTGTTTCCTTTTTAGAGTTATTATACATTTCTATAGGCCCATATTTCCTCAGAAAACGTTTTTTATCAATAGAAGTTCCATCTGTGCTGTTTCTATACTCATCACACACTAACTAACAAACTAACTGCTAGAATGAGTCTATATTTTTTTGTTAGCTGGAATAAACCATAGTGCTACTGCCTGCCCACTTTGAATTCTCTATGTTTATTCAGTTAAGTGTTATAATTCTTTTAATTAACTGTTTTCGGAAAATTTTATATCTGTGCACTGCAAAAGTTACGTTGTGTGAAACTTTTTTGTTATTGAGTTTACATCAGGGAACCAGCGAGAACAAATGTTGAGGAGGGTTGGAGAAAGTTTTTAAAATAAACCAAAAGGCCGTAACCTCTTTCCTTTATTCAGTAAGGCAAACAAAAGGTATTCATCTATTCAGCGTATTCTCGCGCACGGCCTGACACAGAAGATAGCACAAGGAGCAGCACTAACATTAGTTCGAAAGAAGCCGTGTGTGTAACTGTGAGCTGTTATTGCGTTATTTGTTTAATATTTTTGTAAATATTTGTAGTTCTGGAGGGGGAAGCCAGGAAGAGACGATATATTGGTAAATTAAGAAGTAAGGAACGCCAAATAATTATGAAGGTGTTAGATTATTTTTGAAGTAAAATGCGTGTAAGTAAGGCAGTAAAAGAAACAGCTAAGGCTATCGGGTGTTCAGAAGCAGTAGTGTGTAGGTTTAAAAAGGAAGTAATGAAAGGACCTCTAAGAACGCCATCGAAAAAGAAAGCAAAAAGGGCGGGACCACACAAACCGCTAGGTTAACGCAATATGATTGAATAGTGCAAAGTGGAGTGCGGCGAATTGTTCATTCTTTACAGTTTGTAAATATTCCACCCACGCTGAATATACTTTTGTCACGGGTCAACAGTGGTGAGACCCTACCAAATTTCTCAAGGACCACTCTGAGTCGGTTGTTACATGATTTGGGGTTCGAATTTGAAAGAAGGGGTAACAAGTGCATATTAATAGAAAGAGACGATATCATCAGATGGCGACATAAATATTTAAAAGACGTAAAAAGGTTTAGGAACCAGGGGAAATCAATTGTTTATACAGACGAGTCATTTGTAAATTTAGGTCATACAAAGGCGTGGAGAGATACCAAAGTTAAAAGTGCCCGTCAAGCAGCACTTGAAGGACTAAGTACAGGACACCGGCCTCCTCGGAGTCGCGTGCGGAGAAAGATTCTCAACTATACCTTGTTCCACTCTTAGATGACAGTATGGAGTTAAATGGGATATATCTGTCTCTATCTAGCGCATACAAGTTGCCATTAGTCTCGTCCTTTTCTACCCTCGCAGAGTTGCCAGGTTCCTAATAGCATGGTATAAATATTCAGTTGTTATAAATTTCAGGTTTGAACACATTATCCTACGCAGAATTTTTTTCTCTATTAGTTTATATCCTTTTTAGAGTCATTATACATTTCTATAGACCCATATTTCTTCAAAAAACATTTTTTTCAATAGAAGTCCGATATGTGCTCTTTCTATACTCATCAGTCATCACGCACTAACAAACTAAGTGCTAGAATGCGTCTATATTTTGTTCTTAGGTAGAGTAAACTATAGTGCTACTACCTGCCCACTTTGAATTCTCTATGTTTACTCAGTTAAATGTTATAATTTTTAAATTAAATGTTTTCGGGAAATTTTATACCTGTGCACTGCAAAAGTTACGCAGTGTGAAACTTTTTTGTTATTGAGTTTACATCAGGGAACCAGCGAGAACAAATGTTGAGGAGGGTTGGAGAAAGTTTTTAAAATAAACCAAAAGGCTGTAACTTCTTTCTTTCATTGAGTAGGGCAAGGTATTCATCTATTCAGCGTATTCTCGCGCCAGGCCTGACACAGAAGATAGTATAAGGAGCAGCACTAGCATTAGTTCAAAAGAAGTCGGTGTGTAACTGTGTGGAATCTATGAGCTGTTATTGCGTTATTTGTTTAATAGTTTCGTAAATATTTGTAGTTATGGAAGGGGAAGCTAGAAAGAGACGATATATTGGTAAATTAAGAAGTAAGGAACGCCAAATAATTATGAAGGTGTTAGATTATTTTTGAAGTAAAATGCGTGTAAGTAAGGCAGTAAAACAGCTAAGGCTATCGGGTGTTCAGAAGCAGTAGCGTATAGGATTAAAAAGGAAGTAATGAAAGGACCTCTAAGAACGCCATCGAAAAAGAAAGCAAAAAGGGCGGGGAAAAAAGAAGTATTTCGTGAATAGTGCAATCTGGAGTGCGGCAAATTGTTCATTCTTTACTGTTTGCAAATATTCAAGCCACGCTAAATATAATTTTGTCACGGGTCAACAGTGATGAGACCCTACCAAATTTCTCAAGGGCCACTCCTAGTCGGTGCTTACATGATTTGGGGTTGGAATATGAAAGAAGGGCTAACAAGTGCATATTAATAGAAAGAGACGATATCGATATCATCAGATGGCGAGATAAATATCTAAAAGACGTAAAAAGGTTTAGGGACCAGGGGAAATCAGTTGTTTATACCAAAGTTAAAAGTGTCCGTCAAGCAGCAATTGAAGGACTAAGTACAGGACTCGGCCACCTTGGGAACGCGCGCGCAGAAAGATTCGCAACTAGTACATGTTGCAACACTGCTCTCCATTTAACGTGTACTGTCTTCTAAGGGTGGAACGCGCTTTAGTACATGTTGCAACACAACTCCATTTAACTTGTACTGTCATCTAAGGGTGGAATGCGCTTTAGAACCTGAGGACCGCTTGGTGAGCTTTGATGTCTCCTTGTTCACCAAAGTGCCGATTGCAGAAGCCTTAAGTCACATAGAAGAACTATTTCCCAATGACATCAAAGAGCTCTTCCGCCATTGCCTTACAACCAATTACTTTCAATGGGACAACACTTTTTATGAACAGATCCAAGGCGTGGTTATGGGCAGTCCTTTGAGCCCGGTGATCGCCAACTTCTTTATGGAAAAGTTTGAGCTATCAGCACTCGCCAAGGCACCTCTAAAACCGAAGACCTGGTTGCGCTATGTCGATGATACTTTTGTAATATGGAGTCACGGGGAAGACACCTTAGATCAGTTTCTGACACATCTAAACAGCCTAAATGATAACATTCAATTCACCATGGAGAAAGAGGATAACAATACTTTGGCATTCCTAGACGCGAAAGTCATGAAAACAGCGTAACATGGCCTGGAATACAGTATTTACAGGAAATCTAGACATACAGATCGATATTTACATAAAACCTCCAACCATCACCCTAGGCAGAAACGAGGAATAATAAAAACACTCACAGAACGAGCATCCCGGCCAGGGTTGCCAACTCGTACGATAATTATGTGGGCGTACGATAATTTTAATGTTTGTATGTACAATGTTTGTCAATCCGTACGATAATTATGGGGGTGTACGACAATTTGAATGTATGATAGTTCGATATCGGCGAAATATCGTTTTCACTGGTTTGTCACACCAACGAAATAAAACTAATTACAAATAGCGACACCACTTTTGCCCTCATGGCGTGTCTCCACCCCATAGCAACCATTTTCAACCCTACAAGCCTTTATCCTATTATTGCCAGTGTGCCCAGATCTGGTAATCTCAATGAAGAAGACTGTTCAGAAAATTGATGGTCAATGGAGAAAACTCGGAATACGTGATATTCTGTGTGAAATAAAGAACATGCCTGAACCTGACAGTTTCTGGAGTGTTGTTAAACACATGTCACCTTGGTGGAAATACTGATTTGAAAGAACTAGTCTTTGCACTATCAGTGGTTTCCTTGCCCCTCAGAAGCACTTCTTGTGAAAGCTTTTTTCTAAACTGGGTTTAATAAAAACCAAAGTTAGAAAAACATTGGCACTAGATACGGTAAATGGACTTACTCTGTCGTCTCAGCTTATGAGATAACGTGGTAGATCTCAAAATCTGCAAGTCACCGAGAAGATGTTAAGGTTTATCTCAACAACAAATTTCTACAATGCTGCAAATGGAAGATGAACTTTCAGATGAATAGTGCGAGAAACAAGAGTACTAAAGTTGTGATATTTGTTGAGGTCATCAGTCCTGTAAGTAAATATAATAAACAACATTACTCTTATATCTTCATAAGTATTATATTGATATTTTTATTGTTGTAGCATTTGGTTTATGATGTACGATAATTTTGAATCCAAATCTATAATTTTGAGTGGCTGGCACGATAATTTTACTTTTAAATGTTGGCAACCCTGATCTCGGCTCTGCAACAAGAAATACTTAAAGGAAGAACTCAATCATCTAAACTCAGCATTCCAGTCCAATGGATACACACGAAAAGAAATCCGGCGCGCAATTCATTCCAGGCGACCAACAAAAAAGGAAGAACGCGACAAAGTAGCAACAGCCTTTCTCCCCTATATCAGGAACGTCTCCGACCGGATAGGCAAGCGGGTGTGCGAAACATTCAGAAACGAACGCCACCGTCGTCAACTGGCAACCATAGCCAGGACCACTCCAAGTGCTCAACCAGGGCCCAGACCCATTCAACACCCGGCCCTGGTTCAACCAGACGTCTGCTATGCCGGAGCCGCTGGAGGGAAAAAGGCGGCCGCCCCACCACCAAATGGTCCCCCTCCACTACCCCAAACCCCACAGACACCCACCGGAGACCTGAGTGGTCTGAAAGAAGTTCTAAACCTGCTCAAGGACCTCAACCTCCCAGCCCTCTTAGCAAAATTGCAGCCCTTCCTGATTAAGTTCAGAAGCTGCACGAGCACTATGGAGAAAATAGAAACCATAATATGCCTCCTCTCAACCCTCCTAGAGTAAATGGCCTATATAAGGAGAGGTACAACTTTAACTCGCGCACTCCTGTGGAATGCAGATGGCATCCACAGGAAGCAACACGAACTTGAAAACTACCTACGGCGTAACAAAATTGACGTCGCATTCATATGCGAAACAAAATTAAAGCACGAGCACACCTTTAAGCTCCAGGGGTATCAAATCTTTCGAAGCGACAGAATTGGCAGACAAGGGGGAGGGACTGCTACTTTGCTTATAAATACCATTGCTCATGCTTCTGTTACGCTACCTGCAATGGCAGCGTTAGAGTGCACGGCTCTTAAAACACGTGTAAATAGTCAAACGGTGATGCTGGTAGCACTATATCGGCCCCCCAACTCCCCAGGTTTCATACGTGACCTCGAACAAATCCTCGCTTTAGAGGAGCATGTTATAATTGCAGGAGATTTCAATGCTCGGCACCCCTGGTGATTTTCACGCCGAGCAAACGCGGCCGGAAATCTCCTGGTTGAACTTATAACTGATAATGACGACATTGAGGTACATCTTCCCCCAGAACCCACGTTTTGGCACCGATCAGGGCACTTTGACCCTGAGATTTTGGACATCGTACTTACAAAAAATGCGACACTGTTAAGTAACTTTACTGTGTATCACAGCCTGGACTCCGACCATCTTCCTGTGCATTTCGACATACAGGGTGGCATTTCGGCCAGTGCCTCTGGCCCTTGAAAGAGGGCTGAGACTGACTGGAATATGTTCACCCTCGAAATGCACAGGATGGCGCAACCCAGACTGTCATACTATAGCGAGGCAGACATAGATGTCGCCATTGAAAACCCTACTGCCTCGCCACACACAGCCAGAAGAAGTGCTACCGCATACACCACAAGACCACCCGGTTTTTCCACGTACCCCGAGGTAGAGTAACTCATTGCACGGAGACGACGCTTGACAAAACTGTGGCGATACACCCGTCAGCCTGAATATAAAGTGCTAGCAAAATGGTTACGCAACATCATTCGGCATCAAATTAAAATCAACAAAATTGAACAGTGGGAAAACAAAATGCTGAGTACCACCCATTCGGACCCTTCTTTGTTGAAATTACTCAAGGCTTTCAAAGTTTCCACGAGCGTCAACTCCGCAACTAAGGCGCTGCACACTCAAAACGGCTTGCACTTCTCCGCAGAGAAGAAAGCCGAGGTCTTCGCTGACTGTCTTGAAGACAGATCAGCGAAAATCCAGTGACCAACCGCGAAATAGAACGGGACGTCCAGACATGGGTACAAACTTGGGTGGCGCAGAAGCAAGAGCAACAACTACCCATCATAACACCGCAGGAAATTTTCAAGCTCATTAGGAAATTGCCTAATGGGAAAGCTGCCGGCCCAGACAAAGTGACTAATGAGGAACTTAAACATCTCCCGAGAAAAGCTCTGGTGCAACTAACAAAGATATTTAACCCCTGTTTGCAGCAAGGCTATTTACCCTCAACTTGGAAACGAGCCAAGGTTATCATTCTCCCAAAGCAAGGGAAAAGCACCAGACAACCGCAAAACTACCGCCCCATTAGTCTTTTGTCTACTATTGGTAAATTGCTCGAAAAATGTATCCTTTCTCGACTACAAAAACAAGTCTCGGCAACACAGGAACTCTCAAATTCACAGTTTGGCTTTAGAAAAGGACATTCCACTGAATTACAGCTCCTCAGACTAACTGATGACGTAACAGAGCAATTTAATAATAAGGCCTCAACGTTGGCGCTATTTCTGGACCTAGAAGCCGCATTTGACCGGTGCTGGCACAACGGCCTCATTTACAAACTGCACCACAATTTCCCGGCTCTTCAAAATTATCTATACCTGCTGCACAATTTTCTAGAAAAACGGCAGTTTTACTTCCAAGTGGGCCGCTCCTCCTCTCGGGAGCGAGTGATGCGTGCTGGCGTCCCACAAGGGGCAATAATGTCCCCGTTTCTGTATATATTATTTACTAATGACTACCCAGTGGACGCCAGATGCAAGGTCGCCATGTATGCTGACGACACTCCCATATACAACCACCATAGAAATCCACGTTTCGGCCTTGCAGAAATGCAACGTTATGTGAATAACTTCCTCTCATGGCAACATGACTGGAAAATCAAAGTTAACCCCGACAAATGCCAGCTGATTCACTTCTCTAAGCGGCGACACACTTTGGCAAAGGACCTAACGGTCGGTGGTCAAATATTGCACTGCCGTCAGCAGGTTAAATACTTAGGTGTCACCTTGGACCGCACAATGTGTCGGTCCACCCACATAAAAAAAGCGCCAATAAAGGCAGAAGGCGGCTAAAGAAGTGCGGCCCCATCTTCCGCAGTAAACAGTTGCGACTGAAGTCAAAACTGATATTATATAGGTCATTTATTCTCTCGGTGGTCCTGTATGCATGTGTGTCCTGGGCTAATGCCTCCAAAACCGCCCTGAAACAACTCCAAACCCTCCAAAACCTCTCCCTCAGAAAAATCCTCTCTGCTCCACTCCTCACCAGTACCCAAACACTACACCTTGAAACCCGGATCCCGTTCATCCCGGAGGCAATTGAAAAACGAGCAATGGCTGCATGGACGCGCATTAGAAACCACGAAAACGACGTGATCGCCAACATTGGCAAAGGCGAGCCGAAGCACCGCAAGCATAATAGGATCAAAATGTTTTAGAAGCGGCTCGGCTCGCCGACTAATGCGCGTCCACGCAACCTCGTTCCTAGGCCACATACATGTTCCGGCAGAGGCCCTCGCCTCGAAAAATATTCAGCAGCTGGCACCGTGGGACAGTGTATATACGAAGTGTAATAGTGCAGTGCGCTGGGACGCATATCTCTGGTGTGCCCAGTGAAGATGTGTGTATGTGTGTGAGAGTGTGCGTGGGTGAATACGTGCGTGAATGTGTCTGTAAATAATTTTTAAGTATGTACATATGTATATATAACACAAAGACGAAACAGAACTTAAAAAGACAAAATAAAACTATTCTCGGTGACCTACAGATGGTCACCGTATGGGTTTTTTGTAGACACCGAAAAAAGTGTATATATAAACAAAGCCAAATGTAAAAAAAATGTTAAATATAGCCTGTAAGCCGGGCCCATTGTACCGGCACCAGGCCAACACTTTTCTAATAAATAACTTGAAACTTGAATAGGCAAGCTTCTGCGCTCGCATGGAGTTGATACTGTCTACAGACCGACAAATAAGATCAAAGACCAACTGAGATCGGCCAAAGACAAACGTCACCCACACACATATGCAGGTGTATATATAGTTCCCTGCAGTTGCGGCAAAGTGTACATAGGCACTACTACCATGCGCAGTGTGGTCAGCAGATTAAAAGAACATGAGCGTCACACCAGATTGCCGCCTGCGGTGCCGTAGTAGTAAAAGCGGGCGTTAAACACTACAACAACAACAACACCAGATTGGGACATACGGATAAATCGTCTGTGGCAGAGCACGCCTTTTTATTCGGCCATGATGTCAACCTTAAAGAAACCCGAGTCCTGTCTTCTACAATTAACTACTACGCCCGACTACAAAGGGAAGCCATAGAAATCTACAAACACAAAGACAACTTTAATCGCAAGGAAGAAATACTTCAGGTACAGAAAACATGGATACCAGTCTTAGATAAACTTTCAGACACACACAATAGTTTTAATAGAATCCCACCTACAACCAGCCCACCAACCGATACGAGCCAATCACCACCGTAGCCAGCGCAGCACTATATAAAAAACCCTAACGGTCATTAACGGTTCTTGGTCAGGCTCTAAAAGTGCGTGTGGTTCATGTCGGTTCATTCAGAAGTTTAGCAGGAGCGCGTTTCTCGTGAAAGGCCGGTCAGTGCGGCCTCGAGTGCCCAGACATCTGGGCAACAGCGCCGCGCACGCTGGAAAGTGTACTCTCCGTGTACTCCCGGATGGGAGTATCATATTGCAACTGCCGCAATTTAGTGCAAGTGTAAATATTTTCCCCAATTTTTCCCCCAGTACGTGTATACACGGACGGATATTTTCCCCTGGTTTTGTACGTGTACACCCGGGCGGATATTTTGTGCAAAGTGAAATAACGAACGAGTGGTGAAAATGAGTGTATATAATACTCCCTCCTTGTGTAAATAATTCCACGTTTAGTTATAGTGTAAATAGTGTTAGTGTAGTGATTGTGTGCAAAAAGCGCGGGAAACATAGCGTACCCACGCCAAGTGTAGCCCCCAGAAGCACTTGCGGCTGGGAGCGGGAACAAGAAGGGGAATTGCGTCTGCCTCCCCTGACCCGCCGGCCGCCGAGAGCGGAGCGAGACGAGAGATAGCATCCAGCGCAGCCCATCTTGACCTGCTGGCTGCCAGAGAGGAACTGAGCGCCAACGGTGCGCAGGCAGATATATTTATAAACTCTACAGCCGCGACTGCCACCGCACTCGCCCCACCCCCCGCAGCCCCATTGAATACAGCCGTCAACTACCGACGAACCAAGAACCAACGCACCAGGACAACCCAGATGACTGAGGAAGAGCTTAAGGCACTAGAAGTAGAGACACTACAAAAAGAAGTAGACGACCTTAAAGGAGAGATCATCTATTACCAGAATGTGCTGGCGAATATGGATGGGGAGTCTCAGCACTTCGCAAAACTCGCGCAGGACCTCGGGTTCTGCTACAAAGAACATGCCCTCAAAAAACGGCGATTAGCCATCCTCAGTGAGGGGTGGCAAACCGTTACCATAAGAAACAAAAGAAACAGAGGAAGCGGCCGGGAAAGCGATTCCGACAGTGAACGTCCCGGCCAGCAGCGCCAAAAACGAGTGTCAAAACAGAAAACGCCACCACATCCCCTCACCACGAGGAACACCTACGCGCCGTTGAGGGCAGACAACGAGGCAGAATCCGACGACGAGACGTCAGAGGAACCACAACCCGCAATAGCCTCCACCTCCAGAGACACCTTCCCTAAACTACCCCCCACCAAAGCCCCCACTCAAGCACAGAAGAGACGTACCACCTCGACCACCACACCCACTCCCACCCCCACCCCAGGCACATCCAAAAACACAACAACAGACCACCAGAAACCACCTCGAATAATAGTCCCTGACGTTCGACAAACGGTAAAGGTCCTCCGCATCCTGCGTGACTCCCTCCCTGCCGGCACATACAAACTGCAGACAACTAAAGATTGCCTTAAGCTCTTCCTCCAACGGAAGCAAGACTCAATACCGACAATGCAGCTCCTGAAAGACGCCTGTTTAGAAAACTACAGTTTTACTCCACGTGGGGACCAGCCTCTTCGCTACGTAGTCAAACGTCCACCAGCGGACCTAGAGGAAGACTACGTGAAACAGGACCTGGTCCAAAAAGGCTACACCGGCGTCCATGTACGACAAATGACATCACGTGGCAGGCTTCTGCCAAACTTTCAGGTAAGTCTTGACAGGACCACCGCAAACCAAAAACTACTACAGGAACGAGAGGTATGCCATATGATGGTCACCGTGGAGGTCCTGAAAACAAATCAAAATATAACCCAATGCTACAACTGTCAGCAGTTGGGGCACACTTCTAGGAACTGCAACATGACCTCCCGGTGTGTCCTTTGTGGTGACCTCCACCGTCTGGCTGATTGTCCAAAAAAGGCCAAGCAGGGCGTTGTACCCCACTGTGCAAATTGTGGGGAAACGCATCCTGCCAGCTACAGGGGGTGTGAGACGTTTCGTAACGAACGTCACCGCCGCCAACTGGCATCCATAACCAGGAGCTCAGCCAGGGCCAACACCCATCAGACACCCGACCCTGGTTCAAACAGGTACCTCCTTTGCGGGAGTTACCGGAGGGCAAAAGGCACCAGTGCCAGCACAGAATGGTCCCCCTCCACTACCCCAACAGACGCCCACTGGTGATTTGAGTGGGATAAAAGACATATTAAACCTGTTCAAAGATCTAAATTTGCCATCATTAATGATGAAGGCACAGCCTTTCCTCGTCAAATTCAACAGCTGCAGCAGCACTTGGGAGAAAATAGAGACCATCATGTCTCCTCTCAACCCTTTTAGAATAAATGGCCCAAGTAAGGGGAGGCACAACTTTAACCCGCGCACTCCTGTGGAATGCAGATGGCATCCACAGGAAGCAACACGAACTTGAAAACTACCTACGGTGTAACAAAATTGACGTCGCATTCATCTGCGAAACGAAATTAAAAGACGAGCACACTTTTAAGCTTCAGGGATATCAAATCTTTCGAAACGACAGAATTGGCAGACAAGGGGGAGGGACTGCTATTTTGCTTAGAAATACTATTGCTCATGCTTCTGTTACGCTACCTGCAATTGCACCGTTAGAGTGCACAGCTCTCAAAACACGTGTAAATAGTCAAACGGTGATGCTGGTACCACTTTATCGGTCCCCCAACTCCCCAGACTTTATACATGACCTCGAACAAATCCTCGCTTTAGAGGAACATATTATAATTGCAGGAGAGTTCAATGCCCGGCACCCCTGGTGGTTTTCACGCCGGGCAAACGCGGCGGGAAATCTCCTGGTTGAACTTATAACTGATAATGACGACATTGAGGTACATCTTCCCCCAGAACCCACCTTTTGGCATCGATCAGGGCACTTTGACCCTGAGATTTTGGACATCGTATTAACAAAAAATGTGACACTGTTAAATAACTTTACTGTGTATCAAATTGGACTCTGACCATCTTCCTGTGCATTTCGACATACAGGGTGGCATTTCAGCCGGTGCCTCTAGCCCTCCAAGGAGGGCTGAGACCGACTGGAATAAGTTTACCTTGGAAATGCACGGGATGGCGCAAGCCAGATTGTCATACTATAGCGAGGGAGATATAGATGTCGCCATTGAAAACTTTACTGCCTCGCTACACACAGCTAAGAGAAATGCTACCACATACACCACAAGACCACCCGGTTTTTGCACGTACCCCGAGGTAGAGCAACTCATTGCGCGGAGACGACGCTTGACAAAACTGTGGCGATACACCCGTCAGCCTGAATATAAGGTGCTAGCAAAATGGCTACGCAACGTCATTCGGCAACAAATTAAAGTCAACAAAACTGAACAGTGGGAAATCAAAATGCTGAGTACCACCCATTCGGACTCTTCTTTGTGGAAATTACTTAAGGCTTTCAAAGTTTCCACGAGCGTCAACACCGCAACTGAGGCGCTGCGCACTCAAAGCGGCTTGCACTTCTCCGAAGAGGAGAAAGCCGAGGTCTTCGCTGACTGTCTTGAAGATAGATTCACCGAAAACCCAGTGACCAACGGTGAAATAGAACGGGAGGTCCAGACATGGGTACAAACCTGGGTGGCGTGGAAGCAAGAGCAACAACTACCCATCATAACACCGCAGGAAATTTTCAAGCTCATTAGGAAATTGCCTAATGGGAAAGCTGCCGGCCCAGACAAAGTGACTAATGAGGAACTTAAACATCTCCCGAGAAAAGCTCTGGTGCAACTAACAAAGATATTTAACCCCTGTTTGCAGCAAGGCTATTTCCCCTCTACTTGGAAACGAGCCAAGGTTATCATTCTCCCAAAGCAAGGGAAAAGCACCAGACAACCGCAAAACTACCGCCCCATTAGTCTTTTGTATACTATTGGTAAATTGCTCGAAAATGTATCCTTTCTCGACTACAAAAACAAGTCTCGGCAACACAGGAACTCTCAAATTCACAGTTTGGCTTTAGAAAAGGACATTCCACTGAACTACAACTCCTCAGACTAACTGATGACGTAACAGAGCAATTTAACAATGGGGCTTCAACGTTGGCGCTATTTCTGGACGTAGAAGCCGCATTTGACCGGTGCTGGCACAATGGCCTCATTTACAAATTGCACCACAATTTCCCGGCTCTTCAAAATTATCTATACTTGCTGCACAATATCCTAGAAAAACGGCAGTTTTACGTCCAAGTAGCCCGCTCCTCCTCTCGGGAGCGAGTGATGCGGGCTGGCGTCCCACAAGGGGCAATAATGTCCCCTTTTCTGTACATATTATTCACTAATGATTTCACAAGGGACGCCAGATGCAAGGTCGCCATGTATGCTGACGACACTGCCATATACAACCACCATAGAAATCCACGTTTCGGCCTTGCAGAAATGCAACGTTATGTGAACAACTTCCTCTCATGGCAACATGACTGGAAAATCAAAATTAATCCTGACAAATGCCAGCTGATTCACTTCTCTAAGCGGCGTCACACTTTGGCAATGGACCTAACGGTCGGTGGTCAAATATTGCACTGCCGTCAGCAGGTTAAATACTTAGGTGTCACCATGGACCGCACAATGTGTTGGTCCACCCCACATAAAAAAATAGCGCCAATAAAGGCAGACAGCGGCTAAAGTTGTGCGCCCCCATCTTCCGTAGTAAACAGTTGCGACTGAAGTCAAAACTGATACTATATAGGTCATTTATTCTCTCGGTGGTCCTGTATGCATGTGTGGCCTGGACCAATGCCTCCAAAACCGCCCTCAAACAACTCCAAACCCTCCAAAACCTCTCCCTCCGAAGAATCCTCTCTGCTCCTCTCCTCACCACTAACCAAACTCTTCACCTCGAAACCCGGATCCCGTTCGTCCCGGAGGCAATAGAAAAACGAGCAATGGCGGCATGGACACGCATTAGAAACCACGAGAATGACGTGATCGCCAACATCGGCAAAGGCGAGCCGAAGCACCGCAAGCATAATAGGATCAAAATGTTCTAGAAGCGGCTCGGCTCGCCGACTAATGCACGTCCACGCAGCCTCGTTCCTAGGCCACATACATTTTCCGGCAGAGGCCCTCGCCTCGGAAAATATTCAGGAGCTGGCACCGTGGGACAGTGTATATACGAAGTGTAAATAGTGCAGTGCGCTGGGACGCATATCTCTGGTGTGCCCAGTGAAGATGTGTGTGCGAGTGTGTGCGTGGGTGAATGCGTGCGTGTATGTGTCTGTAAATAATTTGTAACTATGTACATAAGTATATATAAAACAAAGACGAAACAGAACTAAAAAAAAAGACAAAAGAAAACTATTCTCGGTGACCTACAGAGGGTCACCGTATGGGTTTTTGTATATACCGAAAAAAGTGTAAATATGAACAAAGCCAACTGTAAAAAAATGTTAAATATAGCCTGTAAGCCGGGCCCACTGTACCGGCACCAGGCCAATACTTTTCTAATAACTTGAACTTGAACTAACGGTTCTTTGCTTCCACATGTCTCTCTGCTTCCACATTCGAACTCTGACCAGTGCAGACAGCGGATCGTGTTACCCCGATGATGCCAAGCGCAGTACTTGGCAAAACGTTGGTATCTACAGCTGGATTCAGCGTTCTTGGTCCCTTGAGTGGAAGTCCTGTAGGCGAATCTGTATCTTCTGTCTCTCTCGTCATCTCATATAATTCTGGGAATGAAACCATGCGCAACAGGTGGGGTGGGGATGGGGATGTCTGCATTTCAACAGTCTTTGCAAATTCATCGTTGCTTTTTCGTGTAGCGTACAGCAATTGAAGACATATTAAGATATTTGCGATAAGAAGTGAATATAATGAATTTATGAGACATTGGTCATAGCATAAATTAATTATGCTACCACTGTTTCCACATTAGGATCCAAAACATTACACAATCGGAGCAGCGAAATTGTTTCAAATGTACGGACATACATGAAGAAAAAACCTAAAAACAAAGAACTGCTTACATCAGAAGAGTTTTTCATAAAAATTTAAAAAGTTCAAAAACGCGTATCAGATGCCACAGGAGCGTCAGAAAAAACAGTGAAAAGAATTGTTCAAGAACGCGAACAACATGAAAATCAGAACATTTTGGAACTCCAGGCAAAAAAAGTTCCGAAATGAGTAACGGATCTAGATGGCTTCGATAAATGTGTCGTTAGAAGAACGATTCATAATTCTTGTGTTCAGGAAAAACGTGCTTTTTTATTTTAATTAACGTCCTCCAACGTAATGTCACATCGGACGATGAATGAAATGGGTGAAATGATGCTCAAATGGGCCCGAGGGCCACGGAGCTTTAAGTTACCTGACATTCGTCTTCACAGATTAGGGAAAACCTTGGAAAAAACCTTACCCGGATAACTTACCCTACCGAGATTTGAACTCGCGACCTCTTGGACGTGAAGCAGACACGCTAACCACCACGCTACCGAGGCGGGCAAAAATAAGTGATCCTACAATAGCTAAATTACTTAGAATTTCAAGAGAAGGCATTAATTTCCAGGGCAGCAAGTCATCCTTAAACAGAACAGTGAGAGAACTGGGTTTTAAATGAAAAAAGGCTAAGTTTACCATATCTGTAGTGATGCATGTATTAATACTAACACATTTGAACAGCTAATCAAGCTAGGTACATTGTATAGACATTTTTTCTGCATGGACTGTACATACTACTTTACGAACTAGAACGTTATGTGAGTAGATATGATGCTGACGCACCAATTTCGCTTGCTGTCTGCTGTCACCTGGCTTGGTAAATAAACTCGCTTTCAGCCTTTATATTTACTTCCTTCAGGGGCCAAGAACGCTGAATCCAGCTGTACAATGCCTTCTGGACCACGGCCTACAAGCCCGGAAGAACAAAACATATCTAATAGTCAAGACACCGGCCGTGAAAGCCTAAGTTTATACACGAAAAGATGTCTATGTTCAACACTTAAACTGTGTTAAATAAGCTCTAAATAAATAATATTACTCACAAGTTTCGCGTTCTCATATATACGGACGAAGGAGGGCCATGTTTCGTTCCTGTTGCAATACATTCGAAATTCTACTTTTTTCTCCTTTTTATCTGCTTCGCGTCTACTTCTTTCGCTCCAACAAGAATGGCAACACTGTCGGTGGAATTAGATGGCGGGGGAAACCGGAGAACCCGGAGGAAACCCGCCCCAGCGCCGCTTTGCACACCACAAATCCCACATACGGTTTCTTTATCGGTAGCTGAACATGAATAAATTAGAAAGAACTAACAAATTAAATGTTAAAGATAACAGATAATGTCTACCTTTTATTGTGTATATTTTTGCAACACTGTTTGTGTTACTTTCTCTACTACATGCTTACAACAAGTAGAGAAACTATGTATTGTATTGAACCCAACATTTCGATACCGAGATTTCACTGGAAATATTTGTTTTGGGGCCCCCTGAATAAAAAAAAAGCAATTGTAGAAAAGGGTCTGTGTGTCTATGCGAGCGCGCACGCGAACACGGGTCTGTCGAACAGCATAATTCAAAACCAAAGGTCGGATAAATACAAACCTTGGTATTTAAGTTCAGCATGTTTCAAGCATGCGACACTAAGATTTTCAACAGCAAAAAATACCCCACCGAACTACGCTTTTCATGAAGCAGTTTTTGAAAACTTCGATTTTCTCAAAAATGGCTCTAACAATTTTGATTAAAGTATTCTTCGTTTAAGATATTTTCTCGACAAATGAAAAGCATAGCCTGAAGGTTGTGGGAATATCCTCTGAAGTGTTATTCATTCTGAATTACTTTTGCATAACTGGTAAACCGTCAGAGATAGATAGAAGCTTACTGCAGAAAAGTGTACATTACATTAAACAATTACAATTAATGTCAAATCATATTTTGTGGAGTTAACCATTTCCGGGATATTCCTTGTTAATGGTTTGAATTTTTCACTTTTATACTTTTGTCATATGGGAAGTCAATATTGGTATCTCACCCTTCCTGATCATGCAAATAGAACCAAATGTCAATGCCATCATATAGCGACCCGCTGTTAAAAGATTTGACAATCGGTTAAGCCTACTGTATTCTCCTCTTCTTAATGCATCTTTGAGGAAACATGTAATAAAACCATTTCTACAATTGTCTATCTCAGCTAAGATGGGTAGATAGAAGAATAAGCATTTGCAAAAATAGTTTGTGCAAGAGTGAGTAGAGAAAGGCATGTGAATGCAGTACATGAGATTTTTATCGTGTTTTAAAACGATCTATAGGTGCCTTTTTGGGTGTGTGCGTGTGCGTGCTTGCAGTGTGCATGTGTTTCCTGGTGATGTGGAAGAGAAGGCGTGATGGCCCTAAATCCACCAGGATACATGAATGAATATGTAAATAGATGTGGGAATCGTTGCGGGGCTCTTAGATACTGAAAAATGTACTGAATACATTAACTCTATATCTTGAATAGGCCTCGACTGACCGCATAAGCTTTTCGTGTATGTGTAACACTTTGTTTATCAACCGGGTAATTCAGCCGAAGAAGCGGCCAGAAATCTAATCGACTGACGACTATATTAGTTGGGACGCCCAAGGGAACACCAAGCCAATCCTTAAAAAATTTGACGTGTTGCACTCACATGACTTTCTCTACTCTTGTACTAACCATTCTTACAAAATCTTATTTCGCTATCTTCTTCGTGTTAGTTGAGATAAACATTTGCAGAAATTATCTTATTGTTTGTTTCTTTGTAGGTGCAAGGGGAACATTAGAATACAGTAGGCTCTGAGCGATAGTCAAATCTTTTAAAGCTTTGAGATCCCGTTCTCTTTGCACGCTTAACACATAAAAAAAGTGAACAACGATCTTCCATTTCACTAAAGTCGTTTTCCGAAACTTACACAAATGACAAGTAATATCTACGAAATGGTTCACTCTACAAAAACATTTATTTAGACATAAATTGTGTGTTTTAGCGACATTTTTGTGTGATAAGATATTGTGTATCTCTTACGGTTTACCAGTTATTCAAAAGTCATACCGAGGAAACAGTACTACATAGGCTATAGCCAGAAAATTCAAAATACATTTCATTTGTCATACAAATATCTTAAACAACGATTTTCATCAAAATCGTTAGAGCCATTTTCAAGAAAATCAAAATTTTCGAAAAATTTTCCACGTAAAGGGTAGTTTAGGGTGGGCCTGTTTTCTTCAAAATCTTCGTGTCGCATCCTTGAAATACATTACACCTAAATAACTAATTTGCCTTTTAACCTTCCGCGCGCAGACCTTTTTCTAAAAATGCTTTTTTTTTTTTTTTTTTTTTTTTTTTTGGATTCAGGGGTTTCAAAACATATATTTCCGGTGAGCCTTCGACATCGAATTTTTTAGTGGAATACAATACTTCCTCTAGTTACCAGTAGAGAAAGTAATAATTATCGCATTATCTAACAATTGTGAAGAAGCCACATAAAAATAGGAAGAGAGATAAACAGCTTTATAATAAAATTGGAACATGAGTAGGCGTAGGCTTTCACGGCCGGTGTTTGAAGTTCTACAAGAGTCTTCCGGGCTGATTTGCCGTGGTCTGCTGGAGTAACTTGGTCCAGACGTTTCGTCCACTACTGCGGTGGACATCATCAGTGGCGTGGTCGAAGTCTTCTTGGTGAAGGTACACTTGTGTCTGAGGCGTTGACTGTCTGGGATGCGGATTTTATACACGGAGGGGTCTTCTCTGATTGGCTCGGGGCTCGCTGAGGCAGTGTGGTTGGTGGGAGGGGGCTAGCTGCATCTCGGGCGCTACTAGATTCTGATTGGTTTGTGTTGCTTGACTGTCTGTGTTGTTTAATGTTATCGATGACGGGGTACCAAGTTTTGTTGAGCTTAAGGGCTTCCTCTTTCCTATTGAAATTATTGGCATGTTTATAAATTTCTATGGCTTCGCGCTGTAGTCGAGCATGGTAGTGTGAGATGTTAGATAGAATGCTGGTGTCCTGAAACTTGAGGACATGCTCACCCTCCGCTTCTATAGCATGTTCAGCGACAGCTGACTTTTCAAATTGTCCAAGACGGCAGCATCTCTTGTGTTCGTTTAGTCTGGTGTTGATACTACGTAGCGTCGTACCAATATATACTGCACCACACGAGCAGGGGATCCGGTATACGCCAGCCGAGGAGAGCGGGTCCCTCGGGTCCTTGGCTGAGCGTAGTAAACTGTTGAGCTCTCTTGTAGGCTTGAAAACCGTCTTGATATTATGGCGTAGCAGGAGGCGTTCAATCCTGTCGGTGACGTTTTGAACATAAGGAAGGAATACCGTGCCTTTGTTCCTAGGTGGGGTCGGCTTAGCAGAGATCGGCTGCCGTCTGGGTGGTCGGAAGGCTCTCTTTATTTCTTGTGTAGAATAGCCATTGGCTTGTAAGGCTAGTTCCAGATGGTGCAGCTCTTGTGGTAGCAGATGAGGCTCGCAAATACGGGAAGCGCGGTGTAGGAGAGTTTGAATCATAGCCCGTTTGTGTCTCGGATGGTGGTTGGAGGTTTTGTTGAGATAACGGTCTGTGTGAGTAGGCTTGCGGTACACCGTGTGTCCAAGTTTGCCGTTGTCTTTCCTGCTGACCAGCACGTCCAGGAAAGCCAGCTGACCATCTTTTTCTTTTTCCATGGTGAACTGGATGCGCGGATTGAGGCTGTTGAGGTGTTGAAGAAAACCCAGCAGAGGCTGCTCGCCGTGACTCCATATGACGAAAGTATCGTCTACATAGCGGAACCAAGCAGACGGCATGTGAGATGCGGTGTTTAGAGCTGTAGCTTCAAAGGACTCCATAAAGAAGTTCGCTACTACTGGACTGAGTGGGCTGCCCATGGCTACGCGAGTAGCGAACTTCTTTATGGAGTCCTTTGAAGCTACAGCTCTAAACACCGCATCTCACATGCCGTCTGCTTGGTTCCGCTATGTAGACGATACTTTCGTCATATGGAGTCACGGCGAGCAGCCTCTGCTGGGTTTTCTCCAACACCTCAACAGCCTCAATCCGCGCATCCAGTTCACCATGGAAAAAGAAAAAGATGGTCAGCTGGCTTTCCTGGACGTGCTGGTCAGCAGGAAAGACAACGGCAAACTTGGACACACGGTGTACCGCAAGCCTACTCACACAGACCGTTATCTCAACAAAACCTCCAACCACCATCCGAGACACAAACGGGCTATGATTCAAACTCTCCTACACCGCGCTTCCCGTATTTGCGAGCCTCATCTGCTACCACAAGAGCTGCACCATCTGGAACTAGCCTTACAAGCCAATGGCTATTCTACACAAGAAATAAAGAGAGCCTTCCGACCACCCAGACGGCAGCCGATCTCTGCTAAGCCGACCCCACCTAGGAACAAAGGCACGGTATTCCTTCCTTATGTTCAAAACGTCACCGACAGGATTGAACGCCTCCTGCTACGCCATAATATCAAGACGGTTTTCAAGCCTACAAGAGAGCTCAACAGTTTACTACGCTCAGCCAAGGACCCGAGGGACCTGCTCTCCTCGGCTGGCGTATACCGGATCCCCTGCTCGTGTGGTGCAGTATATATTGGTACGACGCTACGTAGTATCAACACCAGACTAAACGAACACAAGAGATGCTGCCGTCTTGGACAATTTGAAAAGTCAGCTGTCGCTGAACATGCTATAGAAGCGGAGGGTGAGCATGTCCTCAAGTTTCAGGACACCAGCATTCTATCTAACATCTCACACTACCATGCTCGACTACAGCGCGAAGCCATAGAAATTTATAAACATGCCAATAATTTCAATAGGAAAGAGGAAGCCCTTAAGCTCAACAAAACTTGGTACCCCGTCATCGATAACATTAAACAACACAGACAGTCAAGCAACACAAACCAATCAGAATCTAGTAGCGCCCGAGATGCAGCTAGCCCCCTCCCACCAACCACACTGCCTCAGCGAGCCCCGAGCCAATCAGAGAAGACCCCTCCGTGTATAAAATCCGCATCCCAGACAGTCAACGCCTCAGACACAAGTGTACCTTCACCAAGAAGACTTCGACCACGCCACTGATGATGTCCACCGCAGTAGTGGACGAAACGTCTGGACCAAGTTACTCCAGCAGACCACGGCAAATCAGCCCGGAAGACTCTTGTAGAATTTTAAAATTGGAACAGTTAAAAATATTTCCCACAAAGATTTCTGTGGATGTGACATCGAGGCTTTAACGAGGAAACGGTAATTGTGTTGATTATTTCCGTATTCAAAAGTGTATTTCTCCAGCGCTTTAAATACTTTGATAGCATTTTGGGTGATATAAAAACAGTCTCTCTACAACATAGTGTAAGCTAATTTTGGTAATTTGAAACAAAAAATTGCCAAAATAGTGCTATTTTGAAAAGAAAAGTATACGTAATCTGCATCTGCCAGTAATCTGTACTGTCCTTTACTCTTTGTAGACATTAAAAATTAGATTTTATCTCCATTATTTTGGCTACTAGAATTTTTAGTGTTATTGGAAGCGTGTATTCGGCAAAAATATCGAGTTTAAGGCGCACTTCGCTATCATAAGTAATGACACGAGTGGTTGTCAATTAAGTTAGAGAATTTGACCATCACGAGTTGCATTTATTAAGACTTTTTCTCGAATTAACGGATGATATAGCCTATGAAATGTTACTTAAATGCTGTATTGTAAGTACTAACCTCTTAAAAGAAACATGTAGCATGAATACACACATCAGCGTCCATTGGTACGGCTTACAAGATTATCATATTGATGCTCCAATGTTTTATGATTTTGGCAATGTCACTAGTTGGAGTATCTGCTGTTAATCTCTAATTTCGTTCAACACAAAATTTGTCAAACTGATTCCAAACATATTTCCTGTTGTATTGTGCGTTCTGAGGCTTCCCTCTTTGAATTATTTCACCTATTTCAGCATTAGATAACCGGGAGACAGCCATATTTGACATTTGAATAGAGGTTCTCGTGCGTCAAATTACGTGAGCTGTTGCGTATCTGTAGCACAGTGCAGCTAGATTCTCTAACCTGATCATAATGTAAGAAAAGCAGAGGAGTGATAGCTAAAATTCAGGGGAGGTGATAATGAAATGTGACAATTTTTTCGCGAATGAAGGCTGTCATTGGTTGAAATTTGAAATTCTCATGCACATAATTGGTTACCATCAGGCTGACGAACCTGTATATCACATATCATATCAATTTTGATTTCAACCAAGTCACATATGAGTGGAATAGTCATATTAATGCTCCAATCTTTTAATATTTTGGCAATGTCAGTAGTTGGAGTATCTGCTGTTAATCTCTAATTTCGTTCAATACAAAATTTGTCAAACTGATTCCAAACATATTTCCTGCTGTATTCTGCATTCTGAGGTTTCCCTCTTCAAATTATTTCATTTATTTCAGCATTAGATGTTTCACCGAAGCGAGAGTCAACCACACTTGAAATTTGAATAGAGGTTCTGTTGCGTGAAATTACGTAAGCTGTTTATCGTCTGTAGGACAGTGCAGCTAGATTCTCTAACCCAGGCATGGGCACAAGAGGAGAGGCAGCGATTGCTTTACCCACTCCACATTCTCTTGCCGAGTGAAGAAGATTGTTTGGACACAACAATCTTGTTACTAATTACTTTTGTTTATACTAAACATATTTTGCATACAACAATTGTACTGTGGTTACTGTGGCAAATTACATAATTATTATTTATTTATGCCAACAAGCTTATTCCTGGTGCTTTTAAACACACAAGCCGTGTGTGGGCAATGTTTAAGAGGTTGAATCAGAAACTGAAAAATTCAATGCCATAGCCGGGATTTGAACAACGGATCTTCCGCTTATCGAGCGGCTGCTTTAACCACTAAGCTACCATGGCCAACTTGCCAGTACGACATTAAATTCCCCAGCTGATTCGTGCTTTAAAAACACCAAACACTTATTGTTTACATAGCAATGAGGTGACTGATGAGCTGACCGAAGATCAAGTTGGAAATTCAAGACTATTGTGCAGTTATCACTTATAAATCTTTTTCTAATGTGCGTTGGTACATTCTCTGGACTATTAATTGATTTTAATGTTAAGCTCAAATATTTTCAATATACTGTAGAATCCCGAATTAACGTGGTTGTTGGTGAACATGCTTTAGCCCCGCGTTATAACGATTCCGTGAATTATAGAATTTGTGAGCTCAGAAGTGACAAAAATCGATCCCGCGGAGATGGTGGGAAGCATTCGTGCAATAATAAATTACAGTACATTGTAAGGTATGTAATATACGGTAAAGTACACCATTTTTAAATGCAATTACACTAACTTAATTTCACATTGTCTTAAAAGAAATCAGTAAGTTTAGTTTGGCGACATAACTCATGACGTTTTTTCTCCGCATATTGTTTGATTGTAGCAAGATGGAGATGAATACTGTTCCTCCATACACATAATCATCTTGTTTATGGCACTTATCACTTCACTAACATGCAGAATATCTTCTTCCGTGTGCATGTCTCGTTACCTCGGGAAATTCTTCGCAATGCAGTGGCCAAGGTCAACGCTAGGAATGCAGCGGTCGCAGTGGCCAACATTCACGCTGAAGGTAGCGAGATGAATATTCCAGTACCGCTCTTTCAAGAAAATTTTCAATTCAACTTTCAAAAATAAAGAATAAATAAAAAAAAGTACCATATGTTTTCGGCGGAGATGCTTTTCCCCGCGTTAAGTCCGATTCCTCGGTATTTCGCACCGCGCTATTTCGGGCTCCTACTGCATTTAGAGGACCTCTATCGCAAGATAGAGATAGATAACACAACCACCCTAACACTACTGCCTTTCCTCCATCTACCCTAAACGTAAAAAAAAGGGAAACGTGGGCAACTCAAAGTATAAAACAAAGGCAATTCACGTGTAGTTTTGGCTTAACTGCGCCAATCTCTTATCGCACTGTCTGAAAAGACTGCCTTGAAATTCTTTATTTCCGTTAATGTCTTTTGAGCCTCATGACTGCAGTACTTTCGTCCTTTATTGCTGAAGTAAAACAGCTGAATACGCGCCTCTGATCCCTTTAGACTCTAAAGGGATCTCTCTAAAGTTTAGAGAGATATAGCTAGCTATCATTGCAGTTATCAATCGACTGACTGACTGACAAGCTTTCACTCGCACTGGCTCATTTTCCACAGCGGAATAATTCAACGCACTTGAACCGAGACGGAACACCTTCCTGTTATGGAGGACAGGGGAAGTCCTTGCGTCATGCACTAGTGCAATGCTCTTCCAGATGATTAATGCGAAAACGCGTTTGTCTGTACTTACATACTGACTGCGATTATTAGCTCTAATGACTAAAGCTCTGAACGGAATCGCAGGAAAGGATTGTGGAGAGAAGCCTTTGGTTGCTATTTATGTTTTCTCATCTGGAGATGTTGGAGGCTGTGTGAGCTCATTTGTTTATGAACTCATGCAATTTTGCGAAAATACGGCAAGCGAAGCATGACGAGGTTGTGCATAGTGTGGAATTTCGCAATTGTTTAGATGGCCGGAAACTATCAATTCGATGAAAATTTCTGGGAGGGTTGCAGTTCAGCTGCAGGAACGCAGGTTGCGTTCAATTTAGTCCAAACAGATCAAGGGCGGATGTTGCAAAGCTCCAGTAAATGTGAACAATGGAAATACTGTCAACGGTTTTACCAAAACACAGGTTTCCTAAAGTCCATTTTCGAGATAACGGCAAGCTGACAATTCCGCCCTGCAAAGCATTTTAGTATGCACCGAGTATACCAAAAAGGGAGTGAGAATGATCACAATTGTTGCTTTTCATTAAGAAACAGCTGAAATGCTTTAGTTTACCGAGATAGCTTTATAAGATAAAATGATGCTTAAATGAGCCCTGCTTTCACACAGCTCATATAGCCATATTCCTCTTCTGGAGATAAGGAAAAATCCAGAAATGCGCTTTGCCAGGTAGCCCATCCAACCGGCTCCGAAATATCTAATTGAGACAGACACGCTGTCCCCACACCACGGAGGTGGGCAGTTGCTCGAGTGAAATATAAAAGTCGTAGTCTAAATGGCTTTCGCTAGTCATTTTCTCGGCACAGATTTGAAAATGTACGTCATACATAATACTCGCGTTTCAGTTGCTTCCATGTACAGATGTTGATAAACCCGCGGTTTCAGTTAAAACTGGCTGAGGTAATTAAAATTAAAATGCCTACTCTATAACTCTTCTTAAGAAAACACCTCTGGTGCTAAGTCACAAAGCGGACTGTTAAAGCTGAAAAACTGAAAATATCACAAATGTGCAATTAGCCTAGGTTAAAAACTTTCGCAAGGAAAATAGAAGAAAATGTAGAACATGAATACGGAACTAAATAAACAAATCTGTTGTGTTCACCCACATGACTTTCTCTACTCTTGTACTAACTATTCTTACTAATTCTAATTCATCTGTCTTCTTCATGTTAGTCGAAATAAGCATTTGCAGACATCATCCTATTCCTAATTTTCTTGTAGGTGCAAGGGAAATATGGGAATAAAGTATGCTTTGAGCAATAGTCAAACCTTTTAAAGCTGATCTCTGTATGAAGGCTTTCAAATTCCGTTCTCTTTGCACGGCCAAGAGACAAAAAAGTGAGTAAAGCGCCCGCGAATTACCATAAATTGTGTGGTTTAATGAGTTCTACATTTTTTGTACAGGAAGATTTTTGTCTATATCTTACGCCACTTGCGGTTTACCAGTTTTGCAAAAGTCATCCAGCATAAAGCTATTCGTAAGCTATTACCAGAAAATTCAATATATACATTTCATTTGTCATGAATGTATCTTAAACATATGCTGTTTTAATCAAAATCGAAAAAATCAAACTCAAAATCGTTGGTCACTATGGGTGAGGCATTCTCTTTAAAATGTTATCACATCCTTGGAAGATGGTAAATTTAAATGCCAAGTTTGGTATTCAAACGACTTTTCACTTCTGAGCAATGCTTTTCACAGACTCGCCTTTCTGTGTCCAGGGGACCACGAAACGTGTTTTCAGTGAAATCACATGTTACATTTTTGAGTAGAAATAATACCTTCTCTACCTACAATGTATGTGTATGTGATGTCTTGCACTCAAATAATTTTCTCTAGTCTAGCACGAAACTATTTTTACAAATGCATATTCGTCTATATAAGGCTTGATCCAAGACATTGAACCGGCTGCGCTGTGTTTTGTCTGTGCGGGTCCTCGGCGCTCGTCGCCGACTGCCGCTGTCATAGAACAGCGCATATGAAACCATACAACATTTTTTACCATTAAAGGAAATGTTAAAACTGGCCACTGTATTCCTATGCTCCCTTTGCACCTACAAGAAAATCAGCAATAAGGTAATTTTTGCAAATGTTTATCTCGATTAACACGAATATAGAGGATAAGAGTTTGTAAGAATAGTTAGTTCAAGAGTAGAGAAAGTCATGTGAGTTCAAGCATCGTATTTTTTACCGCTGTGATCTTATTATGAAATTTCATTGGATGTGTTATTGGCTCACTGGAGTACGCATAATTATGATACAGCAATTGACTGAAGAGCAGTACGCCGTCTTTTAGATTTCTGAGCCTGAACACTTCCTGTGACCTGAAATTTGTTATGAAGTTCATGGATTGTTGTCTGGCGTGGAACTTTTACACTTGGACATATTCCTGCAAATCGCATTCACTTTACGAGCTGACTGAGTTAACACATACAAATCATAAATAAATGCACGATATGCAGTGCACTTTCAGAACAGAGAAAAACAAGTTTACCGCATGACCTTGTGTACAGCAGCTGCGTATTACCTTGTTTCCTGTGCGCAGTGGAAGAACACCGCGCAGCGGTTCGGATGTTTTTGGGTCTGTCTTCTGTACTTGATGTTAATTGAGACAGACATTTATGGAAATGGTTTTATCACATATTTCCTTGTAGATACATGGAACAGGGAGAGACAACTAGCTTTACCGGCAGTCAAACCCTTTAACAGCTCATCCCTAAGTGATGACTTTGAAATGCCATGCTCTTTGCATGATCAGGAATAAACAAAATTATAACGACCTCCCATTTGAGAAAACTATAAGTATTGGAAAGTTCAAACCAAAACCAATAACAAGGAATATCTCAGAAATTGTTAACCCCATACAAATGGTTGACATAACTTGTGTACTTCAACGAAACCTACATTTGTATTCTCTCTATTGCTTATAGTAAGTAGGGGAAGTGTTGTACTCGACCCAAAAAATTCGATGTCGAAAGTTCACCGGAAATATGTGCTCTGATGCCCCCTGAATATAAAAAAGGCATTTTTAGAAAAAGGTCCGCGCGCCTGTGTCTGTGTGTGTGTGTGTGTGTGTGTGTGTGTGTGTGTGTGTGTGTGTGTGTGTGTGTGTGTGTGTGTGTGTGTGTGTGTGTGTGTGAACAGCATAACCAAAAAACGAAAAGTTGGTTAAAAACCAAAGTTGGTATTTCTGTTTGTTTTTCAAGGATGCGACACGAAGATTTTGAAGAAAATTCCTCCACCCTAAACTACCTTTTACATGGAAAATTTTTCGAAAATTTTTAATTCCTCAAAAATATGTAAAGATTTTGATTAAAATGCCAAATATTTAACATATTTTTATGGCTAATGAAATATGTATTGTTAATTTTCTCGCTATAGCCCATATAGTCCTGTTTCCTCATGATGACTTTTGCATAACTAAACTGTATGGCATAGACCAAATCTCACAATACGGAAAGTGCAGGTCTCGTTAGAACGCATGCAATGTCCCAATGTCGGTTTTGTTTTTGTCTTTTTTTTTTTTAATTCTTATTTTTATTTTGCGGAGTGAACCATTTTAGAGATATCCCTTGTTATTTGTGTGAGTTTTGTAATACTTATACTTTTCTCAAATGAAAGGTCGTTATTAACTTTTTCATATCTTGGCTGTGCAAAGAGAGCGGAATTTGGAGGCCTTCATATAGCGACAAGCTTTAAAAGAAGTGACTGTCGCTCAAAGCCTACTGTATGTTCATGCTCCCCTTGCACCTACAAGATCATTAGCAATAAGATATGCAAACGACTAACATGCATCTCGACTAACATGAAGAAAATAGAGGAACAAGGGTTTGTAAGAATGGTACAAGAGTAGAGAAAGTCATGTGAGTGCAACACATCAGGTTTTTTTTTTTTTTTTTTTTTCCCTGTAGCAAGGGGCTATCGCAGAAAACTGAATAGATACTTTTCATTTATCATGAAAGTCTCTTAAACATAATTTAACGTAATTTAATAAAAATCGTTAGAACCTTTATGAGAAAATCAAAATTTTGAAAAATGTTTCAGGTAAAGGATAGATTGGGTGGCAGGTTTTCTTTTCTTTCTTTTCTTCTTCTATTTTTTTTTTTTTTTTTTTTTAAATCTTCGTATCTAAGCCTTGGAAGATGCTTAATTTCAATACTAGTTTGGTATATTTAACAGACTTTTTGTTTTGGAGTTATGCTGTTCACAAACATACGCGACTGCTAACCATTTTTTTAATAATACCATTTTTTTATTCGGGGAGTCTCAAAGCATGTAACTTGTAATATTTCGATATTGAATGTTTGGGTGGAACACGATGTTCCTCTACTTAATGTACCTAAGTGCTTAAATGAGAAAGTAATGAGTAATAACGACTTTCCCAGTTGAGAAAAGTATGTATTGGAAAAGTCAAACGAAATGAAAAATTCAGCTTTATTTATTTATGGACGCTACTATGGTTCTCAGCGTCCCATTCTACACTGGGCGTGAAAGAACGCTTAGTTTTGCTCAGAAGCCTTGAGGTTGAGTTCTTTTACGTGCTGCAAATATACGACAAGGAACCACCAACTTTACTTCCTTTCCAAACGAAGTCATGCTAATAATTTTCACGCCTGAAATAATCCACCGTCCTCCATCGGGCTTGAACCCGACTTAGGGCACCAGAGACTAGCACGTTAGCCCTAGACCACGTAGAAAGAGAATGTCAAACGAATAGCAAGCAATATTTCGAAACTGGTTTGTTCAAAAAAGAATGCAATATTATACACAGTACAGTGCGTGCTATAACGCTTGTTTCTCTCTTTCCGTTTAGTAAATATGTACCTACTCGTAAAAGTCATTCAGAATGAAGAGGACTTCAGAGGCTATTTGCATAAAATTAAAGATATGTATACATTTCATTTGTGATTTATGTGTCTTATATGTATAAGTATTTAGTTTAAGTATTTAAGTTTAGGTATTCCAATCAAAGCCATTAAATTATAAAATAATATAAAGCCATTAAAAAATAAAAATGTTTGGAAATCTGTTCTCCTGGAAAATGGAGAGCTTAGATACCAATTATTTGGTAAATATTTGGTACACAAAAACTTGATAAAAGCTAAAGTAATCGGTATTTACAACTATTGGTTTTTGAGTTATGCTGTTCACATACACACACGCGAACTTTTTAACTAAAAAACCTTTCTTCTTCTGTGGTTCAGAGGCCTCAAAACAGGCATATTTCTAGTGAAATCTCGACATCGATTTTTTGGGTGAAATACAATGCTTACGCTAACTATAGGTAGAAGACAAAGTAAAGGTTGTGCTGGAATGTTTTAAAAATAGATAAAACTTGGTCGTATCTTGGTTCTAACGGTTTCATTAGCGAACTGTTATTCTAATTTATTAGTTAGGTTCAAACTGTAAAATTACTTCCATAATTTTGTGTACTCACTTGTACTTAAGACGAAAATCTCTTGCCTTCATGCTGCTGTTCCCCTCTATGCAATAAAGATAACTAAATATACATTGTCGATTGTTTCAGGTCAGTCACCGTTCACCAACCATCCTTAAGCTTTTGCTGCTTGCTGAAGTGCTTTACGAGCAGAGGTAAGACATTAATTGATATAAACGTTTATGTTGCATAGCTGGTTAAATGAAGTAATAGCGTGTAAAGTCCCATTTAAAACGACTTCCCAATAAGTAGGCAACTATTCAATGCCAAAAAGGTATAGGCAAGATCGCCCTAAATTTACTCCTAAGTTGTCTTTAAGGAAAGAGGAGACTGAATACAATAAAATATTAACAATCGAAGTACAGTCATTAATTTGACTTGTATCGTGATGATCTAGGAGCATACTCCTGTGTTCTTGCGTTACATTCGCATCTAAAAGTGGCATAAGAAGAACAGATATTTACTTCACAGTAGGAATCTAGTATGCTCAATAAGATCTATAATTTTATAAATAAATTATAAGTATATGGGTAAATAATTACAAGGAATAATTTCCGTATGCTAAAAAGTAATGCATATTATCATAAACATGAGTTATAGTCATTAGCATGACGGATGGCTACCGATTCCCTCCCACGGTCAATGCTTTCCCCCGATTCCCTCCGAAGCAATGATTGTAAATATTTCGATTCCTCCCTGTAAGCCTCGGTTAAGCATGGTGGAGAAAAATTCAGAGTTTAGGATTGAAACCTACATATTAAGACTATAACTTGGATAATGCTAAATTTCTAAACCACATATTTGGACCCATAGGACGTCGGAAGTTGTTTCGTGGATCATTTCATGTACCAAATGACTAATTGCGAAAAAGTGAGACAATTCTGTGATTAACAGACAATTACATCCATGATGATGCCCCTTTCCCCACCAATTCTATGACTGAAAAAAGTTGCAATTCAAACGACGAACGCGGGTGAAAGTTTGCACGCAAAATTTAACAACTGCTTTTACACGTCACACCCCAAAACATCTGTGCTCTTGGATGCTCTATCAGCCTTTCCGAAGTATAGACAGATAGCAAAATTAAATAAATTCTTGTGCTAACCACCCAGCCAATACTAAAAAGACCTATATACAAAAAAATCTGATGTGTTGCACTCACATGACTTTCTCTAGTCTTGTACTAACCATTCCTACAAACTCTTGCTCCTATATCTTCGTCGTGTTAGTTGATATAAACAATTGCAGAAATGATCTTTTTGCGTATTTTCATGTAGATCCAGGGGGAATAAGGGAATACCCTGGGCTTTGAGCGATACTCAAATCTTTTAAAGCTTTGAGATTCCGTTCTCTTTGCACGGCTAAGGTATAAAAAAGGAATAACGATCTTCCATTTGACGAAAGTTTAAGTATTCCAGAACTCACTGAAATAACAAGGAATATCTCCGAAATGGTTCATTCTACAATAAAAAAGTATTTGGACATAAATTGTGTGTTTTAGAAAAAACTACTTTTTTGTATAGTAAGATTTGGTCTGTTTACCAGTTAGGCAAAAGTCATCCAGAGTAAACAGGACTACATGGGCCATAGCCAGAAAATTCAAAATGTATATTCCATTTGTCATAAAAATATCTTAAACATGTGGCATTTTAATCAAGATCGTTAGAGCAGTCTTCGAGAAAATAAACAATTTCGAAAAAAATTCCTATGTAAAGGTTAGCTTAGGGTGGAGGAATTTTCTTCAAAATCTTAGAATGGGATCCTTGAAAGATATTAACCTTAAATACCAGCTTTGGTTTGTTACCGACTTTTCGTTTTAGAGTTATGCTGTCCACAGATTGAGTCACACACACACAAACACACACACACACACACACACACACACACACACACACATACACACACACACACGTGCGTGCGCGGACCTTTTTGTAAAACTGTTTTTTTTTTTTTTTATTCAGGAGCCCTCAAAACAAATATTTCCGATGAAATCTGGACATCGAATTTTTGGGTGGAATACAACACTTCCTGTACTTACTATACGCAGTAGAGAAAGTAAAAATGAACTATTTGGAGAACAATCAGATAACGGACAAATCAGTCTTACGCAATACTGCAAGGCGATGTTTTACAAAGTACTTTCCAATGTCTTTATGTACAGGATTTTGACTGGTTAATATATATGATTAATTCATTAACGAAAATGAGTTTTAGACACACCAAGTGTATTCTTTGATCATTTCAGTTAATATCCTTGACAGTCCGTAAAGTATGATGGAAAATCGTGCGGTTAAGTCATGGAGGGAATCGGACTACGCTTCATTTATACACTTTTGTGTACATTTGACTAGCGTCAAGGTACTGCAAAATAGGTTTATTTCGGCCACCTTGGATAACTTCGGACATTAGGTTGTTGAACTTGGCTTTTAATTCTGTCATCAAGAATATTAATAGTGTAACGATTTTGTAAGGTTTATTGTACAGTCATTAGTTGCAAAGCTGTTTTCCATGTATCCTGGTGCGTAAAATAGGCATCAGTAGCAGCCGATGTTCCGTCGATAAGTGTTGCTGTTCGGAACAGTGAAAAAAAACTTACACCTAACTAAAACTTGAAAGTGTGGGTGATTTCTGTTTCACGTAATTGATGAGTAAGTACCTTCGAATAGGTATATGTTATTTAAGATTGAAGCAGATTAAACAGTGTTTCATTGAATTAGTTCTGCAATCATCGGCCTAATCAGCCTAACTTCGGCCACGCCAAAATACCGAAGATAAATTCCAGATGCCGCTCCTGCAGCACCAATTATATTGAAATAGTCCCAAAATAGGTTTTTTAAACCAGCACGTCTGAAAAGGAACCAAACTAGACCAAATTAAATAAAGATGCATAGACAAAACTAATACAGTATCACAGTAACCTTACAGAATAGTAACCAAAGAAAGCAAAGCAAAATAAGAACTGCGAGTTGTCCTGCAGTGACTCATTCACGGAACTCCTGAAATCTGCACGTATAGGAGAGAGAGAGACAGAGAGAGAGAGAGAGAGAGAGAGAGAGAGAGAGAGAGAATATAATAACCAAATGTAAAGTGAATGTAAAATCTGGAAAGAGTGTGTCAGTACAAAACACCATTTCAGGAGAAATGGAACCCGAAGGAACCCATTCTGTGTTAAAAGAAACAGGTGATTTGGTCCAAATTGAGTCTTTTTCTTCCACAGGTTCCCACACAAGTGGTTTAAGATATGTCCCACCAGTTGTTCATGAGACAATGCAGGAGACTTCGTTCTTGTGCTGTTTTTTATTGAGAAGAATCAGAGATTCTATGCCTCAGAAATTTTGAATTCTGGGAACACATGAAATAAAGTGCTTGAGAAAAAAACTCAGGGAAACAATTGTTCCTTGTGTTTTCAGACGAGGATGTGTTTAACATGCAGAAGAATCAATTTGTGAGGAAACTGCAACCACCCCTTCGTATAAGACATGGAAACTCTATTTTCAGAAAAATTACAGATAATTACGACAGCTTTTAAAACAAATCGTGGGCAGGCCTAAGAAATTACCAAACTTATGAATAAGTTTATTTTAAAACAGCTTTGGCCTAAAATTATTTTCTTGTATGATGCAGTTTTAAAGAAAAGAAAATACAGTATTTAGTTCTCAACTTCTTTAATTTTTAGTACAACTTTTGTTCCAAAACAAGTACAACATTAAACAATGCATTCCTAGCGGTCAAAGTAAACACAGGATAGTGTAACTTTGTCAAATATATTTTTCTCGTGGTCGAACTTAGGCTGTTTTCCGGGATGCTTCGGCCACATTTCAATATTTTATATAATAAACAGCAATTATTTTCTGTATGGTAAAGGTACAACAGACATCAGCGAATCCTCTCAAATTTAATTAGGAATTTTAGTCAACATCTTCATACCAAAATTGTCAAAAACGTTTAAAAACCGGCCGAAGTTAGCCCGTTCTGCGGTAAATGTTGACAGTAGCCAGTAATTGTAAACATACGCTGCATTTCCCACTGTTGGCGTAGTATAAATCTATCAGGTGAGTCAGCTGTCCTTTATTTTTCAGTTTTACGCAACACACATTTTATTCTCCAACGTGAAAACATCAGCCCCTATGCTAGGTTCTACCCAAGTGTTTAACATGGATATACTTGGTTTTACACACTCGACGAAATTAGTACTAATATAGATGTTAGAGCATCGCCTTTTAATAAACTCGTAATTAGAAACTGGCGTTTGCACCACTGCAAATGGGACCAGCGAGTATTACTTGTTAAACTGAATGTTTATCTCTTAAGTTACTAGGTAGTTCAGTTGGAACGAGCACATGATTCGTATGTAATGCATCTAATGTAGAGGTGGTTCGAATCTCCTGTATGTACTAATTGATTCACGGTGTAATATCCACAAATAACATTATCATGTGTAAAGCTGTTATTATTTTAATATCTAATTGTTTTATTTCCATTTTATAGTATTGTTAGGAGTTTATTTATTGATTAACTACAGGTAGGTAGTTGTTTAAACATAGCTATAGATAGGTGCAATTGAAATAAGAATCATTTATACACATTTGAAAACTCGGAAAGCAGGGACATTATATTATCACAGTTTAACATGAAAGATGTAGTACCTTCACAATTTTGCATCACATAGAATTATTGTGTTATTCAAAGTATCGTCTCATGTTGATATGTTTTGTGGCCCTGAAATGACCCTCGTTCTAATCCTGGAACACGACTCCTCTAACGAACTACTGATCTTGGGTAATGCACGCCTGGCCACACTGTTGAATGGAACCTCTGACTGTGTAGCAAGGCGGGTGTAACGGATTTTCATGCCATTGTAATACAGTGGCGAAGGCTTTCTAGACTTTCTAGCTCCTCTGCATAAACACATTTCTTTAAATAACCCAAGAGGAAGAAGTCAAGAGGTGTCAGATTAGGAGATCTGGCAGGCCAGGAGACTGCTCCTTGTCTTCCTATCCAATGACCAGAATGTGCAGCATTTAAATGACTGCAGACGATCATCGACATATGCGGAGGAGCACCATCGTGTTGAAACCACATCGTCATTCGCTCCTACAGTGGCACATTCTCTAGTAATAAAGGGAGCTCATTACGGAGGTATTTCACGTGGCGTGCTCCTGTTAGATGCTCCTTGAGGCGATCACCCAAGTTTCCACACCAGACATTCACTCGCGACTGCCGTTGGAATGATGTCTCCCTTACCCAATGAGGATTATAAACATTCCAATAGTGCATATTGTGGTGATTTCCGGTTGCATTGTTGTGATCCTGATCGTCAGAAAACAGGATCTTGGATACGAATCCCATATCATTTGCTACTCGCTCCAGCAACCATTCACAAAAGTTCACTGGGGTGTCAAAATCTCTCTCGTGAAGTGCTTGGCGTAGGCGCAAACGATAACGATGAAACTTATTAGCATTCACTATTCGCATTACAGAAGATTGAACAACTTTTGAATAACTGCCCGTGTACTGGTATGCGGATCATTCTGGATGGCGTTCAAGGCTGCTTCTCCTTCTGTTGCCAGTGTATGTCTAATGGGTAGCATTCTCCCAAGTGACGCGGTTGCTCGCACAAGCCTTTCAACTTTCCAGAAGGTGTTTGCTCTTCATTGTTGTCTATTTGGATATCTCTACCGGTATAGATGCTGAGCTGCTTCTTCATTGCCTCTTGCCTCTCCGCAGATCAAAAGCATATCAACGTACTCACCTGCCGAGTACATCGTGAAGGTCTGGCACAAAATATCGTGCAACAGCATACGCATGGCAAGTGAAGGAGTCAGCATTCATAATAAGACACTATATCATGACGTCCAATGAAGCAGAAGTCATATTCATTCTACTAAAGAATGCAGACAACAACTATTTAAAAAATTCCATCCCAAACCCCCAGGGGATTTATTATTATTGTTATTATTATTATTATTATTATTATTATTATTATTATTATTATTATTATTATTATTATTATTATTATTATTATTATTATTATTATTATTATTATTATTATTATTATTATTATTATTATTATTATTATTATTATTATTATTATTATTATTATTATTATTATTATTATTATTATTATTATTATTATTATTATTATTATTATTATTATTATTATTATTATTATTATTATTATTATTATTATTATTATTATTATTATTATTATTATTATTATTATTATTATTATTATTATTATTATTATTATTATTATTATTATTATTATTATTAATATTATTATTATTAGCAGCAGTCGCAGTCGCAGCAGCAGCAGCAGCAGTCGCAGTCGCAGTCGCAGTCGCAGTCGCAGTCGTCGTAGTCGTCGTAGTCGTCGTAGTTGTCGTAGTCGTCGTAGTCGTCGTAGTCGTAGTCGTAGTCGTAGTGGTAGTGGTAGTGGTAGTGGTAGTGGTAGGGGAAGGGGTAGGGGTAGGGGTAGGGGTAGGGGTAGGGGTAGCGGTAGGGGTAGCGGTAGCGGTAGGGGTAGGGGTAGGGGTAGCGGTAGCGGTAGCGGTAGGGGTGGCGGTGGCGGTGGCGGTGGCGGTGGCGGTAGGGGTGGCGGTGGCGGTGGCGGTGGCGGTGGCGGTGGCGGTGGGGGTGGGGGTGGGGGTGGCGGTGGCGGTGGCGGTGGCGGTGGCGTTGGCGGTGGCGGTGGTGGTGGCGGTGGCGGCGGCGGCGACAGCGGTAGCGGCAGCGGCGGCGGCAGCGGTAGCGGCAGCGACAGCGACAGCGGCAGCAGCGGCAGCGGCGGCAGCAGCGGCAGCAGCAGCGGCGGCGGCGGCAGCAGCAGCGGCAGCGGCGGCGGCGGCAGCGGCAGCAGCAGCAGCAGCAGCAGCAGCGGCAGCAGCAGCGGAAGCAGCAGCGGCAGCAGCAGCGGCGGCAGCAGCAGCAGCACCAGCAGCAGCGGCGGCAGCAGCAGCGGCAGCAGCAACGGCAGCAGCAGCGGCAGCAGCAACGGCAGCAGCAGCAGGAGTAGTAGTATTACCTTAGTGACAGATAGGTATAACGTACCTGAAGATGCATGGGAGGCAAATGGACTACTCTTTGGTGCCCGCGGAACATGTTTTAAATTCACAAGTACCAGCCTTAAAGCACTGGGTGTGCAATGGTCCGAAATTGTAAATATATGCTTACATCTCCTAAAAGACTCTTTATATATTTTAAATATATCACTTATATTCCATGTGTTAACCGTTATCATCTTGTTATAATCCTTTAATGTTTCTTTAGATATGTAAATGTAAATGTAAACCCCGCGCGACAGCCCACGAAGGGCCAAGGCCTACCGCCCAGCCGCTGCGTCCCCCACCTCTGCCCACTACAGGCGTCATTGGTGAGGTGCAGTACTGGAGGGTGGGACGTGGTCAGCGCCCCGAGCCCTCCCGGCCAGTTATGCGGTCTTCTCGACCTGGGGCCGCTACTTCTCCATCAAGTAGCTCCTCAATTGGTCCCCCCGGGACCTAACGAGGCTGAGTGCACCCCGTGCCAGACCTCCCAGAGGGGATAAAATCCCCATGCTGGTACCGGGCATCGAACCCGGGTCCTCCGCACCACAGGGAAGCGCGCTGCCAGCTGCGCTACGGAGGCGGCCACTTTCTTTAGATATTTAGCATCTTAATTTTAATCATTTTTCCATTAAAATTTGACTTTGTCATATATCTTTGTACTCTGGATCTTTATGGTCACCTGAAATGTCAGGCAGATGTCACAATTTTTGTTTGTGAAATATATATGTTGTTGTTGTTAGCTAATGCTGGATTTCTGACAATGAAGTCATTAATCCTCTTGCTCTCCAATATTTTTCACTGATGGATGGGGCATTAGAAGTGGCCGGGCATATTTGAAGGTGGTCTCGATCCATTTCCTCTTGCAGATCACATAGAGGACAGAGTGGTGAAGAATATATCCCAATTCTGTTTTAATGTTTTGCCAGACAATCATGTCCTGTAATCAACCTGAAGGTTGTACTGCTGTTTTTCGAGGATACTCAGGAATTACTGTTTGAATGTTTGGTAGGTCCCATCTTTTATTTTTTGATTTTTCGTAGTAATATTTTTCAATAATTTTTTTAAATTATATATATATAATAATAATCATAATAATAATGATAGTAATAATGATGATGATGGTGGTGGTGGTGGTGGCGGTGGTGGTGGTGGTGGAGGTGGTGGTGGTGGCGGTGGCGGCGGCAGCGGTAGCGGTCATGATGATGGTGATGATGATGATGATGATGATGACGACGATGATTATCTTTTTATGACTTCATTTGACGTTATTTGGCTGTTGGTGTGGGTGAGAGATAATGCCAAGCTTCTTAGCAGAAGTTTGCAAACGTTTCAAGCGAATACTGTTTCCATTTACAGCATAACAATTGCTGCTGTCAAAGGTTCGATTGTCATTATAAACCATTTGTGCACATGTATGTAATACTCGTAATATAGGTGTAATGTTTGTATTCATTTTATTTCGATGTTTCACTCTTATTATTTGGTTTTAATTCTGCCAGTTTCACATTCACGACTCATACTTGCTCGCTTAAATTGTGTGTTCTACTTAAACCTGTTGGTTTATTATGCTTTCTGGTGTTGGATAGTCCCTCTTCGGAAAAGATGGAGGAACTTATTGGCGTGTAGACAAGCTGTAGAAGTAGTCTCACATGTAATGGAATCGGTTGCAATAACGACACGCGCTACCACAGCTCAGTTCCAAAGCGTCGGCATTGTAAACCACAGATATGTGTTCGAATCCAGACATTGGTATCCATTTTTCATTATTATTATTATTATTATTATTATTATTATTATTATTATTATTATTATTATTATTATTATTATTATTATTATTATTATTATTATTATTATTATTATTATTATTATTGTTATTATTATTATTATTATTATTATTATTATTATTATTATTATTATTATTATTATTATTATTATTATTATTATTATTATTATTATTATTATTATTATTATTATTATTATTATTATTATTATTATTATTATTATTATTATTATTATTATTATTATTATTATTATTATTATTATTATTATTATTATTATTATTATTGTTATTGTTATTGTTATTGTTATTGTTATTGTTATTGTTATTGTTATTGTTATTGTTATTGTTATTGTTATTATTATTATTATTATTATTATTATTATTATTATTATTATTATTGTTATTGTTATTATTATTATTATTATTATTATTATTATTATTATTATTATTATTATTATTATTATTATTATTATTATTATTATTATTATTATTATTATTTTTATTATTATTATTATTATTATTATTATTATTATTATTATTATTATTATTACTATTTTTGTATTGTTATATCTTTTCGAATTCTCAGAAGAGCGATGAAGAACTAAAGGCAAGCACAAATATATCCTGGTTGAACGAAAGACTAAAGCGTGTTGTTTCCTTAATTTCCTTATAGATCCCGGCGTTTCTAGTAGATGGATTTATTTCTCGAAAGGGGACACTCGTATGTTTCTAGCACATGTATTTCGGACACCTACGATTTTATTATTATATCTAGCAACCAAATATCTGTAGCAAGTATTAAGGCCAGGTGTTCTCTTCAGATTTCCCTTTAGAAGCATATATAATTACACAGAATGTCAAAAAAAAAAAAAAAAAAAAAAAAAAAAAAAAAAAAAAAAACACCAACAACGCTTAGTATGTTGTGCGGGATAGCAAAACTGGCTGGTTTTCAAATAGGAATCCCTGTCCGGAAATGCACGGTTTGGACGCTGTAGCGCATGTAAGTGTGACATGCATGTACATTCACATTTCGTCAATAAACCCAACATCGAGCTGTCTACACTACAAACCAGCTTCGAACTGTGTACCTCCTACATCATTGCAGAGCCCATATTGGCGGTTGTGAGCTTCACGTACACGACCAAACAGGTACGATTGTCTTTGAAGATTTTCAGTCGCTCCGTGGACTTGAGCCTTAAGGTCCTTCGCTTACGTTACAGGAGTGCCGTAAACCATACTCTTCATAAAACTCACAGAAAACAGTCGAGAGGCATCAGATCTGGCGACCGTGCTGGCCATGCAACTGGCACACCTCTACCAATCCATCAATTTGGATACGGGATGTTGAGGTGATTCCACACATTTGCATCAAAGTGTGCTGGAGCTCATGTCGGTCTTTTCCGCAGCTCAGTCCATAGCAGTTTTTACTATGGGGACTTTTTAGGGGGATTGGTGCATGCCGAACAGATCGACAATGTGCATATATTACAAGAGCGTGTGATCAGTGCATGTGCCCAAATCCGAGAGTAGCCAGATATGATCGAAGGAGTTTTGAATTCTTTCAGAAGAAGAGCTGAAGCATGTGTAAGAATGTATGGTAACCACATGGAGCATCTCCTGTAGTAGTATCAACACAACGTGCAGATGTTACCAGAGGACAGAATGGCAGGAATCATCACAACTCCTGTTTGGCGTTTATGGATGTTTAGCTAACAATTGTTCCGTTAACCGTTTGTGACAGTAAAGTGTTCCCTAGAATGCGCTTGGTGGATTAACTTCATTGTGTGTTGTAAATACTCGACACAAGTGAAATGGGTATTTGTTTTCGGACATATGGTTATAGGAACATTTATTCTGGTTTTGACCAATCGCAATATCAGACACCTTTTAGGCACGTGGTGCACGCACACACACACACACACACACACACACACACACACACACACACATCTTTATCAATGCTCTTCTTTAATATTGTAACCTTGGCCTCCTTCCAATAGAGTGGAACTCGGCTTTGCTAAATGCAGTTGTTAAATAAATTGAACAAAAATAGTGTAATTTAGCTTTTAAGGTTCACAAGCACCCTGTTAATTATTCCATGTGGACTATCGGCTTTCTTAAATGTTGATTCCTTTGTTATTTCTAATTTTATCTGTGAAACGCAATGGAGACAAATTACTGTTACGTTATTCAATGAAATATTTATGTAAATCCGTTTTGCGTGTATAATTCATCATTGGGTAGGTAGTCTTGACCTGGGATTAATGTGTCTAATTAACTGAATCTTTCTAGTTTCCTTTATTTAGGGTATACAAAATTTCCGATCTCCTTGCCACACCTTGGTAAGGGAGATACGTGAATTATACAGTGAGCTTATTTCATCAGGTAAACAATTAATCTTCGCATGGATACCATCTCACTGTAACATACCGGGAAATTATCTTGCTGACACTGCCGCAAAAGAAGCTACCAAGCATCCTCCAAGCTTACCAGATCTTAAGCTACCTCATGAAGACTATTTACGGCATCTTAAAACAACTATCCTACACCGATGGAAGACAGATTGGACAACTACATCCAACAGCAAACTGCATGATATCTGTCCAATACGTAACCTGTCCACAACAATTAGAACACTAAACCGGCGAGACCAGGTGCTATTAACCCGATTATGCATTGGCCACACTGCGCTTACTCATTCCTACATTCTGTCCCGTGAACTTCCTCCTAAATGTACTCTGTGTGATTCTACTCTTACCGTTCAGCATCTGCTCACTGTTTGCCCAAGATACACTCACCAGCGACTTCAGTATGGAGTTCCTGAGAACCTTCAGCTAGCTTTGGGTGATCAACAATATCACAAGAAAATCATCAAGTTCATCAAAGCATGCAAAGTTAATATTTAAATTCATTGTAAACTTCATGATATGTTTCCTCCTTTTTTTCCTCAATGTTTAGTCGCGATATGACTTTTATGTTGAAGCGACTTCAAATAATAAATAAATTAAATTAAAAAATAAAATTTCCGGTTTCTTAACCTCCCCCATAACGATTGTATACGTCGTTGTCAGAACATGTTCTAATTTTTCCTCAACAAATTTTTCGGTGTATTATTTCTTGCTTCATGTAATAGGTTTTTGTACGTTTTTCTTTTCTTTCCTACTCTGTAATGACTATTGAAGTTGTTTTCTCTTTCTTCCGCAACAATTGTTTTCTGATATATTTTACTTTATTTCCTCGTTTGTGTCCTTAATTTTTTTAGGATTATTTGTCCACGTCGTGTGATATTGTATACATCTTGATCTACTGAATTCTCTAAAGATTCTATTTGAATATTATACAATTCTTGCCATGTGTGCGTCCAGTTTGCTAGTTTATAACTATAAATTATTTTTCCAATTAATATTTCTGAATATTGTCAACATTATACTCATAGTGGCCGCCCCCGTAGCGCTGTGATGGCGCGCCTGATGCGGAGGACCTGGTTCGATTCCCGGTACCAGCATGGGATTTTAGCCCGCTGGGAGGTCTGGTTCGGGCTGCTTCAGCTTCGTTAGCTCCCTGAGGGATTATTTGATTCAAAAGTAGCTTCCCCTCTGGTCGAGAAGGCCGCATAACCGCTGGAAGGAACCGGGATTCTGGCCACGTCCCACCTCCAGTGCTGCACTCCACTCATGACGTCTGTGGTAAGCAGAGGTGGAGCATGCAGCGATCGGGCGGTAAGTCTTGGCCCAGGTGGACTCTGTGCTACGGGGTTACAGGGCATATTCAGAGTTAATTAGTCTGTGATCATTGGCAGTTAAATCTCGACTCCTCTTCCTATTTGAATATTTTTGCTGTCTTATTTTAAATTAGAGAGGGTAAGGTCCATGTAAGTTTATGCCCCTGCCCGATTTTGAAAGTTTTCAAGATTATTTGATGAATTTTTAACACTTACAATCAATTCCACAATCACTACTTCCAGTTTCTCCCCTCTTTCATCGGGCCCTAATGGCTCAGTCGTCGACGGGCTCTTAAACACCATAAGCTCACTCACTCACTCCCCTCTTCATCTTTGGTATTATTAAACCACCAATCAGATTTGGCATTGACGTCACATGTATGCATAATTTCGAATATTTAAAATTTTCTTTAAGTATATTAATATTGTTTTAATGGGGTTATGGGATGGCTAAAGTGAAAGTAATGAATGCCCAAGATAAATGTCCCAGTCCATCGGTGACTTCAATGCGACTAGTGTGTTGACCATTTAATTGAGTTATCTATATTCACTATCTGTAGGGTGAGATGGTTTATAATCATTACTGCCATTGGTTGTTCCACGTTCTTATCACCCTGACCATTAATGGTACACGAAAACTATTTTTCCTTTCATTGAATATGGTTCTTGAATATACAATATATCAAGATTAAAATCTAAAATTTTCTTCAAAGCTATATTATTAATTTGCTCCTTTGAGCATTAATCTGCCCTATTTAACTAGTTTATCTCAATCTACGTTGTCTCGTTATGTCTCAGAAATAATACACAGCCTCTATTTCCGGAAAAAGAAATGACTTTCTATTCTGTTTCTTAATTCTTGCTCAATTAATTGCGTGGATATGTGATGCACTCGAATAACTTGCGTACTACTATTGGTATTGTTATTAGCCGTTTGTTAGTATGGAGTTTAAATTTAGATTTAATTGTATCTTTTTTGCATTAAGTTAGCATTGTTTCCATATTGTTGCACAAAAGATCCAGCAATGTTGACTTTGTTAATGTAGTTCTTGGGAACTTTCTAGGTATTTTGTTTTAAAATAGTATGTTTATTTTTTAACATAATACTCAAGGAATAATGACCCATATTTGGAAATATAGGGCTTTGGATCTGGAAATGTCGGAATGATTATGCTATAAGCGACACCAGTGAGAGGTGTGTTGCTGCTAGCGGATGGCCTGCGAGTGGTTGGGGCTGGGCAGTGCAGCAACGGCTGCGGCGGTGAACGTAGAATTTCAGACAAGAACAATCCTGCTGTAAACAACAAGGACGAGCGTACTCAACCCGTTACTTGTTTGGCGTATATGTGTGCAACATTAGGTACAGCAGCTCCAACTTCTTAACAATAAATCGAGTAGCTCATTACCAATAACTTATTAAACTTATGTATATATTAAAAGGAGCCAAGGATCTTCGCCTTATCGAGCGGCTGCTCAAACCACTAAGCTACCATGGCCACCTTGCCAATATGGCAGTAAATGTCCCAACCGATTCGTACTTTCCCGGTTAGACCACAAGGGAATCTCACATCAGAGATAAATACCCCAAGGGCGACTTACAATAGTAAATACTTTATGTCCCGGGCTTAAGTAACCTTTAGATGGCAATTAATACATGATATATAAATGAAACAGACATTGAAAGGGCAAATCTACATCCAAAAACTGTTCTCGGTGACCTAAAGATGGTCACCGTATGAGTTTTTCTTAAACCATTCTGGTAACAGTTAAATGCAATGAATGTTAACATTTATGAAGTTAATCAATAAATTTGGGAAACAGACAGTAGCTAGGTCATTTACATTTTCCCACCTTCACCAAAAAGGGAAAACTATATTATACTTGTACTATACTTGTGTCAAATTTTGTCCCATGTCTCTACTCACACATGATGGTATTGTGTAGGCAATGACATCTAAATTAATGTGTACCTGTATGAACAGGATGACAGACTCCTGTGTGATCAAAATTTAGCCTGTGTTATCAGAGGTCTACATCTACACCTGCCATCAGTAACAATATGCAACCCTAACTTACCTTTATAACATCTTATCTCAACTCTTTCTGCACTTTTACAAATTAACACAGGTATAACAGCTTAGCCAATTGTTGATAATTGCTATTTTATGTGCAAATTGACCAAAGCAGCATGGTAAATGTTGATAGATTGCGTTTAATTAGTACTTAGCTTCAATTTCTGGGATGCCAATCTAAAGCACAAATCTACACCCAAAAACTGTACTCGGTGGTTACCGTATGAGTTTTTGTTAAACCCAAAAACTGTAAACTGTGTAAATATTTATAACTGTAAGTTAATGTTAATTGTAGCCTGCAAGCCGGGCTTTTTGTACCGGCACTAGGCCAAACCACAGAATAGACAGTATACAGAAAGGAAAGCTTAAGTCGGCTCCTTTGATCTACGTGTACCAGTTGCGTTGCGCGCTTCGCCATATTGAGACCAAGTTAACGAAGCTATTGCTACTTCCTACCATGGTTCGAAACAAGCAGTTTTACGAAACGGAACTCTTAATCTAGCCGGCTAAATGAAAACTTTTACAAAAAGAAACGCTAATGAAACCGAACATATGATTAACTCAGACTAATACAATTTATTTCCCCTCCAATGAAGAAGTTTACTCACTAAAATGAGTCGGAATGATACATAATAATTCATATTGGGAACTGAAAGCATTCAGACGTTTACAAAAGGCGCTCTGTTCTGCTGCACTTCTTTTCGCGCCCTGTTCTTACACAAAATTTCAGGGCAATTAAAATTTGAGAAAAAGTATAACGCACGAAAGCAGAATGAAGCCAACAAAAGTTTGTTTTCTACTTATATGTATTAACAAAGGAAGCCCTAGAAATATGAAATAAGTGGAAAATAGGTAGCAGTAATTAATAAGCAAGGGGCTCGTTAGCTGCTTTTATTTACCACAAGAATAAAAATGCACTAAACCCTGAATCAGATTTTGCACACAATGAATCATAAAGTCTTGTCATACATAGCAAAAGAAGTAAATAAAACACAAATGTAGATCATGGCGCAGTAACATAAATAACAGCAGTAACTTTACAGTATGGCAAAAGATAGGATTATTTTATATTAAGGGCTAAGGAGATCTAGGAATGGTCTTTTTATATCGTGTCTATTTGCACAGCATAAAATAGTTACTATAAAACATGCAATTGCATTTATTTTATTTCACCTTTTTACAATAAAACAACAAAGTCTGTGTACATTCACATGACTTTCTCTGCCAACATTATTGCAGCATTAAAGAAAAATAGTGTTCAGGTGTGTCATTGTACTTTTGTCTTGCTTTTTTAATCTGCATTTATGAAGCAACTACAGCAGCAAATCATATTATTCATAGATGTGTCACTTTTATTAATTTGTAATTTTTTTCACTTTTATTTTTATTTTTAAAATCTCTATTCACAAACTTTAGGAAATAAAAAATTCTCATGCTGACAAACAGCCTTATTAAATAACGTATGGGGAAATCCTTGCATGGTTGGCTGAATTGCGCATTCTCCATTAAATTAATCAATGTGTTTCCAACATTATTTGTTGTCATTAATCTGAGAATATTGCCAGTGAAAATGCTCTCCAGATATTCAATGTAGGCTATAAAGGTTGAACTTGGACAATTTAGATTTCCAAAGGTACCCATGTTCTTGTTCTCGTGTGCTTTGAAATGAGAATACAGATTTGTATAGTTAAAATTATTATCCTCCCTGTTTACCTTGTATTACTGGGTAAAGTACATTAACAATTATGCACACATTGTTGTGATTCTGAAATAACACTTAACTTATAGTAAGTTATAAATATATAACGCTGTTCGCTTACCGTTGTTCATCTTTTGGAAAGCTGAAAAAGCTTATGTCCCTGTTTGCATGTGAATTATTTCTGCAGTTTGGTGCCTAACGCCATTGGCCGCCTTTTCTCTTACTGCTGCTCATTATAACCACGTCGAAGCTTAAAATACGTTAACACATATTTATACCTTTTGCAGTAGGCTTATAAAACAATTCTTCAGTTATAGATATGCCCAGCAGCTAATATAATCGAAGTAAAATAATCACAACGTATCCATTCGCTTTGGTTTCAACAACACAGCTATTTACTCAGTTTACTCGGTTTACTTCGCGCATGCGAACTAAATTTTGGCGCACTGATTTCTGCCGAGTTTCCTTTCTGTATATTCTCTATTCTGTGGCCAAACCTTCTCTCAATAAACAAAGCTGAAACTGAAAAAACAACTGAAAATAGTCAAAGTAGTTGAGATGGTTCATAAATATCTGTATATGCCCTGATGATAAGTTAAAATCTATAGATTTCATCTTTAATAAATATTATGTTAGGTGAGTGGATACATTGGTAAGTACTTATTCAAAAATAAGTCTTCCAGCTTCTCCGGGGTAAGCAACATATCAATATTACTATTCTATCAATATAATTGGCTAGTTATAATAATATATCGGTTAGTCACAATGCGGCATTAAAAATCAAAATACTAATGAGAATGGAATGTTCCATTTCCATGAAAATATTCAGTTTCAGTGGAATTAAGTTTGGCAATTATTTGATAATAATAGCAGCTATTAACAGGGTTAGATAGTTAATCTTTATTATATTGATATGCGATTTATTATTTATGTAACGTATTATAATATTTTGCAGGTGTTTTTGTTACGCGTTTTTATTTTCAGTAATGAGTAACAATTCAATGGACATCATTTCTTTACGCTTTTCCTCCAAACGGGAAAGTCATATTCACGTTGGCCTCGGTTCGCCTCGATCAGCTGTTCCAAAGATGACGCAATCGGGTCGTAGCCTGAGTTACGCGCAAGCCTCGCTCTCGCCCACTATGATGTGGCGTTCATTGTGCACCGCTCCAGCCCGGGTTCCTTTCCACGCTAGGGAGTGCTGTTCATTCCAACATAATGCAGCAACATGGTGTTGCTACAGTCGTCTAACTTACAATTACCTAAATTTGTATTTAAAACGCACTGGACATCAAGGGTTGAAATGGTTGCCCGGAATTTTTGCACTCGTTTAATTATGGAGGCGGAGGAGGGGTTTCAGTCTAACAGACTATACCTGCCTTTCTTTCCTTTTTACTCCATTGACCTTGACGTTTGGTATACTAGCATGCGGTATGAGTTTTTCATGTACAAATGTATTGTGAAAGCTTGGAGTAGCGATGTCCAACGTTTGTGAAAGAGGGGAGGTTGGATTTACCTCCTTCCATTTTATGCGGACTGTACCACTTTTAACACTCAGACGCGCATTGTGTAGCAGTGGCGGTTTGGTTACATGTAAGTAACGTTTGATTTACGATAGTACTTTCAAATCTTATGCGATAAACATGTGTTCACTAGTGACTTCTTTGGTACTGCTTGCGTTTAAGAAGTCTATCAATATTTGGCGACAAAGTAAGAGTGCACAGCCTTAGAAGATCCACCAAGCGATCGTCGCGTAAGCTATTGCGATAGACTTTTAGTATAGTCCAATTTGCAGAAACTCTGTTCGCAAATATATGTAGAGCTATATTCACTCTTATACAAACTATTCTTGCAAATGCTTATTACTCTATATACTACATTTTAATCGACATGAGCATTTTCAGATATCTTATTGCTAATTTTCTTGTAGGTACAAGGGGAATATGGGGACACAATTGGCTTTAAGCGATAGTGAAATGTTTTAAGAGCTGGTTGCTATACGATGCCTTTGAAATTCCGTTCTCTTAGCAAGGCCATGAGATAAAAAATGCGGAACATATTCCTATTTGAGAAAAGTATAACTATTGGCAAATTCAAACAAATAAGAAAGAATATCTCGGAAATGGTTCACTGAAAAGAAAAAAGACGTATTTGACATAAAGTGTGTGTTAATAAGATCCACATTTTTATTTACTAAACTTTTGTCTGTCTCTTACTGTTTAACATTTATGCAAAAATCATCCAGAATGAAGAGGTCTTCTGAGGACATTCCCAGAAAATTCAAGGTATGACTTAGAAACTGCCATGGAATCGCCTGTCTGTGTCCGTCCCTGAATACTGACTCTGATTTTACACGTCACAGGCACTAGCTAAGTGCTTCCCCCGACCGGGGGAAGTAGCAGCTAATTACATAAGCGTCTCCAAAGAGACAAGGATGGAGATCGCTGGCTTAGATTTTTGAGATGGGTTACAAAGAATTCAAATTAATAAATGGTTCTTCTCTTCGAACGTTTGAAAAACATTAAATAAAATTTATGAAACTGTGTACCAACTGCAGAATAGTACAGGGCATTGGTAAATATTTTATTACATACGTACTATGTGCTTTTGTTATCAAGTAACAAGGTATTAGGATTTAACAAAGGACAATTTTATCTGGTGCAGTCGCATGACTTTCTCTAACAACTACCATCTGTTATTTTCAAAACATTCTTATAAAACCTTAATTTTCTGTGTACTTCAAGTTAATCGACTTAAATATCTGTAGAAATTATTTAATAGCATATAAGTAGGTAAGAGGGGGAGATAGGAACCTATAGATAAAGCTTGAAAAATCGAGTGTCTGTATCCTGGTTTTACAGTTCCAAATTCTTTACATGACATCTCGAAAGCAATTGTATAGTTGTCGGAAAGTTTTAAGTAATAATAATGAATATCTTGGAAATGTTCAACGCGCAATAAAGATTATTTCACATAAATTGTACATTTCAATAATAGCCGTGTTTTCATATAGCAGCTTTTTATCTCATCGATTTAGCACTTCTTCAAAATTACACATAATTCATTCAGAATATAGAGAATGTGCAAGCTGTTTGCAGAAAATTGGGGATATAAATTTCGTACTTCAAGTAGACGCCTTAAACATATGGTATATTAATTTTAATGTTATATTTGGGAAAAGCCATTAATGTAAATTGTTAATAGTAGTTAAGGACGGGGGAATTTTCTAGAAAATCTTCAAATCGCAACCTTGGGAAATGTTGAATTTAATCAAAACCCAGGTTGGAACATTTGTACGGAGTGACAGTTCTACGGCGAGACATTTGTATGAAGCCTTTTCCTCTACCTCTACCTGATGAGTCACATGTGGGATGTTGACACTTGTACGGAATGACCACAAATGATTGTTAGTAACCGGTTTTTCAATGAAAATTTGCAGATATAATATGCACATTTATAACACCGAGTTTAAATTAAACACAACATGTTTACAGCTGCGGAATGCAGAAGGTTCACTTAGGAATATGCTTGCAGTAAATGTTAGCAATGTAATTTATAGATAATGGCGCATTAGGGCATAACAAAGTATAGCGTCTTGCCCTTAAATGACAGTATGGAGTTAAATGCGATATATCTGTCTCTACAAGTGTTATTAGCTTCCTCCTTTTCTACTCTCACGGTGTTGCCAGGTTTCTAATAGCATGGTGTAAATATTCAATTGCTATAATTTTCAGCTTTGAATACCTATATTATCTTATGCACAATTTTTTCCTCTATCAGATTACATCCCTTTTAGAGCATTATACATTTCTGTAGGCCCAAATTTCTACGGAAAGCGGGCCCTTAAACCCAAATCACTCACACTCACTCTACGGAAAGCGTATTTTTTAGTAAAAGTTCGATATTTGCAGATTCTGTGCTGATCACGCACTAATAAATTAAGTGTTAGAATACGTCTATATTTGTTTCTTAGCTAGAGTGAACTATAGTGCTGCTACCTGTCACTTTGGTCAGTTAAGTGTTACAATTTTTTAAATTAAATGTTCCCAGAAAATGTTATATTTGTGCACTGCAAAAGTTACGCAGTGGGTAACTTTTTGATTATTGAGTTTACATCCGGAACCAAGCAAGAGCAAATGTTGAGGAGGGTTAGGGACAGTTTTTAAAATAAACCAGAAGCTTGTAACCTCTTGCTTTCATCGTGTAAGGCAAATAAAAGGTATTCACCTATTCAGCTAAAAGGCGCTAGGTGTGACACAGAAGGCAGTGGTAAAAGTTCGTAAATTGTGTGTGTTTATACTGTATGGGCACCTGTGAAGTGTTATTAGTTATTTATTTAACATATTCCGTAAATACTTGTAGTTCTGGGGGGGGGGGGATCTAGAAAGAGACTATATACCGGTGAATTAAAAAGTAAGGAAAACTAAATAATTATGAATGTGTTTTTCAAGTAAAATAAGTATTAGTAAGGCAGTGAAAGAAACACCTAAGACTATCGGGTGCTCAGAAGCAGTAGTGTAAGGATTAAAAGGGAACTAATGAAATGACCTCTAAGAACGCCATCGGAAAAGAAAACAAAAAGGGCGTGAAAACAAAAAGAAACGCTAGATTAACACAATATGTTGGAATTGTGCAGATATCAACTGTAGTGATGAACTCTCATTAGCGAGTGCAACCCCCAAATCATTACACTGGTCTACAAAAAGTAACTTTTTCTCTTTCACAAGAATTAAAATAACAGATTCTAAAAGTATTTTTCGTGCTGAATTCAAATATAATTACAGTTTGTCCGCATCGGGCAGGAGTTTTGTGTGATATTCATTTGAATTTTTATAATATTCTAAAAAATCCGTAACTAGCCTAACTCAAAATTATAACTACTGATTCTGACTTACCTAGAAAGTGGTAGATAGTGATTTTCGGGTATATTTTGCATCTGGAACGTCTCTCATTTTATTCCAACAGTAGTCAGCCAGCATATTGGAACTCCACTTGCTTTGGTACCTCTTCTCTATCGTAGAGATTTGCTGATGAAAACGCTCACCGTGTTCATCGCTGACAGCTCCAAGGTTTTCGGGGAAGAAGTCCAAGTGAGAGTCCAAGAAGTGAATTTTTAAAGACATGTTGCATCCCATAGCTTTATAAGAATGCAGAAGATCAGCCACTATGTCACGATAGTTTTCTGCTTTATGGTTTCCAAGAAAATTGCAACATAAACTATTGAAAGACTGCCAGGCTGCTCTCTCCAGTGGATT
>CM060962.1:273542200-273594700 GCA_030765045.1 Tenodera sinensis | reverse complement strand
TAAAATTTTAAATTTTGATTCCAAGCTTCTCTTGGAAGGATTGTAAAGGAGCTCATCTTGCGCTGTTGATGGGGTGGCTCCTGTGTTACCTGGGGTGCCCGCAAGCCATGCAGAGAACCCGGTGTCGCACACGCGTGCGTTCTCTGGGATTATAGTCCCCAAGAGACTTAACCAGGGCGCTCCTATATTGTGGAATCTGGTAGTAAAATTTGGTTGCTCGGCGCCTAATTTCGTCCTCCACGTACGGGAAGGACGAGACCTCATGCAGTAGTCTCGAGAGGATGGGGAGGAAGGTTCTGGGAGGATGTTTGTTTATACAGTATAGCAGCACGTCGTCAGCATACTGGGCTATGTTGACGTGCTGCTCAGTTGGAATGTCGGCCACGTAGACACTAAAGAGCGTGGGGGAAAGTACAGAACCTTCGGGGACTCCGCCTCGGATTGGCCTGCGTGTAGATTTGTTTCCCGCAACTGAGACCACAAAGGATCTGTGTTTGAGGTGTGAGTGTAACAGGTGTATTAGGCGTGTGGGTAGCTCCAGCTGGATCAGTTTCCGGAGGAGACCTGCATACCAGGTCGTAGAGAATGCCTTCTCAACGTCCAGAGAGACTACGGCGGTATAGGCCTTGTCCTGGCATCCCAGGGCGGCATCCTCCACCACACGCAGTAGCTGCTGACGCGTTAAGTGGCCCAACCGGAACCCAAACTGATGGGAAGTTTGCAGGATGTACTGGGTGTTTCCCGTTTACATATGCAGATCACCCGGGCCTCTCTCCACTCGGTGGGAAGTGACTAAGGGCGAGACACATATTGAAGACCTTTGTGAGGAAGAGCACGGCCTTGAATGGAAGGTGGCGGAGCATGGCAGGGGTTAGCCCGTCAGGCCCCACAGCCTTTTTGTGGTTGAGACGCCAGAGTGCGCCCTGGAGTTCACTTGGTTTTATGATAGGAAGGCGGTCCGCCTCCTCAAGAGGTCGACGAAGGTATCGGTGTACCTCCCGACGGACACGATCGGAGAAATCTAGGTCCTGCGGATCGTCTCTTGGCCGCATAGTCCTCTTCAGGTATTCAGCAAACACATTTGCTTTGGCTTGGGGTTCATAGGCCAGGCCTTGGGTGCCTAGGATGGGGGAGGTATGTGACCCACCTTGGTTCCTGAGTCTCTTGGCGATCTTCCATACGTCGCCATTCTCTAGGCTCAAGCGAGTCATCGTGTACTCCCACGCGCTCACGCAGTCGGAGACAAACGTCGTGGCGTAGGACGCCTTAGAAGCGCTACCTGATGCGGCGTGCGGTGCCTTTGATAGAGCCTGCGAGCCGCCCAAGTGCGGCGGATAAGCAAGATAAGCTCTATGGGCAGGACATCTGGGTGAAGAGCAGCTGGGGTGTAGGTAGTGAGGTTGTGGACAGTTCGCTTCACGATGGAGGTGAAGGAGGAGCCGCAGCCTCTAGGGTTGTGATGTCTGTGATGTTGGGGTTGGCAGGGATGGAGCCATTCAGGCAACTCTTGACGCAGTCCCAGTCGACGTTCCGGTGTTGAACCAGGACGTCGTGACTGGCACCCCGGGTATTCATGGTGGCCAACATGGGGTTATGGTCTGAATGAAGTTCATTGACCGACGTGAGTGTTAGATGATATGGGAAATGTTTGATGAGTGCGAAGTCTATGACGGATGGCCGTCCTCGACCTCGCGGGTAGCTAGTGGGTTGCCAGGGACCCACTACTCTGAGTTGAGGGTCCGCATCTACCACGCGAATGATTTCGTTGCCTCTTCTCTCCGCACGGAGGTCACTATGCCAGCGCTGATGCTTAGTATTTAAGTCCCCGGCTAGAATGACATGGGGATGTAGGGTGAGGATGGAGAGGTAGTTGACTACGAACTGTCTCTGGGGTGGGTGATATGCAGACACCATCAGGACTCGGGATGTGGCATTCTGATGGAGATGTGTTTCTGATACCAGAATGAGGTCTAGGGCATGCGCTCCAGCAAAATGTTGGAGCTCATTCTCCTGATCGGCCAGAGCACTCGCGTTCCAGAACGCGAACCTAAATGAGGTACGAGACCTAGTTTGATCCGCCATTCTGGGGCGTGTGGATGACGGTGGTCAAGAGAGCAAGCGCCTCCATGGCAATGGCCATTTTGCTGACTTGGTCGTTGGCAGAGAGGAATCTGACCAGCAGTTCGCAGATTTTCTGACCATGGTTTTGCAGCAGCTGCTGCAGCCACGTCACTATGCCTGGAAACTGTGGTGTGGAAAGGGTAGTGGTTTGTTGTGGAGGTGGTAGTACGGGAGGGCTCGGTAGCACCGGACCCTCTTCGACCGCGACCTTCCTCTGCTGGCGGGCGCGCGTGAAAACCCCTGCCGGAGCAGGGCCTGCCCCGGGATGGCTGTCCGCCGCGGAAGGTTGGACCACCCATGGTGGTTTCTTGGTTGCTATGATGGCCTTCCTTGTCGGACAACCTCCGTAGCACGCTATGTGTGCGCCGGTACAGTTCGCGCACTTGGGTACATCCTCCCGTGATTTCGGGCAGGCCTCTTTTAGGTGTCCGTCACCGCACCTAAGGTAGCGCAATTTGCGGTGACAGAAGTGACTGGAGTGGTTAAACCCCAGACAGCGATGACACTGAGGAGGACCGCCAGAACATTTGGAAGGTTCAATGTGTACCCGGAGGTAACGGATGGCTGCCGCGCAATCGATCTTGGCCTCCTGATCGTTAGCTCGCTCCACCGCTAGTAGAAATAAGGGGAGGGGTGTTCTGGGTCCTTGCCTATCTGGAGCGGCTCTGGTCAGCTCCTTGACCAGCTTAGGGGTGATGCCCTGGCGGTTGAGGTCTGCCACGATCACATCGGTGGGTGTATCCACAGGGAGCCCGCGGATAACCCTTCGAAGGTCGCGGGTTCTGTCCAACCCGAAGGTGAAGTGGGGGATACTCTTTTCTTTGAGATGGCGGGGAATGGAGTGATAGTGCTCGGCCGATTTGGCCTGGAAGATGAAGCGGCTCTTGCTCCGCCGCACCGTGTACTCCCTCGTCAGTGTCGGCATTACCAGCTTAAGAAAGCCGATAGACCCTGCGAAGTCGTCCACGATGATCGGTGGAACGTGCCGCTTGGGTGGGAGGGGTGCTTCAGGTTGCGGAGGCCCTCTTGTGCCAATTTGGCTAAGTTGGCCAGCCGTTTCTTGGTTTTACGTGAGACTACCTCACGAAATCCGTCTTCCCCCTGTTGAGGGATTTCTTCCTCACCGGAGGAGAGACCGGAAGAACTGAAATCGTCGTCGTCTCTTGCGACGGAGGATCTGCAGGTGTACACACTACCGCAGTCCTCGGAGTCAGTCTCTGAAATTTGGCCTACCCGTGTAACATTGTCACGTGGGAGACCCTGGATGGTGGTATGGTTGGATGCCTCGACTTTGCAGCACTTGCCTCTTCCGCTTACGCGTTGAGTGGTAGAGCGCTCCTTTGCCTCGGCGAACGAGGTCTTCTTAATCGCACCAGTGAAGGTGCTGGCAACGGCTGTTGCAGGCTGGTTGACAGGCCCCTTTCGGGTCTTGCCGGGAGAAGAAGGTACGGAAGCCATGTTGGGAGGGAGGGAAGTCAGGGACAGGTACAATACCGCACCCGTAGGTGCAGTATTACGCTATAACACACCTCGTATGTCCTCACCTGCAGGTAGCAGGGTCTTAGAAGCGTGCCGAACAGAGGACCGGAAACCTTATTTCTAAGATGCGCCGAATCTACCCTAGGGTAGATGGCTATGGCCTTGTTCGGCTACCCGTTTCCTGTACGAAGATGGTTGTGTACCCTAAAGCTTGCTTACCAAGCCTCTTATAGGGTACACGTGGTTCTGTGCTGTTGCCTGGCTCAGTTGGTCGTATCACTCCACCACGGTCGCTGCGGAAGTCCTCCTGCTGCTCCCTGGCGAGATGTACTGGAAACTAATTTCCTTCAATCATCAAGTACCATGAAACACGTGTGCATCCAACACAAGTAGCTAGGCGAATCAATCGGCCTATCTCTTCAGTATTCATCGGCGCAATAACTAGCTATTTAAAAGGTAATTAGCAACCCATCGTGCATTTCAGGGCTGTAATGGCATTCCTTGGAGAAGGGTCAAGGGGAGCAAATGACTATCGAGATGGAGGAGAGATCACCAGGGAGAGGAGATGGATCGAGGTACAGGGGTAATTAGCAGGGAGAGGAGATGGATCGACGTATAGGGGTAATCAGCAGGGAGAGGAGAGGAGATCATTCCAGGTGGAGGAGAGATCAGTAGAGAGAGGAGAGGTGATGTATCGAGATGGAGGAGAAACCAGCAGGGAGGGCAGAGGAGATGGATCGACATGGAGAAGTAACCAGCAGGGAGAGGAGATGGATCGAGATGGAGGAGAGATCAGCAGGGAGAGGAGAGGAGATGGATCGAGGTATAGGGGTAATCAGCAGGGAGAGGAGAAGAGATCATTCGAGATGGAGGAGAGATCAGCAGAGAGAGAGGAGAGGAGATGGATCGAGATGGAGGTGTAACCAGCAGGAAGAGGAAAGGAGATCGACCGAGATGGAGGAGTAATCAGCAGGGAGAGGAGAGGAAATGGATTGAGGAGGAGAGATTAGCAGGAAGAGTGAGTGAGTGAGTGAGTTGGGTTTAAGGGCCCGTCGACAACTAGGTCATTAGGGCCCTAGCAGGAAGAGGAAGTATTAAGTGATAAATTATGTGGTGGTGTAGGTGAACTGAATATTAAGTTGTGGGTAGTAATTTGGGAAGTGACTGAGTGAGAGGTTTTAAAATCCCACACGTAGATAATAATTTGGGAATTGTTTGTTTTAATGTTATTAGTGACTTAAGGAGGGAAGAAAAGTGGCATGTTATGAGTTTGAATGCGGAAGCGAAGACACATGAATTTGAGATAAGGATCTAAAGGTGATATTAGAAATATATTAACTGATGAATTTTGTGCCGGATACCAGCACAGTTGGCCGCCGGGCACCGGCGGCCTTTGGTGTTAAGTTAGATGTAGTATTTATTATTTATAATCGGCTACTGGTTATTTACTGGATACCAGTAAATTTATTTAAATAGTGATTTATGGAAATTTATTTTATGTACTTATATAAGTATGTTATAAAAGGGGGGGGGGGAGGATAAAATGGGAAATATTATTTAATTTTTTATATTATTTGGAATATAATATTTTATTTAAAATTTAGTTTATGTTATGTAATGTAATTAAAATGTTATGTAATTAAAAAGGGAGGATAAAAGTGAGAAAGTTTAATTTATAAAGAATTATTTTGAAATGTTTTGTTTGAAATTGAAGTTTTTTGTTTGAAATTGAAGTTTCATTAACTTTTGTGTGTATATCTAAAAAGGGGCGATAGTAATGATATTTTATATTTGAATTTTAAAATTATGTAGACATAATTAATTGTATGTATATTATAAAAAGGGGGTTAAAATATCATATTTTATTTGAATTTTCAAATGAGTGAAGTTATATATGTGTATATTTTAAAAAGAGGGGAGATCAAAACGGATTTTTTTTATTTGAAATTATTTGTTTGTAGTATTTTAATTTTTGAAAGTTTGTAAATATTTAATTATATATTTCGTATAAGTTCTATATATGCATGAATTTGCTACATTTTGTTTGAATATTATATCTGGCGTTTTGAAAAAAAAAAAGATTAATTTGGTTGATAATTTACGAATACTTTTTTTTATCATTATTAAATTGATTTAAAAATTTTAAATGAAATTTATATCAATTTTGAATTGTAAAATTGAGTAAATAATTTTGGTAACATTTTATTAGATATTAGGTTGGTATTATAAATTGAAATTTTGTTATATATTGTTTGATATTGAATTAAAATTTGTATATAAAGTTTTAAATATTAAATTTTGATATTATTGCCAGAATTTGATATAGTTTTAAATGGGAATTATTTTGGTAAGTTGAATTGAAGATTTGCTGCTTTATTGATTTTAGGAAATGTTCAATTAAAATAATATTTGTAAATGTATAATTTATTTAATATTAAATTATATATTTATTTGATTTCTTTTGGTATATTCATTGATTTTTGCTATATGAAGTGGAAGTTTTGCTGGTTGTTTTGGTTTGATGAATTAGGAACAAAAGTTAATAAATTAATTATTATTAGTAATTGAAATAATTATTATTTATGTAAATAGCTTAAGAAATTTAGAAACTTAATTATTTGATTTTGGAATTTTAATTCGAGTTTTTTTTTATTTCGGTCGTAAAATTATGAATATTTGTTATAAGAAAAAAAAATTATATATATATATATATATATTAATTTAACCGTCAGTATTGTGATTGTTTTAGGTATTAGAGCAAATGTTGGCTTAGATATCAGATGTGATGAATAGATTTTGAGCATGTTTAATTTGTGTGTTGGAATTTTTTTTTTTTTTTTTAATTTTATTGTACATTATACTTTCGTTTTGTAGTATTTAGATTTTTATAACTTGTAGAATATTGTTGTAAATATTTTTGAAAGTTAAATAAACGAACAGGGATCTGGAAAGTAAGCCCTGGTTTAAGTAATTAGGTGCCAGGGCATATTATTGCAGTTTTTTATTTACTTACTTACTTACTTACTACTTACTTACTTACTTAGTTACTTACTTACTTACTCACTCACTCACTCACTAACTCTCTCACTCGCTCGCTCGCTCACTCACTCAGTCACTCACTCACTCACTCACTCACTTACTCACTTACTCACTTACTCACTTACTCACTTACTCACTTACTCACTCACTTACTTACTTACTTACTTAATTACTTACTTACTTACTTATTTACTTACCTACTCACCTACTCACCTACCCACCTACTCACCTACTCACCTACTCACTCACTCACTGACCCACTGACCCACTGACCCACTGACCCACTGACCCACTCACCCACTGACCCACTCACCCACTCACCCACTCATCCACTCACCCACTCACCCACTCACCCACTAACCCACTCACCCACTCACGCACTCACCCACTCACCCACTCGCCCACTCACCCACTCACCCACTCACCAACTCACATACTCACTTACTCACCTACTCACCTACTCTCCTACTCTCCTACTCACCTACTCACCTACTCACCTACTCTCCTAATCTCCTACTCTCCTACTCTCCTACTCTCCTACTCACCTACTCACCTACTCACCTTTTCACCTAATCACCTACTCACCTTCTCACCTGCTCACCTGCCGACCTGCACACCTACCCACATGCCCACCTGCCCAACTGCCCACCGGCCCACCTGCCCACCTACCCACCTAACCACCTACCCACCTACCTAAATACCTACTTACCTATTTACCTACCTACCCACTTACCTAATTACCTACTTACGTACTTACCCACTTACCCACTTAATCGCGTACCCGCGTACTCGCGTACTCGCTTACTCGCTTACTCGCTTACTGGCCTACTCGCTTACTCGTTTACTCGCGTACTAGCGTACTCGCGTACTCGCGTACTCACTTTCTCACTTACTCATTTACACACTTACTCACTTTCTCACTTACTCACCTACACCCTCACTCGCTTACTCGCTTACTCGCTTACTTGCTTACTCGCTTACTCGCTTACTCACTACTCACTCACACACTCACTCACTACCTCACTCACTCACTGACTCACTGACTCACTGACTCACTCACTCACTTACTCACCTACTCACTTACTCGCTTACTCGCTTACTCGCTTGCTCGCTTACTCGCTTACTCGCTTGCTCGCTTACTCGCTTACTCGCTCACTCGCTTTCTCGCTCACTCGCTCACTCGCTCACTCACTCACTCGCTTACTCGCTCACTCGGTCACTCGCTTACGCGCTCAAACGCTCACTCGCTCACTTGCTCACTTGCTCACATGCTCACTTGCTCTCTTGCTCACTTGGTTACTTGGTCACTTGCTAACTTACTCACGCACTCACGCACTCACAGAGTCACTCACTCACTGACCCACTCACCCACCCAACCACCCACGCTCCCACTCACCCTCTCACCCACTCAACCACACACCCACTCACCCACTCACTCACTAACTAACTTACTCACTTACTCACTCACTCACTTACTCACTCACTCACTGGTTCACTCACTCACTGACTCACTTACTCACTTACTCTCTCACTGAATCACTGAATCACTGACTCACTCACTCATGCACCCTTCACCCACTGCCCCACTCACTCACCAACCCAGCCACCCACCCACGCACCCATTCACCCACACACCCACTCACCCACTCACTCACTTACTCACTCACTTACTTACCCACTCACTTACTCATTCACTCACTCACTGACTCACTCAATGCCTCACTCAATCACTCACTTACTTACTTACCGACTTACTCACCTACTCACTTACACACTTACTCATTTACTCACTTACTCACTTACTCACTTAATCACTTACTCACTTACTCACTTACACACTTACACACTTACTCACCTACTCTCCTACTCACCTACTCACTTACTCACACACTCACTTACTCACTTAATCACTACTCACTTACTCACTACTCACTGACTCACTCACTCACTCACTCAATGACCCACTCACTCACTCACTCACAGACTCACTTAGTCACTTACTCACTTACTTACATACTTACTTACTCACTTACTCACATACTCACTTACTCACTTACTCACCTAATCACTTACTCACTTACTCACTCACCCATTTACTCACTCACTCACTCACTTACTCACTTACTCACTTACTCTCTTACTCACTTACTCACTTATTCACTTACTCACTTACTCACTACCCACATACTCACTCACTTACTCACTTACTCACTACCCACTTAATCACTACTCACTTACTCACTTACTCACTTGCTCACTTAATCACTTAATCACTTACTCACTTACTCACTTACTCACTCACTCACCTACTCACTCACTTACTCACTACTCACTTACTCACTTACTCTTTTACTCACTTACTCACTTACTCACTTACTCACTCACTTACTCACTTACTCACTTACTCACTCACTTACTCACTTACTCACCTACTCACCTACTTACCTACTTACCTACGTACCTACGTACCTACTTACGTACTTATTTACTTACCTACTTACCTACTTACCTGCTTACCTGCTTACCTGCTTACCTGCTTACGTGCTTACCTGCTTTCTTGCTTACCTGATTACCTGCTTACCTGCTTTCCTTCTTACCTGCTTACCTGCCTACCCGCTTACCTGCTTACCTGCTTACCTGCTTTCCTGCTTACCTGCTTACCTGCTTGCCTACTTGCCTACTTGCCAACTTACCTACTTACATACTTACCGACTTATCGACTTATCGACTTACCGACTCACCGACTTACCGACTTACTCGCTTACTCACTTACTCACTGACTCACTGACTCACCCTGATTCACTGACTCACTTACTCACTGACTCAGCTCACTCGCTCACTCTGTCACTACCTCACTCAATCACTCGCTCATTCGCTCACTTGCTAAATTGCTCACTTGCTCACTTACTCACTTACTCACGCACTCACTCACTCACTCACTTACTCACTCACTCACTGACTCACTCACTCACTGAATCACTCACTCACTGACTCACTTACTCACTCACTTACTCACTCAGTCACTGACTCACTCACTCACTGACTCACTCACTCACTGACTCACTCTCTCACTTACTTACTTAGTTACTTACTTACTCACTTACTCACTGACTCACTAGCTCACTCACTCACTTACTTAGTTACTTACTTACTTATTTACTTACTTACCTATTTACTTACTTATTTTCTTACTTACTTACTTACTTACATGCTTACTTACCTACTTTCTTACTTACTTACTTGCTTACTTACTTACTTACTCACTTACTCACTTACTTACTAACTTACTCACTCACTCACTCACTCACTAACTCACTCACTCACTCACTCACTCGCTCGCTCACTCACTCACTCACTCAGTCACTAACTTACTCAGTCACTCACTCACTCAGTTACTCACTTACTCACTTACTCACTTACTTACTTACTTACTTACCTACTCACCTACTCACCTACTCACCTACTCACTCACTCACTGACCCATTCACCCATTCACGCACTCACCCACTCACCCACTCACCCACCCACCCACTCACCCACTCACCCACTCACCCACACAACCACTCACCCACTCACCCACTAACCCACTCATCCACTCACGCACTCACCCACTCACCCACTCACCTACTCACCCACTCACCCACTCACATACTCACCTTCTCACCTACTCTCCTACTCTCCTACTCACCTACTCAACTATACTCCTAATCTCCTACTCTCCTACTCACCTACTCACCTACTCACCTTTTCACCTAATCACCTACTCACCTGCTCACCTGCTCACCTGCACACCTGCTCACCTGCCGACCTGCACACCTGCCCACATGCCCACCTGCCCACCTGCCCACCGGCCCACCTGCCCACCTACCCACCTAACCACCTACCCACCTACCCACCTACCTAACTACCTACTTACCTACTTACCTACCTCCCCACTTACCTACTTACGTACTTACCTACTTAGGTACTTACCCACTTACCCACTTACTCGCGTACCCGCGTACTCGAGAACTCGCGTACTCGCGTACTCGCTTACTCGCTTACTCGCTTACACGCTTAATCGCCTACTCGCTTACTCGTTTACTCGCGTACTCGCGGACTCACTTTCTCACTTACTCATTTACTCACTTACTCACCTGCTCACTTACTCACCTACACCCTTATTCGCTTACTCGCTTACTTGCTTACTCGCTTACTCGCTTACTCACTACTCACTCACTACCTCACTCACTCACTGACTGACTGACTGACTCACTCACTCACTCACTTACTCACTTACTCACTTACTCGCTTACTCGCTTGCTCACGTATTCGCTTACTCGCTCACTCGGTCACTCGCTTACGCGCTCAAACGCTCACTCGCTCACTTGCTCACTTGCTCACTTGGTCACCTGCTCACTCGCTCACTTGCTCACTTGCTCACATGGTCACTTGGTCACTTGCTAACTTACTCACGCACTCACAGAGTCACTCACTCACTGACCCACTCACCCACCCAACTACCCACGCTCCCACTCACCCTCTCACCCAATCAGCCACACACCCACTCACCCACTCACTCACTAACTAACTTACTCACTTACTCACTCACTCACTTACTCACTCACTCACTGGTTCACTCACTCACTGACTCACTTACTCACTTACTCACTCACTGACTGGTTCACTCACTCACTCATGCACCCTTCACCCACTGACCCACTCACTCAAACAACCAGCCACCCACCCACGCACCCACTCACCCACACACCCACTCACTCACTCACTTACTCACTCACTCACTTACTTACTCACTCACTTACTCACTCACTCACTCACTCACTGACTCACTCAATGCCTCACTCAATCACTCACTGACTCACTTACTCACTTACTCACTTACACACTTACTCATTTACTCACTTACTCACTTAATCACTTACTCACTTACTCACTTACACACTTACACACTCACCTACTCACCTACTCACTTACTCACTTACACACTCACTTAGTCACTTACTCACTTAATCACTTCTCACTTACTCACTACTCACTGACTCACTCACTCACTCACTCACTCACTCAATGACTCACTCACTCACTCACTCACTCACTGACTCACTTAGTCACTTACTCACTTACTTACATACTTACTTACTCACTTACTCACATACTCACTTACTTACTTACTCACCTAATCACTTACTCACTCACTCACTTACTCACTCACTCACTCACTTACTCACTTACTCACTTACTCACTTACTCACTTACTCTATTACTCACTTACTCACTTACTCACTTACTCACTTATTCACTTACTCAATTACTCACTTACTCACTACTCATAAACACACTTACTCACTTACTCACGCACTACTCACTTACTCACTACTCACTTACTCACTTGCTCACTTAATCACTTAATCACTTACTCACTTACTCACTTACTCACTCACTCACCTACTCACTTACTCACTTACTCACTACTCACTACTCACTTACTCACTTACTCACTTACTCACTCACTCACTTACTCACTCACTTCCTCACTTCCTCACTTACTCACTTACTCACTTACTCACTTACTCACTTACTCACCTACTCACTTACTTACCTACTTACCTACTTACCTACGTACCTACGTACCTACTTACGTACTTATTTACTTACCTACTTACCTACTTACCTGCTTTCCTGCTTACCTGCTTACGTGCTTACCTGCTTACCTGCTTTCTTGCTTACCTGCTTACCTGTTTACCTGCTTTCCTTCTTACCTGTTTACCCGCTTACCTGCTTACCTGCTTACCTGCTTACCCACTTACCTGCTTACCTGCTTACCTGCTTGCCTACTTGCCTACTTGCCTAGTTACCTACTTACAAACTTATCGACTTACCGACTTATCGACTTATCGACTTACCGACTTACCGACTTACCGACTTACTCGCTTACGCACTTACTCACTTACTCACTGACTCACTGACTCTCTGACTCACTGATTCACTCACTCACTTACTCACTGACTCAGCTTACTCGTTCACTCTGTCACTGGCTCACTCAATCACTCGCTCATTCGCTCACTTGCTCACTTGCTCACTTGCTCACTTACTCACTTACTCACGCACTCACTCACTCACTTACTCACTCACTCACTGACTCACTCACTGACTCACTCACTCACTGACTCACTTACTCGCTCACTTACCCACTCAGTCACTGACTCACTCACTCACTGACTCACTCACTCACTCACTGACTCACTTTCCCACTTACTTACTTAGTTACTTACTTACTTACTTGCTCACTTACTCACTGACTCACTAACTCACTCACTGACTTACTTAATTTCTTACTTACTTATTTACTTAGTTACTTTCTTTCTCACCTTTTCACCTAATCACCTACTCACCTGCTCACCTGCTCACCTGACGACCTGCACACCTGCTCACATGCCCACCTGCCCACCGGCCCACCTGCCCACCTACCCACCTAACCACCTACCCACCTACCTAACTACCTACTTACCTCCTTACCTACTTACCTACCTACCCACTTACCTACTTACGTACTTACCTACTTACCCACTTACTCGCGTACCCGCGTAATCGCGAACTCGCGTACTCGCGTACTCACTTTCTCACTTACTCATTTACTAACTTACTCACTTTCTCACTTACTCACCCACACCCTTACTCGCTTACTCGCTTACTCGCTTACTTGCTTACTCGCTTACTCGCTTACACACTACCTTCTCACTACCTCACTCACTCACTGACTCACTGACTCACTCACTCACTTACTCACTTACTCACTTACTCGCTTACTCGGTTACTCGCTTGCTCGCTTACTCGCTTACTCGCTCACTCGCTTTCTCGCTCAGTCGCTCACTCGCTTACTCGCTCACTCGCTTTCTCGCTCAGTCGCTCACTCGCTTACTCGCTCACTCGGTCAGTGGCTTACGCGCTCAAACGCTCACTCGCTCACTTGCTCACTTGCTCACTTGCTCACTTGCTCACTTGGTCACTTGGTCACTTGCTAACTTACTCACGCACTCACGCACTCACGCACTCACTCAGTCACACACCGACTGACCCGCTGACCCACCCACCAACCCACCCACGCTCCCACTCACCCACCCACCCACACACACACGCACACACACTCACCCACTCACTCACTTACTAACTTACTTACTCACTTACTTACTCACTCACTTACTAACTCACTCACTTACTGACTCACTCACTCAATGACTCACTCACTTACTCACTAACTCACTTACTCACTCACTTACTCAGTTACTCACTTAATTACTAATTACTTACTTACCTTCTTACTTACTTTCTTACTTTCTTACTTTCTTACTTACTTACTTACTCACTTACTTACTTACTTACTCACTCACTCACTTACTCAGTTACTCACTCACTCACTTACTCATTGACTCACTTACTCACTTACTCACTTACTCACTTACTCACTTACTCACCTACTCACTTACTCACTACTCACTTACTCACATACTCACTTACTCACATACTCACTTACTCACTTACCCACTTACTCTCTTACTCACTTCCTCAGTTACTCACTTATTCACTTACTCACTTACTCACTTACTCACTTACTCATTCACTTACTCACTCACTGACTCACTCACTCACTCAATGACTCACTCACTCACTGACTCACTTTCTCACTTACTTATTTACTTATTTACTCACTCACTTACTCACTGACTCACTCACTGACTCACTCACTTACTTACTTATTTACTTACTTCCTTACTTATTTTCTTTCTTCCTTGCTTACTTACTTAAATACTTACTTACTTACTTGCTTACTTTCTTACTTACTTACTTACTTCCTTGCTTACTTAGTTACTCACTTACTTACTTACTCACTTACTAACTCACTTACCCAGTTACTCACTCACTTTCTCACTTACTCACTTACTCACTTGTTCACTTGCTCACTTGCTCACTTGGTCACTTGCTCACTTTCTCAATTGCTCACTTGCTCTCTTATTCACTTTCTCACTTGGTCGCTTGCTCAATTATACACTTACTCACTTACTCAGTTACTCACTTACTCACGTACTCACTTACTCACTTTCGCACCTACTCACCTACTCACCTACCCACCTAGTCACGTACTCACCTACTAAACTACTCAACTACTCACCCACTCACCTACTCACCTACTCACCTACTGACCTACTCACCTTCAACTATTCAGCTACTCACCTACTCACCTACCCATTTACCCACCTACCCACCTACCCAACTACCCACCTACTCACCTACTCACCTACTCCCCTACCCATCTACCCACCTACCCACCTACCCACCTACCCACCTACCTACCTACCTACTTACCTACTTACTTACATACCTATTTACCTGCTTACCTGCTTGCCTGCTTACCCGCTTACCTGCTTACCTGCTTACCAGCTTACTTACTTACTTGCTTACCTGCTTACCAGCTTACCTACTTACATGCTCACCTGCTTACACCTTACCTGCTTACCTGGTTACACGCTTACCTGCTTACCTGCTTGCCTGCTTACCTGCTTACCTGCTTACCTGCTCTCCTACTTGCCTACTTGCGTACTTACCTACTTACCTACTTACCGAATTACCTACTTACCGACTTACCGACTTACTGACTTACTCACTTACGCACTTACTCACTTACTCACTTACTCACTTACACACTGACCCACTGACACACTGACTCAGCTCACTTGTTCACTCGCTCACTCTCTCACTCGCTCACTCGCTCACTCGCTCACTCGCTCACTTGCTCGCTTGCTCACTTGCTCATTTGCTCATTTGCTCACTTGCTCACTTGCGCACTTACTCACTTACTCACGCAGTCAGTCATTCACTCACTTACTTACTCACTCACTGACTCACTCACTGACTCTTTTACTCTCTTACTCACTCACTGACTCACTCACGCATCCACTCACTCAACCACTCACTCACTAAACCACTCACCCACCCACCCACTCACCCACTCACTCACTCACTCGCTTACTCACTTACTCACTTACTCACTCACTCACTTACTCACTCACTGACTCACTGACTCACTCACTCGCTTACTCACTTACTCACTCACCCACTTACTCACTCCCTCACTCACTGACTCACTCACTCACTCAATGACTCACTCACTCACTCACTGACTCACTTTCTCACTTACTTACTTACTTATTTACTCACTCGCTTACTCACTGACTCACTCACTCACTCACTTACTTACTTACCTATTTACTTACTTACTCACTTAATAACTCACTTGCTCACTTACTCACTTTTTCACTTGCTCACTTGCTCACCTGATCACTTGCTCACTTGCTCACTTGCTCACTTGCTCAATTGCTCACTTGCTCACTTGCTCACTTGCTCTCTTGCTCACTTTCTCACTTGCTCGCTTGCTCACTTGCTCACTTACACACTTACTCACTTACTCACTTACTCACTTACTCACGTACTCACTTACTCACTTACTCACCTACTCACCTGCTCACCTACTTACCTACTCCCCTACTCTCCTACTCACCTACTCACCTACTTACCTACTCAGCTACTCACCTACTCACCTACTCACCTACTCACCTAGTCACATTGTCACATAGTCACGTACTCACATAATCACCTACTCACCTACTCACACTACTCAACCACTCACGCACTCACCTACTCACCTACTCACCTACTGACCTACTCACCCTCAACTACTCACCTACTCACCTACTCACCTACGCACCTACCCACCTAACCACCTAACCACCTACCCACCTACCCACCTACCCACCTACCCAACTACCCACCTACTCACCTATTCACCTACTCACCTAGTCAAATACTCACCTACCCACCTACCCACCTACCCACCTACCCACCTACCCACCTACCTACCTACCTACTTACCTACTTACTTACATACCTATTTACCTGCTTACCTGCTTGCCTGCTTACCCGCTTACCTGCTTACCTGCTTACCAGCTTACTTACTTACTTGCTTACCTGCTTACCAGCTTACCTACTTACATGCTCACCTGCTTACACCTTACCTGCTTACCTGGTTACACGCTTACCTGCTTACCTGCTTGCCTGCTTACCTGCTTACCTGCTTACCTGCTCTCCTACTTGCCTACTTGCGTACTTACCTACTTACCTACTTACCGAATTACCTACTTACCGACTTACCGACTTACTGACTTACTCACTTACGCACTTACTCACTTACTCACTTACTCACTTACACACTGACCCACTGACACACTGACTCAGCTCACTTGTTCACTCGCTCACTCTCTCACTCGCTCACTCGCTCACTCGCTCACTCGCTCACTTGCTCGCTTGCTCACTTGCTCATTTGCTCATTTGCTCACTTGCTCACTTGCGCACTTACTCACTTACTCACGCAGTCAGTCATTCACTCACTTACTTACTCACTCACTGACTCACTCACTGACTCTTTTACTCTCTTACTCACTCACTGACTCACTCACGCATCCACTCACTCAACCACTCACTCACTAAACCACTCACCCACCCACCCACTCACCCACTCACTCACTCACTCGCTTACTCACTTACTCACTTACTCACTCACTCACTTACTCACTCACTGACTCACTGACTCACTCACTCGCTTACTCACTTACTCACTCACCCACTTACTCACTCCCTCACTCACTGACTCACTCACTCACTCAATGACTCACTCACTCACTCACTGACTCACTTTCTCACTTACTTACTTACTTATTTACTCACTCGCTTACTCACTGACTCACTCACTCACTCACTTACTTACTTACCTATTTACTTACTTACTCACTTAATAACTCACTTGCTCACTTACTCACTTTTTCACTTGCTCACTTGCTCACCTGATCACTTGCTCACTTGCTCACTTGCTCACTTGCTCAATTGCTCACTTGCTCACTTGCTCACTTGCTCTCTTGCTCACTTTCTCACTTGCTCGCTTGCTCACTTGCTCACTTACACACTTACTCACTTACTCACTTACTCACTTACTCACGTACTCACTTACTCACTTACTCACCTACTCACCTGCTCACCTACTTACCTACTCCCCTACTCTCCTACTCACCTACTCACCTACTTACCTACTCAGCTACTCACCTACTCACCTACTCACCTACTCACCTAGTCACATTGTCACATAGTCACGTACTCACATAATCACCTACTCACCTACTCACCTACTCAACCACCCACGCACTCACCTACTCACCTACTCACCTACTGACCTACTCACCCTCAACTACTCACCTACTCACCTACTCACCTACGCACCTACCCACCTAACCACCTAACCACCTACCCACCTACCCACCTACCCACCTACCCAACTACCCACCTACTCACCTATTCACCTACTCACCTAGTCAAATACTCACCTACCCACCTACCCACCTACCCACCTACCCACCTACCCACCTACCTACCTACCCACTTACTTACTTACCTACTTACCTACTTACCTACGTACCTACTTACCTAGTTCCCTACTTACCTACTTACCTACTTGCCTACTTACGTACTTGCGTACTTACGTACTTACCCACTTACCCACTTACCCAATTACCCACTTACCCACTTACTCGCGTACTAGCGTACTTCCTTACTCGCTTACTCGCTTACTCGCTTGCTCGCTTTCTCGCTTAATCGCTTACTCGCTTAATCGCTTTCTCGCTTACTCGCTTACTCGCTTAGTCCCTTACTCGCGTACTCGCTTCCGCGCTTACTCGCTTACTCGCTCACTCGCTCACCTTTTCACTTGCTCATTTGCTCACCTGCACACTTGCTCACTTGCTCACTTACTCACGCACTCACCCACTCACCCACTGACCCACTCACCCACCCACCCACCAACCCACCCACGCTCCCACTCACCCACTCACCCACACACACACTCAACCACTCACTCACTCACTTACTAACTAACTCACTCACTTACTGACTCACTGACTCACTGGCTCACTCACTCAATGACTCACTCACTTACTCACTTACTCACTTACTCAGTCACTTACTCAATTACTCACTTAATTACTAATTACTTACCTACTTACTTTCTTACTTTCTTACTTTCTTACTTACTTACTTACTTACTTACTTACTTACTTACTTACTTACTTACTTACTTACTTACTTACTTACTTACTTACTTACTTACTTACTTACTTACTTACTTACTTACTTACTTACTTACTTACTTACTTACTTACTTACTTACTTACTTACTTACTTACTTACTTACTTACTTACTTACTTACTTACTTACTTACTTACTTACTTACTTACTTACTTACTTACTTACTTACTTACTTACTTACTTACTTACTTACTTACTTACTTACTTACTTACTTACTTACTTACTTACTTACTTACTTACTTACTTACTTACTTACTTACTTACTTACTTACTTACTTACTTACTTACTTACTTACTTACTTACTTACTTACTTACTTACTTACTTACTTACTTACTTGCTTACTTACTTACTCACATACTCACTTACTCAGTTACTCACTTACTCACTTACTCACTCACTCACTCACTTACTCACTGACTCACTTACTCACTTACTCACTTACTCACTTACTCACCTACTCACTTACGCACTACTCACTTACTCACATACTCACTTACTCACTTACTCACTTACTCTCTTACTCACTTACTCACTTGCTCACCTCGTCAGCTACTTACCTACTTACCTACTTACCTACTTACCTACGTACCTACGTACATACGTACCTACTTACGTACCTACGTACTTGCGTTATTACCTACTTACCTACTTTCCTACTTACCTACTTACCTACTTACCTACTTACCTGCTTACCCGCTTACCTGCTTACCTGCTTACGTGCTTACCAGCTTACCTACTTACCTTCTTACCTGCTTACCTGCTTACACCTTACCTGCTTACCTGCTTACACCTTACCTGCTTACCTGCTTACCCGCTTACCTGCTTACCTGCTTGCCTGCTACCAGCTTACCTGCTTACCTGCTTACCTGCTCACCTACTTGCCTACTTGCGCACTTACCTACCTACCTACTTAACGAATTACCGACTTACCGACATACCGACTTACCGACTTACTCACTTACGCACTTACTCACTCACTTGCTCACTTACTCACTTACACACTGACTCACTGGCTCAGTTCACTCGTTCACTCGCTCACTCTCTCACTCGCTCATTCGCTCACTTGTTCACTTGCGCACTTACTCACTTGCTCGCTTGCTCACTTGCTCATTTGCTCACTTGCTCACTTGCGCACTTACTCACTTACTCACTTACTCAGTTACTCACTTACTCACTCACTCACTCACTTACTCACTGACTCACTTACTCACTAACTCACTTACTCACTTACTCACTTACTCACTCTCTCTCCTACTCACTTACTCACTACTCACCTACTCACATACTCACTTACTCACTTACTCATTTACTCTCTTACTCACTTACTCACTTACTCACTCACTCACTTATTCACTTACTCACTTACTCACTCACTCACTCACTCACTTACTCACTCACTCACTACCACAGTCACTTCCTCACTTACTCACTTACTCACTTACTCACTTACTCACCTCGTCAGCTACTTACCTACTTACGTACGTACCTACGTACCTACATACCTACTTACGTAGTTACCTAATTACCTACTTACCTACTTACCTACTTATTGAAACAGGTAAAAAGGAACATCAGAGTGTCACAGTCTCCTGAAGTAATGCCACCAGCAGTTCCAGGAGACGAAGTCCTATGTGACTGGAAGTAGGGGTTTTTAGTTGGTAGAAGCCCAACTCCCACACAGAGTGGTGTCCTTTGAGGATTTTCCCCTACTATAAAAAAAAAACTTACCTACTTACCTGCTTACCTGCTTACCTGCTTACCTGCTTACCTGCTTACCTGCTTACGTGCTTACGTGCTTACCTCCTTACCTGCTTACCTGCTTACCTGTTTACCCGCTTACCTACTTACCTACTTACCTGCTTACCTGCTTACCTGCTCTCCTACTTGCCTACTTGCGTACTTACCTACTTACCTACTTACCGAATTACCGACTTAGCGACTTACAGACTTACCGACTTACTCACTTAAGCACTTACTCACTTATTCACTTACTCACTTATTCACTTACTCACTTACACACTGACTCACTGGCTCAGGTCACTGGTTCATTCGCTCACTCTCTCACTCGCTCACTCGCTCACTCGCTCATTCGCTCACTTGCTCACTTGCTCACTTACTCACTTGCTCGCTTGCTCACTTGCTCCGTTGCTCACTTGCTCACTTGCTCACTTGCTCACTTACTCACATACTCACTTACTCACCTACTCACTCACTCATTCACTCACTTACTCACTCACTGACCCACTCACCCACCCACTTACTCACCAACTCACTCACTCACTCTCTCACTCACTCACTCGGTTACTCACTTACCCACTCACTCACTTACTCACTGACTCACTCAATTACTCAATCATTCACTGACTCACTTTCTCACTTACATACTTACTTACTTATTTACTCACTCACTTACTCACTCACTCACTCACTTACTTATTTACTTACTTACTTATTTTCCTTCTTACTTGCTTACTTACTTACATACTTACTTAATTAGTTAGTTACTTACTTACTTTCTTACTTACTTACTCACTTACTTGGTTACTTACTTACTCACTTACTAACTCATTTACTCACTTACTCACCTACTCACTTACTCACTTGTTCACTTGCTCACTTGCTCACTTGCTCACTTGATCACTTGCTCACTTGCTCAATTCCTCACTTACTCACTTGCTCTCTTGCTCTTTCTCGCACTTCCTCGCTTGCTCACTTACTCACTTACCCACGTACTCACTCACTTACTCACCTACTCACCTACTCACCAACTCCACTATTCTCCTACTCACCTACTCAACTACTTACCTAGTTACCTACTCACCTACTCACGTACTTACCTACTCACCTAATCACGTACTCACCTACTCACCTATACAACTACTCACCCACTCAAATACTCGCCTACTCACCTACTGACGTACTCACCCTCAACTACTCACCTAACCATCTGCGCACCTACCCAACTACCCACCTACTCACCTACCCACCTACCCAACTACCCACCTACTCACCTACTCACCTAGCCATCTAATCACCTACTCACCCAGTCACCTACTCACCTACTCACCTACCCACCTACCCACCTACCCACCTACCCACCTACCCACCTAACTACCCACTTACCTACTTACCTACTTACCTACGTACCTACTTACCTACTTATCTAGTTCCCTACTTACCTACTTGCCTACTTACGTACTTACACACTTACCCACTTACTTGCGTACTCGCGTACTCGCGTACTAGCGTACTCGCTTACTCGCTTACTCGCTTACTCGCTTACTCGCTTACTCGCTTACTTGCTTACTCGCTTAATCGCTTACTCGCTTACTCGCTTACTCGCTTACTCGCTTACTCGCATACTCGCTTACTCGCTTACTCGCTTACTCGCTTAATCGCTCACTCGTTCACTTGCTCACTTGCTCACTTGCTCACCTGCTCACTTGCTCACTTGCTCACTCTCTCACTTACTCACTTACTCACTTACTCACGTACTCACTCAGTCACTCACCGACTGACCCACTGATCCACCCACGCTCCCACTCACCCACCCACCCACACACACACACACACACACACACTCACCCACTCACTCACTCACTTACTAACTTACTTACTCACTCACTTACTTACTCACTCACTTACTAACTCACTCACTTACTGACTCACTGACTCACTCACTCAGTGACTCACTCACTTACTCACTAACTCACTTACTCACTTACTCAGTTACTCACTTAATTACTAATTACTAACTTACTTTCTTACTTTCTTACTTACATATTTACTTACTCACTTACTTACTTACTTACTTACTCACTCACTTACTCACTTACTCTCTTACTCACTTACTCACTTATTCACTTACTCACTTACTCACTCACTCACTCACTTACTCACTCACTCACTACCACACTCACTTCCTCACTTACTCACTTACTCACTTACTCACCTCGTCAGCTACTTACCTACTTACGTACGTACCTACGTACCTACATACCTACTTACGTACTTACGTACTTACCTAATTACCTACTTACCTACTTACCTACTTACCTACTTACCTACTTACCTACTTACCTACTTATTGAAACAGGTAAAAAGGAACATCAGAGTGTCACAGTCTCCTGAAGTAATGCCACCAGCAGTTCCAGGAGACGAAGTCCTATGTGACAGGAAGTAGGGGTTTTTAGCTGGTAGAAGCCCAACTCCCACACAGAGTGGTGTCCTTTGAGGATTTTCCCCTACTATAAAAAAAAACTTACCTACTTACCTGCTTACATGCTTACCTGCTTACCTGCTTACCTGCTTACGTGCTTACGTGCTTACCTCCTTACCTGCTTACCTGCTTACCTGTTTACCCGCTTACCTGCTTACCTACTTACCTGCTTACCTGCTCTCCTACTTGCCTACTTGCATACTTACCTACTTACCTACTTACCGAATTACCGACTTAGCGACTTACAGACTTACCGACTTACTCACTTACGCACTTACTCACTTATTCACTTACTCACTTACTCACTTACACACTGACTCACTGGCTCAGGTCATTCGTTCACTCGCTCACTCGCTCATTCGCTCACTTGCTCACTTGCTCACTTACTCACTTGCTCGCTTGCTCACTTGCTCCTTTGCTCACTTGCTCAATTGCTCACTTGCTCACTTTCTCACATACTCACTTACTCACTCACTCATTCACTCTCTTAGTCACCCACTCACTGATTCACTCACTCACTGACCTTTTAACTCACTTACTCACTCACTGACTGACTGACTCACTCACGCACTCAGTCACTCACCCACTCACTCACTGACCCACTCACCCACCCACCCACTCACCCACCCACCCACTCACCCACTCACTCACTCACTCGCTTACTCACTTACTCACTGTCTTACTCACTCACTCACTGACTCACTCACTCACTCACTCACTCACTCAATGACTCACTCACTCCCTCACTCACTTTCTCACTCACTTACTTACTTATTTACTCACTCACTTACTCACTGACTCACTCACTGACTCACTCACTTACTTACTTATTTACTTACTTACTTACTTACTTACTTACTTATTTTCTTTCTTACTTGCTTACTTACTTAAATACTTACTTACTTACTTACTTACTTTTTTACTTACTTACTTACTTACTTACTTACTTACTTACTTAGTTACTTACTTACTTACTTACTCACTTACCCACTTACTCACTTACTTACTTACTCACTTACTCACTTGTTCACTTGCTCACTTGCTCACTTGATCACTTGCTCACTTGCTCACTTTCTCAATTGCTCACTTGCTCACTTGCTCTCTTATTCACTTTCTCACTTGGTCGCTTGCTCAATTATACACTTACCCACTTACTCACTTACTCACTTCCTCACTTAATCACGTACTCACTTACTCACTTTCTCACCTACTCACCTACTCACCTAGTCACGTACTCACCTACTCAACTACTCAACTACTCACCCACTCACCTACTCACCTACTGACCTACTCACCCTCAACTATTCACCTACCTATCCATTTACCCACCTACGCACCTACCCACCTACCCAACTACCCCCCTACTCACCTACTCACCTACTCACCTACCCATTTACCGACCTACCCACCTACCCACCTACCTACCTACCTACCTACCTACTTACCTACTTACTTACGTACCTATTTACCTGCTTACCTGCTTACCTGCTTACCTGCTTACCCGCTTACCTGCTTACCTGCTCACCAGCTTACTTACTTACCTGCTAACCTGCTTACCAGTTTACCTACTTACCTGCTTACCTGCTTACACCTTACCTGCTTACCCGCTTACCTGCTTACCAGGTTACCTGCTTACCTGCTTACCTGCTCTCCTACTTGCCTACTTGCGTACTTACCTACTTACCGAATTACCGACTTACCGACATACCGACTTACTCACTTACGCACTTACTCACTTACTCACTGGCTCAGGTCATTCGTTCACTCGCTCACTCTCTCACTCGCTCACTCGCTCACTTGCTCGCTTGCTCACTTGCTCATTTGCTCACTTGCTCACTTGCCCACTTGCTCATTTGATCACTTACTCACTTACTCACGCAGTCAGTCATTCACTCACTTACTTACTCACTCACTGGATCTTTTACTCTCTTACTCACTCCCTGACTCACTCACGCATTCACTCACTCACCCACTCACTCACTAACCCACTCACCCACCCACCCACTCACCCACTCACTCACTCACTCGCTTACTCACTTACTCACTCACTCACTTAATCACTCACTCACTGGCTCACTCACTCGCTTATTCACTTACTCACTCACTCACTCACTGACTCACTCACTCAATGACTCACTCACTCACTCACTGACTCACTTTCTCACTTACTTACTTACTTATTTACTCACTGGCTTACTCAGTGACTCACTCACTCACTCACTTACTTACTTACCTATTTACTTACTTACTCACTTAATAACTCACCTGCTCACTTACTCACTTGTTCACTTGCTCACTTGATCACTTGCTCACTTGCTCACTTGCTCACTTGCTCACATGCCCAATTGCTCACTTGCTCACTTGCTCACTTGCTCTCTTGCTCACTTTCTCACTTGCTCGCTTGCTCACTTGCTCACTTACACACTTACTCACTTACTCACTTACTCACTTACTCACGTACTCACTTACTCACCTACTCACCTCCTCACCTACTCACTTACGTACCTATTTACCTGCTTACCTGCTTACCTGCTTACCCGCTTACCTGCTTACCTGCTCACCAGCTTACTTACTTACCTGCTTACCTGCTTACACCTTACCTGCTTACCCGCTTACCTGCTTACATGCTTGCCTGCTTACCAGGTTACCTGCTTACCTGCTTACCTGCTTACCTGCTCTCCTACTTGCCTACTTGCGTACTTACCTACTTACCAAATTACCGACTTACCGACATACCGACTTACTCACTTACGCACTTACTCACTTACTCACTTATTCACTTACTCACTTACACACTGAACCACTGACTCTCTGATTCAGCTCACTCGTTCACTCGCTCACTCTCTCACTCGCTCACTCGCTCACTCGCTCACTTGCTCATTTGCTCACTTGCTCACTTGCCCACTTGCTCACTTGATCACTTACCCACTTACTCACGCAGTCAGTCATTCACTCACTTACTCACTCACTGGCTCTTTAACTCTCTTACTCACTCACTGACTCACTCACGCATTCACTCACTCATCCACTCGCTCACTAACCCACTCACCCACCCACCCACTCACCCACTCACTCACTCACTCACTCGCTTACTCACTTACTCACTCACTCACTTACTCACTCACTCACTGACTCACTCACTCGCTTACTCACTTACTCACTCACGCACTGACTCACTCACTCAATGACTCACTCACTCACTCACTGACTCACTTTCTCACTTACTTACTTACTTATTTACTCACTGGCTTACTCAGTGACTCACTCACTCACTCACTTACTTACTTACCTATTTACTTACTTACTCACTTAATAACTCACCTGCTCACTTACTCACTTGTTCACTTGCTCAGTTGATCACTTGCTCACTTGCTCACATGCCCAATTGCTCACTTGCTCACTTGCTGACTTGCTCTCTTGCTCACTTTCTCACTTGCTCGCTTGCTCACTTGCTCACTTACACACTTACTCACTTACTCACTTACTCACTTACTCACGTACTCACTTACTCACCTACTCACCTCCTCACCTACTCACATGCTCACCTACTCACCTACTCACCCGCTCTCCTACTCACCTACTCACCTACTGACCTACTCACCTACTCACCTAGTCACATACTCACCTACCCACCTACCCACTTACCTACTTACCTACTTACCTACGTACCTACTTACCTAGTTCCCTACTTACCTACTTACCTACTTGCCTACTTACGTACTTGCGTACTTACGTACTTACCCAATTACCCACTTACCCACTTACTCGCGTACTCGCGTACTAGCGTACTCGCTTACTCGGTTACTCGCTTACACGCTTACTCGCTTTCTCGCTTAATCGCTTAATCGCTTACTCGCTTACTCGCTTACTCGCGTACTCACTTCGGCGCTTACTCGCTTACTCGCTCACTCGCTCACTTGTTCACTTGCTCACTTGCTCACCTGCACACTTGCTCACTTGCTCACTTGCTCACTTGCTCACTTACTCACGCGCTCATGCACTCACTCAGTCACTCACCCACTGACCCACTCACCCACACACCCACCAACCCATCGACGCTCCCACTCACCCACTCACCCACACACACACTCACCCACTCACTCACTTACTAACTAACTCACTCACTTACTGACTCACTGACTCACTCATTCAATGACACACTCACTTACTCACTCACTCACTTACTCACTCACTTACTCAGTTACTCACTTAATTACTAATTACTTACCTACTTACTTTCTTACTTTCTTACTTTCTTACTTTCTTACTTTCTTACTTACTTAGTTACTTACTTACTCACTTACTTACTTACTTACTTACTTACTTACTTACTTACTTACTTACTTACTTACTTACTTACTTACTTACTTACTTACTTACTTACTTACTTACTTACTTACTTACTTACTTACTTACTTACTTACTTACTTACTTACTTACTTACTTACTTACTTACTTACTTACTTACTTACTTACTTACTTACTTACTTACTTACTTACTTACTTACTTACTTACTTACTTACTTACTTACTTACTTACTTACTTACTTACTTACTTACTTACTTACTTACTTACTTACTTACTTACTTACTTACTTACTTACTTACTTACTCACATACTCACTTACTCAGTTACTCACTCACTCACTCACTCACTTACTCACTGACTCACTTACTCACCTACTCACTTACTCACCTACTCACTTACTCACTACTCACTTACTCACTTACTCACTTACTCACCTACTCACTTACTCACTACTCACTTACTCACATACTCACTTACTCACTTACTCACTTACTCTCTTACTCACTTACTCACTTACTCACTTATTCACTTAGTCACTTACTCACTCACTCACTTACTCACTCACTCACTACGTCACTCACTTCCTCACTTACTCACTTACTCACCTCGTCAGCTACTTACCTACTTAACTACTTACCTACTTACCCACGTACATACGTACATACGTACCCACCGACGCTCCCACTCACCCACTCACCCACACATACACTTACCCACTCACTCACTCAATTACTAACTAACTCACTCACTTACAGACTCACTGACTCACTCATTCAATGACACACTCACTTACTCACTGACTCACTTACTCACTCACTTACTCAGTTACTCACTTAATTACTAATTGCTTACCTACTTACTTTCTTACTTTCTTACTTTCTTACTTTCTTACTTTCTTACTTTCTTACTTTCTTACTTACTTAGTTACTTACTTACTCACTTACTTACTTACTTACTTACTTACTTACTCACATACTCACTTACTCAGTTACTCACTTACTCACTCACTCACTCACTCACTCACTTACTCACTGACTCACTTACTCACTTACTCACTTACTCACCTACTCACTTACTCACTACTCACTTACTCACATACTCACTTACTCACTTACTCACTTACTCTCTTGCTCACTTACTCACTTACTCACTTATTCACTTACTCACTTACTCACTCACTCACTTACTCACTCACTCTCTACGTCACTCACTTCCTCACTTACTCACTTACTCACCTCGTCAGCTACTTACCTACTTAACTACTTACCTACTTACCTACGTACCTACGTACATACGTACCTACTTACGTACCTGCGTACTTGCGTACTTACCTACTTACCTACTTTCCCACTTACCTACTTACCTACTTACCTGCTTACCTGCTTACCCGCTTACCTGCTTACCTGCTTACGTGCTTACCAGCTTACCTACTTACCTGCTTACCTACTTACCTGCTTACCTGCTTACACCTTACCTGCTTACCTGCTTACCCGCTTAACTGCTTACCTGCTTGCCTGCTACCAGCTTACCTGCTTACCTGCTTACCTACTCTCCTACTTGCCTACTTGCGCACTTACCTACCTACCTACTTACCGAATTACCGACTTACCGACTTACTAACTTACGCACTTACTCACTTACTCACTTGCTCACTTACTCACTTCCACACTGACCCACTGACTCAGCTGACTCGTTCACTCGCTCACTCTCACTCGCTCACTCGCTCACTCGCTCATTCGCTCACATGCTCACTTGCTCACTTACTCACTTGCTCGCTTGCTCACTTGCTCATTTGCTCACTTGCTCACTTGCTCACTTGCTCACTTACTCACTCACTCACTTACTCAGTTACTCACTTACTCACTCACTCACTTACTTACTCACTGACTCACTTACTCACTTACTCACTTACTCTCCTACTCACTTACTCTCTACTCACTTACTCACATACTCACTTACTCACTTACTCTCTTACTCACTTACTCACTTACTCACTTATTCACTTACTCACTTACTCAGTTACTCACTCACTCACTACCACACTCACTTGCTAACTTACTCACTTACTCACCTCGTCAGCTACTTACCTACTTACCTACTTACGTACGTACCTACGTACCTACATACCTACTTACGTACTTACCTAATTACCTACTTACCTACTTATTGAAACAGGTAAAAAGGAACACCAGAGTTTCACAGTCTCCTGAAGTAATGCCACCAGCAGTTCCAGGAGACGAAGTCCTATGTGACTGGAAGTAGGGATTTTTAGTTGGTAGAAGCCCAACTCCCACACACAGTGGTGTCCTTTGAGGATTTTCCCCTACTATAAAAAAAAAACTTACCTACTTACCTGCTTACCTGCTTACCTGCTTACGTGCTTACCTCCTTACCTGCTTACCTGCTTACCTGTTTACCCCCTTACCTGCTTACCTACTTACCTGCTTAGCTGCTTACCTGCTTACCTGCTCTCCTACTTGCCTACTTGCGTACTTACCTACTTACCTACTTACCGAATTACCGACTTAGCGACTTACAGAGTTACCGACTTACTCACTTACGCACTTACTCACTTATTCACTTACTCACTTACACACTGACTCACTGGCTCAGGTCACTCGTTCACTCGCTCACTCTCTCCCTCGCTCACTCGCTCATTCGCTCACTTGCTCACTTGCTCACTTACTCACTTGCTCGCTTGCTCATTTGCTCCTTTGCTCACTTGCTCACTTGCTCACTTACTCACATACTCACTTACTCACTTACTCACTCACTCATTCACTCACTTACTCACTCACTCACTGACTCAATCACTCACTGACTTTTTTACTCACTTACTCACTCACTGACTCACTGACTAACTGACTCACTCACGCACTCAGTCACTCACCCACTCACTCACTGACCCACTCACCCACCCACCCACTCACCCATCCACCCACTCACCCACTCACTCACTCACTCACTCGCTTACTCACTTACTCACTCACTCACTTACTCACTCACTCACTCACTCACTCACTGACTCACTCACTCACTCACTCACTCACTCACTCACTCAATGACTCACTCACTCACTGAATCACTTTCTCACTTACTTACTTATTTACTTACTTATTTACTCACTAAATTACTCATTGACTCACTCACTCACTCACTTACTTACTTATTTACTTACTTACTTATTTTCTTTCTTACTTGCTTACTTACTTAAATACTTACTTACTTACTTACTTTCTTACTTACTTACTTCCTTACTTACTTAGTTACTTACTTACTTACTTACTTACTTACTTACTTACTTACTTACTTACTTACTTAATCACTTACTAACTCACTTACCCACTTACTCATTTACTCACTTACTCACTTACTCACTTACTCACTTTTTCACTTGCTCACTTGCTCACTTGCTCTCTTGCTCACTTTCTCACTTGGTCGCTTGCTCAATTACACACTTACTCACTTACTCACTTACTGACTTACTCACTTACTCACTTACTCTCTTACTCACTTACTCACTTACTCACTTACTGACTTATTCACTTACTCACTTACTCACTGACTCCCTCACTCACTTACTCACTCACTCACTACCTCACTCACTTCCTCACTTACTCACTTACTCACTTGCTCACCTCGTCACCTACCCACCTTACCATCTACCCACCTACCCACCTACCCATCTACCCACCTACCCAACTACCCACCTACTCACCTATTCACCTACTTACCTAGTCACGTACTCACCTACTCACCTACTCACCTACTCAACTACTCAACTACTCACCCACTCACCTACTGACCTACTCACCCTCAACTATTCACCTACTCACCTACTCACCTACTCACCTACCCACCTACTCACCTACCCACCTACCCACCTACCCACCTACCCAACTACCCACACACTCACCTACTCACCTACTCACCTAGTCACCTACTCACCTACTCACCTACCCAACTACCCACCTACCCACCTACCCACCTACCTACCTACTTACCTACTTACTTACGTACCTATTTACCTGCTTACCTGCTTACCTGCTTACCCGCTTACCTGCTTACCTGCTTACCAGCTTACTTACTTACCTGCTTACCAGCTTACCTACTTACCTGCTCACCTGCTTACACCTTACCTGCTTAACTGCTTAGCCGCTTACCTGCTTACCTGCTTGCCTGCTTACCAGCTTCCTGCTTACCTGCTTACCTGCTTACCTGCTCTCCTACTTGCCTACTTGCGTACTTACCTACTTACCTACTTACCGAATTACCGACTTACCGACTTACCGACTTACTCACTTACGCACTTACTCACTTACTCACTTACCCACTTAATCACTTGCTCACTTACTCACTTACACACTGACCCACTGACTCAGCTCACTCGTTCACTCGCTCACTCTCTCACTCGCTCACTCGCTCACTCGCTCACTAGTTCACTTGCTCATTTGCTCGCTTGCTCACTTGCTCACATGCTCACTTGCTCACTTTCTCACGCACTCAGTCATTCACTCACTTACTTACTCACTCACTGACTCACTCTCTGACTCTTTTACTCTCTTACTCACTCACTGACCCACTGACTCACTCATGCATTCACTCACTCACGCACTCACTCACTAACCCACTCACCCACCCACCCACTCACCCACTCACTCACTCACTCGCTTACTCACTTACTCACTCACTCACTCACTTACTCACTCACTCACTCACTGACTCACTCACCCGCTTACTCACTTACTCACTCATTCACTTACTCACTCACTCACTCTCTCACTCACTCACTCACTCACTCACCCAATGACTCACTCACTCACTCACTGACTCACTTTCTCACTTACTTACTTATTTACTCACTCGCTTACTCACTGACTCACTCACTCACTTACTTACCTATTTACTTACTCACTTACTCACTTACTCACTTGTTCACTTGCTCACTTGCTCACTTGCTCACTTGCTCACTTGCTCACTTGCTCAATTGCTCACTTGCTCACTTGCTTACTTGCTCTCTTGCTCACTTACTCACTTACTCACTTACTGACTTACTCACTTACTCACTTACTCTCTTACTCACTTACTCACTTACTCACTTACTGACTTATTCACTTACTCACTTACTCACTGACTCCCTCACTCACTTACTCACTCACTCACTACCTCACTCACTTCCTCACTTACTCACTTACTCACTTGCTCACCTCGTCACCTACCCACCTTACCATCTACCCACCTACCCACCTACCCATCTACCCACCTACCCAACTACCCACCTACTCACCTATTCACCTACTTACCTAGTCACGTACTCACCTACTCACCTACTCACCTACTCAACTACTCAACTACTCACCCACTCACCTACTGACCTACTCACCCTCAACTATTCACCTACTCACCTACTCACCTACTCACCTACCCACCTACTCACCTACCCACCTACCCACCTACCCACCTACCCAACTACCCACACACTCACCTACTCACCTACTCACCTAGTCACCTACTCACCTACTCACCTACCCAACTACCCACCTACCCACCTACCCACCTACCTACCTACTTACCTACTTACTTACGTACCTATTTACCTGCTTACCTGCTTACCTGCTTACCCGCTTACCTGCTTACCTGCTTACCAGCTTACTTACTTACCTGCTTACCAGCTTACCTACTTACCTGCTCACCTGCTTACACCTTACCTGCTTAACTGCTTAGCCGCTTACCTGCTTACCTGCTTGCCTGCTTACCAGCTTCCTGCTTACCTGCTTACCTGCTTACCTGCTCTCCTACTTGCCTACTTGCGTACTTACCTACTTACCTACTTACCGAATTACCGACTTACCGACTTACCGACTTACTCACTTACGCACTTACTCACTTACTCACTTACCCACTTAATCACTTGCTCACTTACTCACTTACACACTGACCCACTGACTCAGCTCACTCGTTCACTCGCTCACTCTCTCACTCGCTCACTCGCTCACTCGCTCACTAGTTCACTTGCTCATTTGCTCGCTTGCTCACTTGCTCACATGCTCACTTGCTCACTTTCTCACGCACTCAGTCATTCACTCACTTACTTACTCACTCACTGACTCACTCTCTGACTCTTTTACTCTCTTACTCACTCACTGACCCACTGACTCACTCATGCATTCACTCACTCACGCACTCACTCACTAACCCACTCACCCACCCACCCACTCACCCACTCACTCACTCACTCGCTTACTCACTTACTCACTCACTCACTCACTTACTCACTCACTCACTCACTGACTCACTCACCCGCTTACTCACTTACTCACTCATTCACTTACTCACTCACTCACTCACTCACTCACTCACTCACCCAATGACTCACTCACTCACTCACTGACTCACTTTCTCACTTACTTACTTATTTACTCACTCGCTTACTCACTGACTCACTCACTCACTTACTTACCTATTTACTTACTCACTTACTCACTTACTCACTTGTTCACTTGCTCACTTGCTCACTTGCTCACTTGCTCACTTGCTCACTTGCTCAATTGCTCACTTGCTCACTTGCTTACTTGCTCTCTTGCTCACTTTCTCACTTGCTCGCTTGCTCACTTGTTCACTTACACACTTACTCACTTACTCACTTACTCACTTACTCACGTACTCACTTACTCACTTACTCACCTACTCACCTACTCACCTACTCACCTGCTCACCTACTCACCTACTCTCCTACTCACCTACTCACCTACTTACCTACTCACCTACTCACCTACTCACCTAGTCACATACTCACATAGCCACGTACTCACCTAATCACCTACTCACCTACTCATCTACTCAACCACTTACCCACTCACCTACTCACCTACTCACCTACTGACCTACTCACCCTAAACTACTCACCTACTCACCTACGCACCTACCCACCTACCCACCTACCCACCTACCCAACTACCCACCTACTCACCTACTCACCTGGTCACCTACTCACCTACTCACCTACCCACCTACCCACCTTCCCACCTACCCACCTACCTACCTACCCACTTACCTACTTACCTAGTTCCCTACTTAATTACTTACCTACTTGCCTACTTACGTACTTGCGTACTTACGTAGTTACCCACTTACCCACTTACCCACTTACCCACTTACCCACTTACTCGCGTACTCGCGTACTAGCGTACTCGCTTACTCGCTTACTCGCTAACTCGCTTACTCGCATTCTCGCTTAATCGCTTACTCGCTTACTCGCTTACTCGCGTAATCGCTTCCGCGCTTACTCGCTTACTCGCTCACTCGCTCACTTGCTCACTTGCTCACCTACACACTTGCTCACTTGCTCACTTACTCACGCCCTCAGGCATTCACTCAGTCAGTCACCCACTCACCCACTCACCCACCCACCCACCAACCCACCAACGCTCCCACTCACACACTCACCCACCCACACACTCACCCACTCACTCACTTACTAACTAACTCACTCACTTACTGACTCACTGACTCACTCACTCAATGACTCACTCACTTACTCACTGACTCACTTACTCACTCACTTACTCAGTTACTCACTTGTTTACTAATTACTTACCTACTTACTTTTTTACTTTCTTGCTTTCTTACTTACTTAGTTACTTACTTACTTACTTACTCACATACTCGCTTATTCAGTTACTCACTTACTCACTGACTCACTTACTCACTTACTCACCTACTCACTTACTCATTACTCACTTACTCACATACTCACTTACTCACTTACTCACTTACTCTCTTACTCACTTACTCACTTACTCACTTACTGACTTATTCACTTACTCACTTACTCACTCACTCCCTCACTCACTTACTCACTCACTCACTACCTCACTCACTTCCTCACTTACTCACTTACTCATTTACTCACCTCGTCAGCTACTTACCTACTTACCTACTTACCGACTTACCTACGTACATACGTACCTACTTACGTACTTACATACTTGCGTACTTACCTACTTACCTACTTTCCTACTTACCTACTTATCTACTTACCTGCTTACCTGCTTACCCGCCTACCTGCTTACCTGCTTACGTGCTTACCAGCTTACCTACTTACCTGCTTACCTGCTTACCTGCTTACACCTTACCTGCTTACCTGCTTACCCGCTTACCTGCTTACCTGCTTGCCTGCTACCAGCTTACCTGCTTACCTGCTTACCTACTCTCCTACTTGCCTACTTGCGCACTTACCTACCTACCTACTTACCGAATTACCGACTTACCGACTTACTCACTTACGCACTTACTCACTTACTCACTTGCTCACTTACTCACTTCCACACTGACCCACTGACTCAGCTGACTCGTTCACTCGCTCACTCTCACTCGCTCACTCGCTCACTCGCTCATTCGCTCACTTGCTCACTTGCTCACTTACTCACTTGCTCGCTTGCTCACTTGCTCATTTGCTCACTTGCTCACTTGCTCACTTGCTCACTTACTCACTCACTCACTCAGTTACTCACTTACTCACTCACTCACTCACTTACTCACTGACTCACTTACTCACTTACTCACTTACTCTCCTACTCACTTACTCTCTACTCACTTACTCACATACTCACTTACTCACTTACTCTCTTACTCACTTACTCACTTACTCACTTATTCACTTACTCACTTACTCAGTTACTCACTCACTCACTACCACACTCACCTGCTAACTTACTCACTTACTCACCTCGTCAGCTTCTTACCTACTTACCTGCTTACGTACGTACCTACGTACCTACATACCTACTTACGTACTTACCTAATTACCTACTTACCTACTTATTGAAACAGGTAAAAAGGAACACCAGAGTTTCACAATCTCCTGAAGTAATGCCACCAGCAGTTCCAGGAGACGAAGTCCTATGTGACTGGAGGTAGGGCTTTTTAGTTGGTAGAAGCCCAACTCCCACACACAGTGGTGTCCTTTGAGGATTTTCCCCTACTATAAAAAAAAAACTTACCTACTTACCTGCTTACCTGCTTACCTGTTTACCCCCTTACCTGCTTACCTACTTACCTGCTTAGCTGCTTACCTGCTTACCTGCTCTCCTACTTGCCTACTTGCGTACTTACCTACTTACCGAATTACCGACTTAGCGACTTACAGAGTTACCGACTTACTCACTTACGCACTTACTCACTTATTCACTTACACACTGACTCACTGGCTCAGGTCACTCGTTCACTCGCTCACTCTCTCCCTCGCTCACTCGCTCATTCGCTCACTTGCTCACTTGCTCACTTACTCACTTGCTCGCTTGCTCATTTGCTCCTTTGCTCACTTGCTCACTTGCTCACTTACTCACATACTCACTTACTCACTTACTCACTCACTCATTCACTCACTTACTCACTCACTCACTGACTCAATCACTCACTGACTTTTTTACTCACTTACTCACTCACTGACTCACTGACTAACTGACTCACTCACGCACTCAGTCACTCACCCACTCACTCACTGACCCACTCACCCACCCACCCACCCACTCACCCACTCACTCACTCACTCGCTTACTCACTTACTCACTCACTCACTTACTCACTCACTCACTCACTGACTCACTCACTCACTCACTCACTCACTCAATGACTCACTCACTCACTGACTCACTTTCTCACTTACTTACTTATTTACTTACTTATTTACTCACTCAATTACTCATTGACTCACTCACTCACTCACTTACTTACTTATTTACTTACTTACTTATTTTCTTTCTTACTTGCTTACTTACTTAAATACTTACTTACTTTCTTACTTACTTACTTCCTTACTTACTTACTTACTTACTTACTTAATCACTTACTAACTCACTTACCCACTTACTCATTTACCCACTTACTCACTTACTCACTTACTCACTTTTTCACTTGCTCACTTGATCACTTGCTCACTTGCTCACTTTCTCAATTGCTCACTTGCTCACTTGCTCTCTTGCTCACTTTCTCACTTGGTCGCTTGCTCAATTACACACTTACTCACTTACTCACTTACTGACTTACTCACTTACTCACTTACTCTCTTACTCACTTACTCACTTACTGACTTATTCACTTACTCACTTACTCACTGACTCCCTCACTCACTTACTCACTCACTCACTACCTCACTCACTTCCTCACTTACTCACTTACTCACTTACTCACCTCGTCACCTACCCACCTAACCATCTACCCACCTACCCTCCTACCCACCTACCCACCTACCCATCTACCCACCTACTCACCTATTCACCTACTCACCTAGTCACGTACTCACCTACTCACCTACTCACCTACTCAACTACTCAACTACTCACCCACTCACCTACTCACCTACTCACCTACTGACCTACTCACCCTCAACTATTCACCTACTCACCTACTCACCTACTCACCTACCCACCTACTCACCTACCCACCTACCCACCTACCCACCTACCCAACTACCCACACACTCACCTACTCACCTACTCACCTAGTCACCTACTCACCTACTCACCTACCCAACTACCCACCTACCCACCTACCCACCTACCTACCTACATACCTACTTACTTACGTACCTATTTACCTGCTTACCTGCTTACCTGCTTACCCGCTTACCTGCTTACCTGCTTACCAGCTTACTTACTTACCTGCTTACCAGCTTACCTACTTACCTGCTCACCTGCTTACACCTTACCTGCTTAACTGCTTAGCCGCTTACCTGCTTGCCTGCTTACCAGCTTCCTGCTTACCTGCTTACCTGCTTACCTGCTCTCCTACTTGCCTACTTGCGTACTTACCTACTTACCTACTTACCGAATTACCGACTTACCGACTTACCGACTTACCGACTTACTCACTTACGCACTTACTCACTTACTCACTTACCCACTTACTCACTTACACACTGACCCACTGACTCAGCTCACTCGTTCACTCGCTCACTCTCTCACTCGCTCACTCGCTCACTCGCTCACTAGCTCACTTGCTCATTTGCTCGCTTGCTCACTTGCTCACATGCTCACTTGCTCACTTACTCACTTACTCACGCACTCAGTCATTCACTCACTTACTTACTCACTCACTGACTCACTCTCTGACTCTTTTACTCTCTTACTCACTCACTGACCCACTGACTCACTCACGCATTCACTCACTCACGCACTCACTCACTAACCCACTCACCCACCCACCCACTCACCCACTCACTCACTCACTCGCTTACTCACTTACTCACTCACTCACTTACTCACTCACTCACCCGCTTACTCACTTACTCACTCATTCACTTACTCACTCACTCACTCACTCACTGACTCACTCACTCACCCAATGACTCACTCACTCACTCACTCACTGACTCACTTTCTCACTTACTTATTTACTCACTCGCTTACTCACTGACTCACTCACTCACTTACTTACTTACCTATTTACTTACTCACTTACTAACTCACTTACTCACTTACGCACTTGTTCACTTGCTCACTTGCTCACTTGCTCACTTGCTCACTTGCTCACTTGCTCAATTGCTCACTTGCTCACTTGCTTACTTGCTCTCTTGCTCACTTTCTCACTTGCTCGCTTGCTCACTTGTTCACTTACACACTTACTCACTTACTCACTTACTCACTTACTCACGTACTCACTTACTCACTTACTCACCTACTCACCTACTCACCTGCTCACCTACTCACCTACTCTCCTACTCACCTACTCACCTACTTACCTACTCACCTACTCACATACTCACCTAGTCACATACTCACATAGCCACGTACTCACCTAATCACCTACTCACCTACTCACCTACTCACCTACTCAACCACTTACCCACTCACCTACTCACCTACTCACCTACTGACCTACTCACCCTAAACTACTCACCTACTCACCTACGTACCTACCCACCTACCCACCTACCCACCTACCCAACTACCCACCTACTCACCTACTCACCTGGTCACCTACTCACCTACTCACCTACCCACCTACCCACCTTCCCACCTACCCACCTACCTACCTACCCACTTACCTACTTACCTAGTTCCCTACTTAATTACTTACCTACTTGCCTACTTACGTACTTGCGTACTTACGTAGTTACCCACTTACCCACTTACCCACTTACCCACTTACTCGCGTAGTCGCGTACTAGCGTACTCGCTTACTCGCTTACTCGCGTAATCGCTTCCGCGCTTACTCGCTTACTCGCTCACTCGCTCACTTGCTCACTTGCTCACCTGCACACTTGCTCACTTGCTCACTTACTCACGCCCTCAAGCATTCACTCAGTCACTCACCCACTCACCCACTCACCCACCCACCCACCAACCCACCAACGCTCCCACTCACCCACTCACCCACACACACACTCACCCACTCACTCACTTACTAACTAACTCACTCACTTACTGACTCACTGACTCACTCACTCAAAGACTCACTCACTTACTCACTGACTCACTTACTCACTCACTTACTCAGTTACTCACTTATTTACTAATTACTTACCTACTTACTTTCTTACTTTCTTACTTTCTTACTTACTTACTTACTTAGTTACTTACTTACTTACTTACTCACATACTCGCTTATTCAGATACTCACTTACTCATTGACTCAGTTACTCACTTACTCACCTACTCACTTACTCATTACTCACTTACTCACATACTCACTTACTCACTTACTCACTTACTCTCTTACTCACTTACTGACTTATTCACTTACTCACTTACTCACTCACTCCCTCACTCACTTACTCACTCACTCACTACCTCACTCACTTCCTCACTCTCTCACTTACTCATTTACTCACTTCGTCAGCTACTTACCTACTTACCGACTTACCTACGTACATACGTACCTACTTACGTACTTACATACTTGCGTACTTACCTACTTACCTACTTTCCTACTTACCTACTTACCTACTTACCTGCTTACCTGCTTACCCACCTACCTGCTTACCTGCTTACGTGCTTACCAGCTTACCTACTTACCTGCTTACCTGCTTACCTGCTTACACCTTACCTGCTTACCTGCTTACCCGCTTACCTGCTTACCTGCTTGCCTGCTACCAGCTTACCTGCTTACCTGCTTACCTACTCTCCTACTTGCCTACTTGCGCACTTACCTACCTACCTACTTACCGAATTACCGACTTACCGACTTACTCACTTACGCACTTACTCACTTACTCACTTGCTCACTTACTCACTTCCACACTGACCCACTGACTCAGCTGACTCGTTCACTCGCTCACTCTCACTCGCTCACTCGCTCACTCGCTCATTCGCTCACTTGCTCACTTGCTCACTTACTCACTTGCTCGCTTGCTCACTTGCTCATTTGCTCACTTGCTCACTTGCTCACTTGCTCACTTACTCACTCACTCACTTACTCAGTTACTCACTTACTCACTCACTCACTCACTTACTCACTGACTCACTTACTCACTTACTCACTTACTCACTTACTCTCCTACTCACTTACTCTCTACTCACTTACTCACATACTCACTTATTCACTTACTCTCTTACTCTCTTACTCACTTACTCACTTATTCACTTACTCACTTACTCAGTTACTCACTCACTCACTACCACACTCACCTGCTAACTTGCTCACTTACTCACCTCGTCAGCTACTTACCTACTTACCTACTTACGTACGTACCTACGTACCTACATACCTACTTACGTACTTACCTAATTACCTACTTACCTACTTATTGAAACAGGTAAAAAGGAACACCAGAGTTTCACAGTCTCCTGAAGTAATGCCACCAGCAGTTCCAGGAGACGAAGTCCTATGTGACTGGAAGTAGGGCTTTTTAGTTGGTAGAAGCCCAACTCCCACACACAGTGGTGTCCTTTGAGGATTTTCCCCTACTATAAAAAAAAAACTTACCTACTTACCTGCTTACCTGCTTACCTGCTTACGTGCTTACCTCCTTACCTGCTTACCTGCTTACCTGTTTACCCCCTTACCTGCTTACCTACTTACCTGCTTAGCTGCTTACCTGCTTACCTGCTCTCCTACTTGCCTACTTGCGTACTTACCTACTTACCGAATTACCGACTTAGCGACTTACAGAGTTACCGACTTACTCACTTACGCACTTACTCACTTATTCACTTACACACTGACTCACTGGCTCAGGTCACTCGTTCACTCGCTCACTCTCTCCCTCGCTCACTCGCTCATTCGCTCACTTGCTCACTTGCTCACTTACTCACTTGCTCGCTTGCTCATTTGCTCCTTTGCTCACTTGCTCACTTGCTCACTTACTCACATACTCACTTACTCACTTACTCACTCACTCATTCACTCACTTACTCACTCACTCACTGACTCAATCACTCACTGACTTTTACTCACTTACTCACTCACTGACTCACTGACTAACTGACTCACTCACGCACTCAGTCACTCACCCACTCACTCACTGACCCACTCACCCACCCACCCACTCACCCACCCACCCACTCACCCACTCACTCACTCACTCACTCGCTTACTCACTTACTCACTCACTCACTTACTTACTTATTTACTTACTTACTTATTTTCTTTCTTACTTGCTTACTTACTTAAATACTTACTTACTTACTTACTTACTTCCTTACTTACTTAGTTACTTACTTACTTACTTAATCACTTACTAACTCACTTACCCACTTACTCATTTACTCACTTACTCACTTACTCACTTACTCACTTTTTCACTTGCTCACTTGCTCACTTGATCACTTGCTCACTTGCTCACTTTCTCAATTGCTCACTTGCTCACTTGCTCTCTTGCTCACTTTCTCACTTGGTCGCCTTCTCAATTACACACTTACTCACTTACTCACTTACTCACTGACTCCCTCACTCACTTACTCACTCACTCACTACCTCACTCACTTCCTCACTCACTCACTTACTCACTTACTCACCTCGCAACCTACCCACCTAACCATCTACCCACCTACCCACCTACCCACCTACCTACCTACCCAACTACCCACCTACTCACCTATTCACCTACTCACCTAGTCACGTACTCACCTACTCACCTACTCACCTACTCAACTACTCAACTACTCACCCACTCACCTACTCACCTACTCACCTACTGACCTACTCACCCTCAACTATTCACCTACTCACCTACTCACCTACTCACCTACCCACCTACTCACCTACCCACCTACGCACCTACCCAACTACCCACACACTCACCTACTCACCTACTCACCTAGTCACCTACTCACCTACTCACCTACCCAACTACCCACCTACCCACCTACCCACCTACCTACCTACTTACCTACTTACTTACGTACCTATTTACCTGCTTACCTGCTTACCTGCTTACCCGCTTACCTGCTTACCTGCTTACCAGCTTACTTACTTACCTGCTTACCAGCTTACCTACTTACCTGCTCACCTGCTTACACCTTACCTGCTTAACTGCTTAGCCGCTTACCTGCTTACCTGCTTGCCTGCTTACCAGCTTCCTGCTTACCTGCTTACCTGCTTACCTGCTCTCCTACTTGCCTACTTGCGTACTTACCTACTTACCTACTTACCGAATTACCGACTTACCGACTTACCAACTTACCGACTTACTCACTTACGCACTTACTCACTTACTCACTCACCCACTTACTCACTTACACACTGACCCACTGACTCAGCTCACTCGTTCACTCGCTCACTCTCTCACTCGCTCACTCGCTCACTCGCTCACTAGCTCACTTGCTCATTTGCTCGCTTGCTCACTTGCTCACATGCTCACTTGCTCACTTACTCACTTACTCACGCACTCAGTCATTCACTCACTTACTTACTCACTCACTGACTCACTCTCTGACTCTTTTACTCTCTTACTCACTCACTGACCCACTGACTCACTCACGCATTCACTCACTCACGCACTCACTCACTAACCCACTCACCCACCCACCCACTCACCCACTCACTCACTCACTCGCTTACTCGCTTACTCACTCACTCACTCACTTACTCACTCACTCACTCACTCACTGACTCACTCACCCGCTTACTCACTTACTCACTCATTCACTTACTCACTCACTCACTCACTCACTGACTCACTCACTCACCCAATGACTCACTCACTCACTCCCTGACTCACTTTCTCACTTACTTACTTATTTACTCACTCGCTTACTCACTGACTCACTCACTCACTTACTTACTTACCTATTTACTTACTCACTTACTAACTCACTTACTCACTTACTCACTTGTTCACTTGCTCACTTGCTCACCTGCTCACTTGCTCACTTGCTCAATTGCTCACTTGCTCACTTGCTTACTTGCTCTCTTGCTCACTTTCTCACTTGCTCGCTTGCTCACTTGTTCACTTACAAACTTACTCACTTACTCACTTACTCACTTACTCACGTACTCACTTACTCACTTACTCACCTACTCACCTACTCACCTGCTCACCTACTCACCTACTCTCCTACTCACCTACTCACCTACTTACCTACTCACCTACTCACCTACTCACCTAGTCACATACTCACATAGCCACGTACTCACCTAATCACCTACTCACCTACTCACCTACTCAACCACTTACCCACTCACCTACTCACCTACTCACCTACTGACCTACTCACCCTAAACTACTCACCTACTCACCTACGCACCTATCCACCTACCCACCTAACCACCTACCCACCTACCCACCTACCCAACTACCCACCTACTCACCTGGTCACCTACTCACCTACTCACCTACCCACCTACCCACCTTCCCACCTACCCACCTACCTACCTACCCACTTACCTACTTACCTAGTTCCCTACTTAATTACTTACCTACTTGCCTACTTACGTACTTGCGTACTTACGTAGTTACCCACTTACCCACTTACCCACTTACCCACTTACTCGCGTAGTCGCGTACTAGCGTACTCGCTTACTCGCTTACTCGCGTAATCGCTTCCGCGCTTACTCGCTTACTCGCTCACTCGCTCACTTGCTCACTTGCTCACCTGCACACTTGCTCACTTGCTCACTTACTCACGCCCTCAGGCATTCACTCAGTCACTCACCCACTCACCCACTCACCCACCCACCCACCAACCCACCAACGCTCCCACTCACCCACTCACCCACACACACACTCACCCACTCACTCACTTACTAACTAACTCACTCACTTACTGACTCACTGACTCACTCACTCAATGACTCACTCACTTACTCACTGACTCACTTACTCACTCACTTACTCAGTTACTCACTTATTTACTAATTACTTACCTACTTACTTTCTTACTTTCTTACTTTCTTACTTTCTTACTTACTTACTTACTTAGTTACTTACTTACTTACTTACTTACTCACATACTCGCTTATTCAGTTACTCACTTACTCACTTACTCACTTACTCACCTACTCACTTACTCATTACTCACTTACTCACATACTCACTTACTCACTTACTCACTTACTCTCTTACTCACTTACTCACTTACTCACGTACTGACTTATTCACTTACTCACTTACTCACTCACTCCCTCACTCACTTACTCACTCACTCACTACCTCACTCACTTCCTCACTTACTCACTTACTCATTTACTCACCTCGTCAGCTACTTACCTACTTACCTACTTACCGACTTACCTACGTACATACGTACCTACTTACGTACTTACATACTTGCGTACTTACCTACTTACCTACTTTCCTACTTACCTACTTACCTACTTACCTACTTACCTACTTACCTGCTTACCTGCTTACCCGCTTACCTGCTTACCCGCTTACCTGCTTACCTGCTTGCCTGCTAGCAGCTTACGTGCTTACCTGCTTACCTGCTCTCCTACTTGCCTACTTGCGCACTTACCTACCTACCTACCTACTTACCGAATTACCGACTTACCGACTTACCGACTTACTCACTTACGCACTTACTCACATACTCACTTACTCACTTACACACTGACTCACTGACTCAGCTCACTCGTTCACTCGCTCACTCTCTCACTCGCTCACTCGCTCACTCGCTCATTCGCTCACTTGCTCACTTACTCACTTACTCACTTACTCACTTACTCACTTACTCACGCACTCAGTCATTCACTCACTTACTCATTCACTGACTCACTCACTGACTCTTTTACTCGCTTACTCACTCACTGACTCACTGACTCACTCACGCACTCACTCACCCACTCACTCACACACCCACTCACCCACCCACCCACTCACCCACTCACTCACTCACTCACTCACTCGCTTACTCACTTACTCACTCACTCACTTACTCACTCACTCACTTACTCACTCACTCACTGTCTCACTCACTCAATGACTCACTCACTCACTAACTCACTTTCTCACTTACTTATTTACTCACTCACTTACTCACTCACTCACTCACTCACTCACTCACTTACTTACTTACTTGTTTACTTACTTACTTACTTACTTACTTATTTTCTTACTTACTTGCTTACTTACTTACATACTTTCTTACTTACTTACTTACTTTCTTACTTACTTACTTAGTTACTTACTTACTCACTTACTAACTCACTTACTCACTTACTCACTTGTTCACTAGCTCACTTGCTCACTTGATCACTTGCTCACTTGCTCACTTGCTCACTTGCTCAATTGCTCACTTGCTCACCTGCTCACTTGCTCTCTTGCTCACTTTCTCACTTGCTCGCTTGCTCACTTGCTCACTTACACACTTACTCACTTACTCACTTCCTCAGTTACTCACGTACTCACTTACTCACCTACTCACCTACTCACCTACTCACCTACTCTCCTACTCACCTACTTACCTACCCACCTAACCACCTACCCAGCTACCCACATACCCACCTACCCACCTACCCAACTATCCACCTACTCACCTACTCCCCTAGTCACCTACTCTCCTACTCACCTACCCACCTACCCACCTACCCACCTACCTACCTACCGACTTACCTACTTACCTACTTACCTACTTACCTACGTACCTACTTACCTAGTTCCCTACTTCCCTACTTACCTACTTGCCTACTTACGTACTTGCGTACTAACGTACTTACCCAATTACCCACTTTCCCACTTACCCACTTACTCGCGTATTCGCGTACTAGCGTACTCGCTTACTCGCTTACTCGCTTCTCGCTTACTCGCTTACTCGCTTTCTCGCTTAATCGCTTACTCGCTCACTCTCTCACTCGCTCACTCGCTCACTCGCTCACTAGCTCACTTGCTCATTTGCTCGCTTGCTCACTTGCTCACATGCTCACTTGCTCACTTACTCACTTACTCACGCACTCAGTCATTCACTCACTTACTTACTCACTCACTGACTCACTCTCTGACTCTTTTACTCTCTTACTCACTCACTGACCCACTGACTCACTCACGCATTCACTCACTCACGCACTCACTCACTAACCCACTCACCCACCCACCCACTCACCCACTCACTCACTCACTCGCTTACTCACTTACTCACTCACTCACTCACTTACTCACTCACTCACTCACTCACTGACTCACTCACCCGCTTACTCACTTACTCACTCATTCACTTACTCACTCACTCACTCACTCACTGACTCACTCACTCACCCAATGACTCACTCACTCACTCCCTGACTCACTTTCTCACTTACTTACTTATTTACTCACTCGCTTACTCACTGACTCACTCACTCACTTACTTACTTACCTATTTACTTACTCACTTACTAACTCACTTACTCACTTACTCACTTGTTCACTTGCTCACTTGCTCACCTGCTCACTTGCTCACTTGCTCAATTGCTCACTTGCTCACTTGCTTACTTGCTCTCTTGCTCACTTTCTCACTTGCTCGCTTGCTCACTTGTTCACTTACAAACTTACTCACTTACTCACTTACTCACTTACTCACGTACTCACTTACTCACTTACTCACCTACTCACCTACTCACCTGCTCACCTACTCACCTACTCTCCTACTCACCTACTCACCTACTTACCTACTCACCTACTCACCTACTCACCTAGTCACATACTCACATAGCCACGTACTCACCTAATCACCTACTCACCTACTCACCTACTCAACCACTTACCCACTCACCTACTCACCTACTCACCTACTGACCTACTCACCCTAAACTACTCACCTACTCACCTACGCACCTATCCACCTACCCACCTAACCACCTACCCACCTACCCACCTACCCAACTACCCACCTACTCACCTACTCACCTGGTCACCTACTCACCTACTCACCTACCCACCTACCCACCTTCCCACCTACCCACCTACCTACCTACCCACTTACCTACTTACCTAGTTCCCTACTTAATTACTTACCTACTTGCCTACTTACGTACTTGCGTACTTACGTAGTTACCCACTTACCCACTTACCCACTTACCCACTTACTCGCGTAGTCGCGTACTAGCGTACTCGCTTACTCGCTTACTCGCGTAATCGCTTCCGCGCTTACTCGCTTACTCGCTCACTCGCTCACTTGCTCACTTGCTCACCTGCACACTTGCTCACTTGCTCACTTACTCACGCCCTCAGGCATTCACTCAGTCACTCACCCACTCACCCACTCACCCACCCACCCACCAACCCACCAACGCTCCCACTCACCCACTCACCCACACACACACTCACCCACTCACTCACTTACTAACTAACTCACTCACTTACTGACTCACTGACTCACTCACTCAATGACTCACTCACTTACTCACTGACTCACTTACTCACTCACTTACTCAGTTACTCACTTATTTACTAATTACTTACCTACTTACTTTCTTACTTTCTTACTTTCTTACTTTCTTACTTACTTACTTACTTAGTTACTTACTTACTTACTTACTTACTCACATACTCGCTTATTCAGTTACTCACTTACTCACTTACTCACTTACTCACCTACTCACTTACTCATTACTCACTTACTCACATACTCACTTACTCACTTACTCACTTACTCTCTTACTCACTTACTCACTTACTCACGTACTGACTTATTCACTTACTCACTTACTCACTCACTCCCTCACTCACTTACTCACTCACTCACTACCTCACTCACTTCCTCACTTACTCACTTACTCATTTACTCACCTCGTCAGCTACTTACCTACTTACCTACTTACCGACTTACCTACGTACATACGTACCTACTTACGTACTTACATACTTGCGTACTTACCTACTTACCTACTTTCCTACTTACCTACTTACCTACTTACCTACTTACCTACTTACCTGCTTACCTGCTTACCCGCTTACCTGCTTACCCGCTTACCTGCTTACCTGCTTGCCTGCTAGCAGCTTACGTGCTTACCTGCTTACCTGCTCTCCTACTTGCCTACTTGCGCACTTACCTACCTACCTACCTACTTACCGAATTACCGACTTACCGACTTACCGACTTACTCACTTACGCACTTACTCACATACTCACTTACTCACTTACACACTGACTCACTGACTCAGCTCACTCGTTCACTCGCTCACTCTCTCACTCGCTCACTCGCTCACTCGCTCATTCGCTCACTTGCTCACTTACTCACTTACTCACTTACTCACTTACTCACTTACTCACGCACTCAGTCATTCACTCACTTACTCATTCACTGACTCACTCACTGACTCTTTTACTCACTTACTCACTCACTGACTCACTGACTCACTCACGCACTCACTCACCCACTCACTCACACACCCACTCACCCACCCACCCACTCACCCACTCACTCACTCACTCACTCACTCGCTTACTCACTTACTCACTCACTCACTTACTCACTCACTCACTGTCTCACTCACTCAATGACTCACTCACTCACTAACTCACTTTCTCACTTACTTATTTACTCACTCACTTACTCACTCACTCACTCACTCACTCACTCACTTACTTACTTACTTGTTTACTTACTTACTTACTTACTTACTTATTTTCTTACTTACTTGCTTACTTACTTACATACTTTCTTACTTACTTACTTACTTTCTTACTTACTTACTTAGTTACTTACTTACTCACTTACTAACTCACTTACTCACTTACTCACTTTTTCACTAGCTCACTTGCTCACTTGATCACTTGCTCACTTGCTCACTTGCTCACTTGCTCAATTGCTCACTTGCTCACCTGCTCACTTGCTCTCTTGCTCACTTTCTCACTTGCTCGCTTGCTCACTTGCTCACTTACACACTTACTCACTTACTCACTTCCTCAGTTACTCACGTACTCACTTACTCACCTACTCACCTACTCACCTACTCACCTACTCTCCTACTCACCTACTTACCTACCCACCTACCCACCTACCCAGCTACCCACATACCCACCTACCCACCTACCCAACTATCCACCTACTCACCTACTCCCCTAGTCACCTACTCTCCTACTCACCTACCCACCTACCCACCTACCCACCTACCTACCTACCGACTTACCTACTTACCTACTTACCTACTTACCTACTTACCTACGTACCTACTTACCTAGTTCCCTACTTCCCTACTTACCTACTTGCCTACTTACGTACTTGCGTACTAACGTACTTACCCAATTACCCACTTTCCCACTTACCCACTTACTCGCGTATTCGCGTACTAGCGTACTCGCTTACTCGCTTACTCGCTTCTCGCTTACTCGCTTACTCGCTTTCTCGCTTAATCGCTTACTCGCTTACTCGCTTACTCGCTTACTCGCGTACTTGCTCACTCGGTCACTTGCTCACCTGCACACTTGCTCACCTGCTCACTTGTTCACTTACTCACGCACTCACTCAGTAACTCACCCACTGACCTACTCACCCACCCACTAACCCACCCACGCTCCCACTCACACACTCACGCACACACACACTCACCCACTCACTCACTCACTTACTAACTAACTCACTCACTTACTGACTCACTGACTCACTCACTTACTCACTTACTCACTCACTTACTCAGTTACTCACTTAAGTACTAATTACTTACTAACTTACTTACTTTCTTACTTTCTTACTTACTTTCTTACTTTCTTACTTACTTACTTACTTACTCACTTACTCACTTACTTACTTACTTACTCACATACTCACTTACTCAGCTACTCACTTACTCACTTACTCACTCACTAATTCACTCACTTATTCACTGATTCACTCACTTACCCACTTACTCACTTACTCACCTACTCACTTACTCACTACTCACTTACTCACATACTCACTTACTCACTTACTCTCTTCCTCACTTACTCACTTACTCACTTATTCACCTACTCACTTACTCACTCACTCACTTACTCACTCACTCACTACCTCACTCACTTCCTCACTTACTCACTTACTCACCTCGTGAGCTACTTACCTACTTACTTACTTACCTACTTACTACGTACCTACGTACCTACTTACGTACTTGCGTACTTACCTACGTACCTACTTTCCTACTTACCTACTTACCTACTTACCTACTTACCTACTTACCTACTTACCTGCTTACACCTTACCTGCTGACCAGCTTACCCGCTTACCTGATTGCCTGGTACCAGCTTACCTGCTTACCTGCTCTCCTACGTGCCTACTTGCGTACTTACCTACTTACCTACTTACCGAATTACCGACTTACCGACTTACCCACTTACTCACTTACTCACTTACGCACTTACTCACTTACTCACTTACTCACTTACACACTGACTCACTGGCTCACGGACTCAGCTCACTCGTTCACTCGATCACTCTCTCACTCGCTCAGTCGCTCTCTCGCTTATTCGCTCACTTCCCACTTGCTCACTTACACAATTGCTCCCTTGCTCACTTGCTCATTTGCTCACTTGCTCACTTGCTCACTTGCTCACTTACTCACTTACTCACTTACTCACTTACTCACTTACTCACTTACTCACGCACTCAGCCATTCACTCACTTACTTACTCACTCACTGACTCACTCACTCACTCACTGACTCGTTTACTCACTTACTCACTCTCTAACTCACTGACTCACTCACGCACTCACTCACTCACTCACTCACTCACCCACTCACTCACTGACCCACTCACCCACCCACCCACTCACCCACTGACTCACTCACTCACTCACTCGCTTACTCACTTACTCACTCACTCACTTACTCACTCACTCACTCAATGACTCACTCACTCACTAACTCACTTTCTCACTTACTTACTTACTTATTTACTCACTCACTTACTCACTCACTCACTCACTCACTCACTCACTCACTCACTCACTCACTCACTCACTTACTTACTTACTTATTTACTTACTTACTTACTTATTTTGTTACTTACTCTCTTACTTACTTTCATACTTACTTACTTTCTTACTTAAATACTTACTTACTCACTTACTAACTCACTTACTCACTTACTCACTTGTTCACATGCTCACTTGCTGATATGCTCACTTGATCACTTGCTCACTTGCTCACTTGCTCACTTGCTCTCTTGTTCACTTTCTCACTTGCTCGCTTGCTCACTTGCTCACTTGCTCACTTGCACACCTACTCACTTACTCACTTACTCACTTACTCGCGTACTCACTTACTCACTTACTCACCTACTCACCTGCTCTTCTACTCACCTACTCACCTACTCTCCTACTCACCTACTTACCTACTCGCCTACTCACCTAGTCACGTACTCACCTACTCACCTACTCACCTACTCAACTACTCACCCACTCACCTACTCACCTACTGACCTTCTCACCCTCAACTACTCGCCTACTCACCTACTCACCTAGGCACCTACCCACCTACCCACCTACCCACCTACCCACCTACCCAACTACCCACCTACTCACCTACTCACCTGCTCACCTAGTCACCTACTCACCTACCCACCTACCTACCTACCCACATGCCCACCTACCCACTTACCCACCTACCCACCTACCTACCTACCCACTTACCTACTTACCTACTTACCTACGTACCTACTTACCTAGTTCCCTACTTACCTACTTACCTACTTGCCTACTTACGTACTTGCGTACTTAAGTACTTACCCACTTACCCACTTACCCACTTGCTCGCGTACTCGCTTACTCGCTTACTCGCTTACTCGCTTACTCGCTCACTCGCTTACT
>CM060962.1:273474700-273537200 GCA_030765045.1 Tenodera sinensis | reverse complement strand
GAAAATGTGATCCCCTGAATGCAAAGAAAGCCTTTTCAGAAAAATTTGCGTGTGTGTGTGTGTGTGTGTGTGTGTGTGTGTGTGTGTGTGTGTGTGTGTGTGTGTGTGTGTGTGTGTGTGTGTGTGTGTGTGTGTGTGAGCAGCATAACTAAAAACGAAAAGGCGGATAGATACTGAAGTATTTGAGTTCGCCGTCTTTCAAGGACGTGACACGAAGTTTGTTCAGGGAATAGCCTTCAAGGTCATCTGCACCACTTATTACATAATTTATAAACTGTAAGAGATAGACAAAAACTTACGACATAAAAATACAAATTTTGTCGAAGTATACAATGTGTGTGAAATAAAACGTTTGTGGTGTTAAACGTTTCCGAGATATTCATTCTTATAGTTTTGAATTTTCAGGTACTTTAGGTATACTTTTCTCAATTGCAAATCGCTTCTATTTCTTTCTTTTGCGTGGTCCTGCAGGAGAATTTCAAAGCTTTGTAAAGATTTGAGTATCGCTTTCTTACTGTATCGTTCTTATGTTCAGAACAAAATGCGTAAACGGGTAATAAAGGTTTAACTGTACATATTAACAAGAAGCAGATGTTTTTCCTTGCAACGAGCTCTCTGTATCTATGCCTATTTGATATTTCGTTTTTGAGTTATGCTGTTAACGTACACATAACTACATACACACGCGGGCGCGCGCGCGCACACACACACACACACACACACACACACACACACACACACACACAGAGAGAGAGAGAGAGAGAGAGAGAGAGAGAGACGCGCGCTAATAGTTTTTTTAGAACTGCTTTGTTTGGATCCAGGGGATTACATTTCTGTGAAATTTATAGGTATCGAATTTTTGGGTGGAATGCACGTGGTAGAGAAAGTAAAAATATAAATATTTCTTTACTCTCTTGAGGTCCTTATTTAGTATTTCATGAAAGTTTTGTGTCAGTTGCCCAATTAGCAAAAGACAGTGTTAATTGTTCTTCCACGCAACAGCCGTGTGTAAGACAAGGTTAGAAAGGGTAGAATGAGACTGAAAAATTCAATGCCATAGTCGGGACTTGAGCCACGGATCTTCCGGTCCCCCACTGGCTTACGTCCGTTGTTCAAAATACAGTGTTTTATTATTTCAGGAGCGTGAGCAAACAATGTTGCAGAGAATTAGGAGGCATTAATTTTTGGTAGCGTTTAACGCCCACTTTTAGTACATAGGGCACCGCAGTCTCCAGTCTCCATCTTCATTCCGCATGGAATGAAGATGGAGAAACGGTGGAATGAGAAAAAACCGGAAAACCAGCAGAAAGCTCACCCCTGCGCCGCCTTGTTCACCACAAATCCCACATGCTGTCGCCTGGGATCGAACCCGGGCCGCTTTGGTGAGAGGAGTCATTTAGTACCATAGCTATAGGTTCAAGCATGTTTCCATACATTTACAGCATGCAGAAGAAACCGTTTCAAGTATCACTGGAAAAAAAAGGTGAATTATTTGTTTCATTTATCCCTAATCTTTTTAATCAACATGAGGATTTACAAAGAATCGCCATCATTTGCTGTCCTAGTACCAGATTTCGCTCTATCCACAACAATTGTACATTTATAATCGATTTCCGCCTGGCATCAAATTTAGATTTTTTCTGGGCACCTCTGACTTGGCATTTTAATATCAAGCCTATATGGCGCGCTCGCCTACCACCTAGGAGGCCCGGGTTCGATCCCAGGGACCCGCATGTGGTATTCGTGGTGGACGAAGCGGCGTCAGGGCGGGTTTTCTCCGGGTACTCCGGTTTCCCCCGCCATCTCATTCCACCGGTGCTCCATCTTCATTCCATGTATCATCAGTGCCACCGCCTGCGGTGCCGTAGTAGTAAAAGCGGGCGTTAAACACTACAAAGAAGCCTATATGATACAAGTAGCAGACATTCAAATAAACGAGTCCATGCGTGTAAAATTGACAGTCCGAATCAAAGAAACACGTGGCATGATCAGCGACAGTTTGCGCAGATGTTGATAACTTCATGTATTTGGGTTCAGCCATATAATTTTTGTGATTTAGTGTGTGTCATTGCATTACACATTTTTCCATCCAACAGTCAATTAAATGATGGACAACCCCAACACTTTAGGAGTATAAGATTTGGAATATGTTCTCAAATGATGTCGCGCTCTTTGTTTGATAAGTCTGTAGTTTCTTTAGGAAACAAAGATTTTATATTTGTACAACATTTGTTGAAGCTGGACTTGTATTTTGCGTTAAATGTGTTTTTCGTTTTCATTTGTTTGAAGTTGAATGGAGGTCAAAGAAATAAGAACCTTCGTCACTGAGCGCTTGTTGAGAAAATTTCTGTTTATACATACAGTAACTGCCATCAGACTCATTTAAAATGGGGGTTATGGTACTGAAAAATTCTGTCCATATTGTGGCAAAACCGCAGATTGTATAGCAATAATGATGTCCTTAGTGACATTGTCTAATAGTTCATGAAGCCTTATTTCTGCAAAAGTATCGCCAAATGAAGTAGGCTCTTCAGATGAGTAGCACAGCTTCAATTGCTTCAAATAATTACCTATAAATTATAATCTAAAAAACCAAAGCTTTCTTGTAACTCCATTTTATAATCCATTCTTCTGGTCTTATTTCCCTTATTCATTTCTGTTGCTCTTTGTGGGAATACTTCTGCAAGTTCCTTAACAATATTCATTGCATCTTTTTTCCCAGAAGCGTGAATACTTCTTTCTCTAGCAAAACAAATTTCTTCAGATCTGCGCATTCGTAATATATGGCTAATTTGCTTCATTTTTACCTTTTGCTACTGGCAACTCGGTCCTGCTTTAACACGTTTAAGGGGATTCTTGAAATCGAACTATGAATTTTACTGGAGAAACTTAAATTGAACATCTAACCAACAGCATTATGTTTCAAAAATCTTTCCCATTGCCTAGAACATTTCACCAAAGAGTATTAATTCCATGAGATAACAGTCTGACAGTGTCCTGAGTTCAACTTCTTTACCAAGATTTCTAATATTAAAAAAGCACTCGAAAATTAGTTCAAAACAGTGATTCCGTGTCTGAGCACTATTGTGCAAATGCATATGAAATAGTTCCGACTCACTGTGCGGTGCAAATCTGAAAATAAGATAATGCAATTTGATTTACATGTGTTCACAAAAAGTTTAAATTGTATTTTAAAAGAATTAAGGTGAAATCATGGAATTCTTTTGGTGAACACAAGTGAACAGCGAAAGAAACCTCGTTTAAAGATAAAATTACCACTTTTAATCACATGAACAATAAGGTGTAATTTATAGTAAATTTCTAAGGCAAAAAAGAACGAACTTTGAAAAGTGGCATAATTTCTTTAAGTCTCATTCCATACTGTAACAGTTTCATACTACCGATGTTGAAAAAAATACAGGATGATCCGTTGTAGATGTCAGAAAAGTGAAACTATATACAAGAAACTATTCTAATTTATTGGCTGTTAATGGCACATACATGTGTAAGGGAGTTTGAATTTTTGTACCCCAGCACATTAGCACTCAACATGGCCATCATTGCGAATGCGACACAGATCATACCTCACGTCCATGTTGCACCACGTTGCGCCCTGCATTTCTGGAATAATTTGCTGAAAGGCCGCTGTAATCTTGCTCCGCAGGTCGGCTAGATTGTGTTCTTTGTGCACATACAGTTGTCTTGACGTAGCTCCACACAAAAAAATCTGGAGGCGTTAAGTCTGGGATATTAGGAGGCCATGGGATGGGTCCACCACGGCCGCACCAGCGATGGTTGAATACCTGGTTTAATTGATCCCGCTCAATGCTGTGGAGTGCCGTCCTGTTAATAGGTAATGATGTCCAGTATTCCATCATTCTGTAGATGAGGGACCACAAACTGCTCGATCATATCAAGGTAATTGATGGCACGAACAGTCTCCCCCGCAAAGAAGACTCTAATGGGTCACTCCGCACCACACATTCACTTTAGGGCTCCTTCGGGTTCGTACCAGATATGTGGATTCTCGGTTCCCTAAACAATGCAGTTATACGTGTTGACTCGGCCATTCACAAGAAATGTGGCTTCGTCCGTGAACATCCATTTCTTTAACCATTGATCACTTCCTGCCGCTCACACATCATTTTAGCAAAATTGAGTCGATCTTCATAATTCAGTTGCGTCAGTGCCTGCGTTCGCTGAATATGGTACCTATAGAAACATCTTAAGGTATTGTCAAACAATCCTCTGACATGTTGTATATGATGTGTTCTGCTCTGCTGATAAGCGGCACGAAGCGGCGCTGGGGCGGGTTTTCTCCGGGTTCTCCGGTTTCCCCCGCCATCTCATTCCACCAGTGCTCCATTTTCATTCCATGTATCATCAGTGTCACTACCTGCGGTGCTGTAGTAGTAAAGGCGGGCACTACAAAAAACTGATAAGCGGCAGAGTGACTTATGTGGGCTTTGAGTCATGGCTTGTCGAATATCTTCTTCCTTGATTCTATTACGCAGCCTTCCTCCTGTATGAAGCATTTTGAGACCATTTTTAAGAGCATGTTGTACCATTAAACAATGTCTCGATGTGATGGGACATGTCGATAGTCATACTGACGTCTGAATCCTCACTGGGTCTCTATCGCATACCATGCGACACACTGAGCGCACTGTTTTGGTGTAACGACCAATTTGTTTTCTATGCTCGATAGCGTTGTCACGCCAACTGGAAACATCACTCGTTGTTAGCTTCTATCTTTTCCGCTTACATTTCAGAAAATTGCTTAGATATGCACATTAACTTCATAAATATGCTATATTTTTCTGACATCTCGAACGGATGAGACTATTCCCTCTTAAATGCTTAACTAAATGCTTGTGTTTTTGCTACTGAAGACAGGGGACTCCTCATAGTCAGTGACGAGTAAGATACGGAAGCAGAATCACATAAACATCCGAATGAACTGCCTCGGACCGCCATAAACAGTATCCTTAGCACAATTGGAAGAGTATTTCAGCAATGACTATTAAATATAATTCGGAATATTAAAAATCAAGTTGTTTGCCACCTAGACTGGCAGAATTGAACACTGTGCAATAGGGAGGTTGTAAAATGCCATATTCCTGTGTCTTCACGTGTTCGACAAGAAAAGAGGACTTGAAGATACGTGGAGCGCATTTAAAAGACGCATTCGAACACCTAATTATTTACTGACAGAATGCAGCTTTCCAGGCTGTTCTCGAAAGGTAGCTAACAGTTTGAGAGAAGCACATGATAGTTTTAGAGCAGGCCAGAAAGAACAGCTGTAGATCGCTTGCTGCAGCTTGGGTTAAAGTAATTTTCCCCGATGCCTTCAGTGACCTGCTCGTCTCCACACAGATTCCGACATCCGGTTAGAACCAGCCCATTCAGAACAAAGGCGAATTACAGTAACACTGGGTTTATTTCGTCACTTACTGCTGCAGCTATTTCAGAAGGTCATAGCTTCGATACCCAGAAGAATCAGAGTTACGATGTGAAGAGGTCGAAGTATTAAATACACATATTCTTTTATTTCTGCTAGATATTATTTTTCTTTCTTTCTTTTAGGACGACTAAGTGTATCTTCCGGAAATGCAGCGGAGGGTAGAAATGTATAGGATGCTTATGTCAATACGGCACTTGTAAGTGTCACTAAATTGTTTTTTACTTTCTCTACTACGTGTAGTAAGTAGGGGAAGTATTCAATAATCCAGGTCACTACTGGAAAAAGTAGAACGAGACTGAAAAATTCAATACCATAGCCGGGCTTTGAACCACGGATCTTCCGGTCTCCATCTGACCGCTCTAAACACTAAGCTACCATGGTCAATGTGGTGACACATCAAATTCTTCAACTCACTCGTATTTTTTCCGGTAAGCCACACAAGAACATCTCAATTCATATGAGATTAGATAACATACCTTAATGGCGACTTACAATGTTGTAAGTACTTAAGCCCCAGGCTTCTAGTTTAACCAACTATAAGGTCAATCAGTGCTAGATCAATCATCTCATATGAGTTTGAGATTTCCTTGTGTGGTTTACAGGGGAAAGTGCGAGTGAGTTGGAGAATTTAATGTCGTCGGCACGTCGGCCATGGTAGCTCAGTGGTTAGAGCGGCCGGACGGAGACCAGAACATCTGTGGTTCAAATCCCGGTTATGGCATTGAACTTTTCAATGTTATTCTTAAGTTTATTATGACATAATGTAGCAGATGCTTCTAATAAAATGTTTGAAGAACTTCACATGTTTTGGTAATTAGGAATACCACTTACTGAAAACAATTTTGAAACTGGAAACTACCTGTGCAGCAGGGAATAGTGAAACGTGTTAGGAAAGTGCTCTGTTGTGTGTGAAATTCTGAATCGATGTTTTTCTTCACTTGCCTATGCAAAGAAGAAAGAACTCATCCAAAAATGTTAGGAAACTCCAACATTAGAGAATTTGAAAACAAACATCAAAACTTGCGTGCGACATTTTAATAGCAACATTTGTTGTGCGAATTGGCTTACAGGTTGAAAAGTAGAGTCAAGTTATTCTGTTCCATATCTATTCTCCTCAAAATTGTTGCTTCCATTCCATACATTGTCACCACTCACCATTGTCTTCACCAACTCAATCCAGAGATATGAATTTTGGTCAAACATTTATGCTTCATTGAGGTTGGGGATACCGTGTCTTGTGCATTTTTACAAAAAAATAACTTCAACAACAGCTCTATTCTCAGTAAAGAAAACTGACCCATACAGCTGTGAATGTGTCATCGAACATAAAATGATGAATCGATTAATCTGGAGTAAGTGTGGCATGAGGTGCCTCAATGCACCATTAACTCCTGTTTTAGCGTTTAAATTTTCCAGATCTTCGTCTTTCTGCCATTCCTCTTTCAGTCTTCTCAAGGGAGAAAAATAGGTCAGAACAGCTGCGTTTCTGACATCAAACAGAAGACGTGTATGGGGGAAACAGCTTATTGGAACAGCCCAAAACCAACTGTGACTTTACCCCCCATTATGGTGTGGTTTGGTTATATTTGATGACATTCCATCTGTTAGGCTACATTAGTACCGCTAACTGTTCGTGAAATATAACCACGGTAAAGCTACGGCCATAGTGTTATTGCATCCATTATTTTGCCACAGAAGCCCTTATTTTGAAACCCGTTACAGGGAAGGCAACCGGCAGATTTTAAAACAAGATTCTGTTTAAACGCCGTATTAATCTGTGAACGCAATTGTATTGCTCATGTGTGCGCGCTTTTGTCTTGAATTGTTTTAGAGCCATTATAGTTACTGTTGTTATTTTTGTGTTCGCGACACAGTAGTGCGTTAAGTATGTTATGATATTCAGCCTTCAGAAGTGATTTTATCCGAAAGTGTTACTGGAGAACAAGATTTGCCAAGGGCGAATAGTGTTGTGTGATAAAAACGTTCAAGCATTATTATCGTTTGAAAGCATGTTACTTTAATCCTGTGACATGTGAGATTAGAAATAGTGCTTTTATTTTGATAAATAACTGTTATTTTATTTCCTTCAAAGGCTGGGTACAAATATGAGTAAGAGAAAAAGTAGTGAAGACAGCATTCATCCAATGCAAAAAAGATGCGTGTCTAACAGCAGTTTCCAAGGAGCAATTGTTAATAGTACCAAAAATTAAAAGCTGAAGAAGAAGAAGAAGAAGAAGAAGAAGAAGAAGAAGAAGAAGAAGAAGAAGACGACGAAAAAGAAGTCTGTGTAAGTAAAGTAGCTCTAATGACAACGTTGGCAGTACTGCTTTTTGGTGTAACGTCCAATGCAGTTTGGTATAATGTCGGCCATATTGAATACTTGGGAACTACCGATAAGCTGTTTCCTCTATACAGTTGTAGCGATTTGGGGACGCCGCATACCAAACCCGTCAAGTCGCGACAGAGACAATCAATAATGTCGGCAACATAATGGAGCACAACGCAAACCAATGGAAAAACAAGAATTACCGCACACGGGTCAGCGTCATGATGATGTCCTGTGCATCGTGCTGTCGACACGTGCGATAAGACACAGCATGCTCTGTTCCATTTCTTGCAAACAACGTTCCAGTACAGCTCTGTTGCTGAGCATGTAACCTGCGGCAGTGTCAATCGATGTAAAGCAAGATACGTTCAGGGACTTCTGCCATCGTTGGTGAGGATCAGATGAATAAAGTAAGTGCAATTGGTGCACAAATATCCTGTAACATATGATATCTAATAAACTTAACGTTAAAATAGTTATTATTGTTAGCCTTACTTACATTAGTGTTATAAGCCCCGGACTTTTAGGTTCTGACCTATTTTGTTCATGACTGCTTACTCTAGATTTAAATTTTAATGTTTTAGATAGCCATGAGTAACATATCTACTTCAATTTTATAAATTGCCTAATTTTACTTTAAGACCTAATGAGACGTATTTTTCGAGATAGACCCTAAAAATTCTAATTCGGTTATTTAAGTAACTGTATCATTTTACTAATGTGGTTGTTGAATGTGGTTTTCAGGAGCACAGGACATGTCTGTAATATGCGACGTTTACATGCCGCAACAATAGGTTAAAACTTGAGGCAGACATTTAATGCATTTCATTTCATTGCATTTATATTCCATTATTGGGAGTCCCAACAATTATCACGCACTATTAATCCAGTTTTAGTGCCCAGTCGAATTTCAAGATCGTAGTAACAATCGATCGCATTCTCTTTGGAGAAAAAGTGCAAGCATCGTTGATTTGGAACCCTAAAGGCCTAAAGAAATAGCCGAACTGAAGTTCGTACCTCCTACTTCATGTAAAGTGAAACGCAGTATTTTAACGGAAGACGAAGAGAGTTTACACTGGAGAATATTTCAAAGTATTGTTCAATACCTTATTGGGAGGGTAAAATGAGTACTGAAAACTTTTGCACGTATAGTGCTTAAAATTAAGTGTGTTTTTCAGAGTCATACTAAAGCAACCAGAGAAATTTTACGCACGCAGTTTTCAAAATTAAATTACGGCTTTTTAGGCCATACTAATAGAAATGAGTATACTGCGACTGTATTTTCACTGTCATACTAATCATAGATGTATTGTAGTTGATACTTCCAAATATTCAAGTTACAGTTAATTTAACATTCTTCAATTTAAAGTTACGGTGTTTTAAACACAGTGACATGCCCAGTGATTTATACAAATGTATACCTATTTCAAAAAGCCCATAAATTCCTAAATTGAACTTATAAGATGTTATTAAATCCTACTATATTGATAGATAGAACCTAATTTTAACCTTTTAGAACATAAAAATCCGGGGCTAGTTATAAGTAGCATTTCCTCAGGTCTCATAGCTTTCCTGCAGTTCGTGTCTTGCTTTCTTAATAACGGAGAAACCCTACGATGAAATTTTACTGAATGTTTTAATAAATCATGCTAAGATGTAAGCACCATGCTGGATGCATGACAAATTAAAAGTATGAACACATTTTCTTTCCTTCCTGTTTCGCAATTTCAGTCAAAATACATCTTCACACAAGGATGCCATGTGTACTATCTTTCACAAAAGTAAATGCCCAACCTTAGTGAGACATGCGCTAAGGGTCACCTAATTCCCAGGCGCACTTGCATAGATGGTGCGATAATTAAATTAGTCGTGTGCTTCCCTTGCTGTTCAGAGTACATGGTAGCCATGTGCTCACCTCGTAGTTTAGAAAAACAATATTTCAGCAATTCTTCCACATTAACGGGCAAACATCGCAAATTCAGCTTCAGTGCACCTGCAGAAAAAAGTGTGCTTATTGTGTTTCTATTAAATTGTGTACTAGAATTAGAAACGTTCCACTGTTGGGTGCTAGGCTTACAGACGTAAGTTTAATCAGTGAGACCAAGTTCGTGTCTTCGCTATAGCGGAACTGGCTAAGTTGTGTTCGTTCAAATCAACAGTGGTGGTTTAACATTAGCTCGAATCCCATTTAACGTCCCTTCTTCTTATTTCCCTTTTTCTTTTTTCTTTCTTCACGGGAGCATCATTACTTACCTATATAGCCCGTGCAAAATATAAAATTATACAAACTAATGGAATTTGTTTCTGATGAAGCTCCTCCTTTAGTTATTTCTATCCCGCATATGGTTGTCACTTTTCCTGCCATCTTATGAATGCTGCAGTACGATTGCAATTTTACGACTGAATACTTTGTAAGATATTGATTGCAAGTTCTGAAAATAAGGCAGGGAACACGTCAATTGTCAATCTTTCCTCCCGAAATTAATATTCGCTTTAAATATTCACATTCAAAAACATCGTAGGCATTACCATGTTAAAATATATAAGCGTTTAACCGTGTAAAATACGGGTTTAATGGTCATAAAATGCATTGTTACAAGATCTGAATGCCAGTGAATAATGTAATTAATGGTATATTAAACAGAACAGAAAGCAATTGTACGAGTAGATTACTTCAGCGTGAATCAACCTTTGTACCGTGCATGTTTCCAAGCACTACACAATGTTGCCATATTCCCATTAACTCAATTTCTAGCAGTGCACCTTCATCCGATTCTCCATTCCTGATAAAAATCTGTAGAGAATTAGACACGTTTGTTAATTTTGTATTTCAGAAAATAAATATGCGAAAGGTGAGGATCGAACACCCGACAGCTACCAGTCCTGAATTCTAATTCTAAGTCAGCGACGCAGCGCTCTCAGCTATTCTTCATTATTCTTAATGATGTTTGAGTTAAGCTAGATGTTTTGCGCAAGATTACTTCTTCAGGGAAACATAATTGACTGTTCATGATCACATGTAACACTGTGTTTCAGGATACTAAGAAAATATAAGTGTATATGCCTATGGATGTATACAAATAGCATTTAAATTATAAATTTATTATACGCTAATTGTACATTGATCGACAATGTCCTACATTTTTTCCTACGTTATTTATCATCGTGTCCTACATTTCTGTCAAATGTCCTACAGTTTTAACCATTGTGTCCTACATTTCCATAAAAGACTGTGGTAACCCTAGCAATTGGCTATTCCATTTACACAAAAACCGGTCTCAACTCTCTATATCAGCTATGTCCAAAATTGCGAAAGAGGGGAGGTTGGGTTTACTCCTTCCACTTTATGCGAACTGTGCCTCTCTTTTAACACTCCATTGTGTTGCAGTGACGGTTTGGTTATATGTACGTTGTGTTTGATTTACAAAGCACTTTCAAATCTTATACGATAAACATGTGTTCATCAGTGACTTCTTTGGTACTGCTTACGTTTAAGAAGTCTATCAATATTTGGCGAAAAAGTCAAATGCATAGCCTTAGAAGATACACCAAGTGATCGTCGCGTAACCTATTGCGATACAGACTTGTAATATGGTTCAATTTGGAGAAATTATGTTCGCATTTTTAGAAATTATCTGATTACTAATTTTCTTGTAGGTACAAAGGGAATATGGGAATACGGTAGGCTTAAAGTGACAGGAAATGTTTAAAGAGCTCGTTGCCATACGCTGCCTTTGAAATTCAGTTCTCTTTGCAAGGCCAACGGATAAAAAAACGAATAACATATTCCTATTTGAGAAAAGTATAACTATTGGAAAATTCTAACAAATAAAGAAGATTGAAGTGGAAATGATTCACCCAATAGAAAAAAGTATTTGACACAAATTGTGTGTTTTAACGAGATGCGAATCTTTTTTATTTAGTAAGTTGTTGTCTGTCTCTTACTGTTCCCCATTTATGCAAAACTTGTCCAGAATGAAGAGGTCTTTTGAAGACGTTCTCAGAAAATTCAAGGTATGTCATGGAACGCCTGTTAATGTCCGTCACTGGATACTGACTGGCAGGTTATGTTTCTACAGGTCACAGGAAAATACTGATTCACCCTCTGACTGAAGGAGTGGGGCGAGGAACAACAGCTAATTACATGAACGTCTCCAAAGAGACAAGGTTGCACATCGATGGTCTGTATTATTTTAGAAGGATTTAGATGATCCTGGCGTTGGCATGCATGCTGCACTGTAGTAACATAGGAATGCCTTGCATGTGCCAACACATAGAACTCTTTTTATCGGAGTGTATTAACGGCAATGCATTTGCAAAAATGCTTATTTTTATTTTTAGTTCTCAATGAGTATATGCATATTTTGGAAAATATTTGGTTTTGAAATCTCAGGTATTGCTTATACCTAGTATCTAACTCAGGAGTCGGCAAACCAGTGCCTGCTGATGATATGACGTAATATCACCGTCAGGGGCAAGCAATATATCGCCCTGTTTCAACCCTCTCACCATCAATCAACACGCGTTCTAATGCAAACAAGCAGTGGTGGACACCGTGTCGTTAGACATGGCTCTTTCTAAACCACGAAAGCGCAAAGGAACCTTCCTATTCCAAGAGGAGTGGAAAGAACAATATTTTTGCTGTGCTATGCCTGAAAATATGAAATGTATGTTGTGCTTGAAAGTTTTGATTGGTGTTTACAAGTCAAACCTTAAACGACATTACGAACATCGTCACAAAGACTACAACCAAGTCATAAGTATGAAATCCTAAGGTATTTTAGAATAATATTATAAAACCAATTTTTGTCCGTAAATGTAACAAAAAAGTTTAAATATTCAATGAAGCTTCGTAGTCTAGTGAAGAAGTGGATTACAACGTACTTACACTAAGTTTATAAAACCTTAAGGGTCGTTGTGTAAAACCACAGTTACAAATTGAGGTTGCCAATTTACAAATAAACACAATTTTGCAGTCACAATTACAGAACAAGGCTGATTTACTTTTACGTAGAGAACTTGATATGACAATATTTCCGCCTTTCCGTTCATTTGCTGCCCACATTAGTCCTTTGTGTGAGCAGTTTTGTTCCAAACTGAAGATTGTAAAATCTAAAAGCAGATCGCGATTGGCAGATGAAAACCTACATGTTCTGTTGTATGTCAGTACTTAGGAATTGACGTTAGATGTATGCGAAACCGGAACGCTCCGGATAAAGTAAAGAATACATTAACGAAAAATAAGCCTTGAAACCTTCTCAGTCAGTGTATATGTATTAACCGTGTATAAAATCAAACGTGTGTTAGGGAAGTTCTTTACACCACCACTGCGGCTTTCAACACTTCTCCAAACCATGCATCATGTGCATGCCGGGTTGCGTTCCCTGACGTCACAAATAGTGCAATCGCGATGACCAGTTTGCAGATTCCTGATCTAACTACATATTATAGATGTTAGAACAGCGCAGCCACCTAATGGTATTGGTTAGTATTCTGCATCCTGACGAAGAAACAATATTAGACAAGGCATTCGTTTCCTACTAAATTACATAACTGCTCATTCCAATTATTCTCCACAAATATTGTGTGCCGAGTTATGCTGGCCTAGCAGATATTGCGTTGGTCCAGCGGAGATAGGAACTCAGAAACGCGCAGTAAGAAGTGCGAGGTAAAGGTGTACTAAACATGACCTTGCCGAAGGTAGTGCAGACCTGTTCTCCAGGGAAATGCATTACAGCGCCATTACACACGCTTGCATGAGATTGAGCTTTAAAACAATGACGGAAATTCCCTGGAATTGCGAGGGGAAAAAGTGAAAGCTATGTTGCTTACGTGAGAAAGAACACGGAGCTAGTGAAGCGAATTGTGCTGTCACTCCCGCATCATTATATGCATGGAAAAGTTGTGCACGGTGTAGGATGTTTTAATGCTGCACTCATAGAGAGCTAAGTATGTGAAGTTATTCAGATCAGTGTAACGAGAAGTAACTTAAGAGCTGAGTAAACGTGACTTAGATGATACTGAATTTTTTCTTCAGGGTAGAGAACCTGAATTATTCCAAACACCATGCTTTTTTATTATTATTTGGTTATTCAAAGCTACGACTTTAAATATTAACGATCGATTCCTGACAGAGTATGCTCTTAGGTAGCCGAGCGGAATGGCTCAGGCAATAACGTCTGTGGCCCGCATTCGAGAGGTCGCGGGTTCGATTCCGAAGGCCGACGTTTCTTACCTTGGGTTTTTTCGGGAGGTTTTCCCGGGTCAACCAGGCGAATGCTGGGAAGGATATTTACCTTACATGCCCCTAATCACACCCTTTCATTTCATTCTCTCCCTATCCGGTCTTTCCAGGTTGTGAGTGTCGGCAGGGTTACTGATAGGATGCGCTGCGGTGGAGCCCACACTCTGAACACGGTGTTCGGCTGAGGGGAGGCGCTGTGTTTGGCTGCCGCCCGCTAGAGGGACTTGTTGATCAGCCGGACCGGGCTGGTGGCGCTTTCTATGCGGCGACCTGCCACTCCGTCGGGCTGAAGAACTACCTGTACCTGTTAGGTACCCACCGTGGTAGTTCTGCCTGTGATGCGTTCTGACTGCCTGTAGGATACTTTCATCTCATACTTCCTCCCGGGGTCTGACGCACAGTAAGCCATTGGCTGACGTGCTGGAATCCCCTTCGCGACAGACAACACTAGACAAGACGTCCTTAGATCCAAGGTAGAAACGGAGCAGGATATCAGGACTGCGGCTAAGGCTGGGCCTAGTGCGCTTACTAAACATATGGGAGAAAAGCAGAGAGAGTATTAAGGGCAGCCAGATTTGATAACGTTTCCACATGAATATTCCCAGCTCCCCCAGCGTATCGGGCAGGTTTCCATGCCACGGAAAAACCTGTTTTCTCCCCAAACACATCCACCGCAATACGTCCACCGCACCTAACCCTACAAAATGAAACGAAATCAAATTTGAGAAAACGAGGGACAGGAAAATGCGTGGTACTACGACGCAGTCCACCTCAAAATTCGCCTGTCGTGAACCACGAAAAAATTCCTTAAATAGAGTTGCCTGTCCAATTAGAAACGAACCCCAGACCACCAACATCATATCCTAGGCTTAAGCCGTCCCGCTCGGTATATTACACCCTTAACAGAAATAACTTATAAAAGCTAAATTATCATTTCAGTCAACCTTATTAAAGTACCTTGGAAGCAAATGCTGTATAATAATCTGGTTAAAATTAGTGTAACAATTGTGTAAGTACCTAGTTTGTTCAATCAGTCTCCTTTCATTCTTGAAGGCCAGCTGCAGCCACATGGAGAACTTCCTGATTCGCTTCATCAGTGCATTTGTATTTGTTTGTATTCACGCTTTCTTTATGAACTGGTCGTATTAATAGCTTTAACGAGATGCGTTGTAGTGTTTCATGCGTCACACGCATTCTCAATCAACCAAATCAGAGCGGAAGTGGGAAATACTCTTTGTGTGACCTTAAAACTTCCATCTTATGAACTATTGCGAAGAAACAACTTGCTGTAGGTAAAAAGTCTGCGTTGCACTCACATAACTTTCTCTACTCTTGCACAAAGTATTCTTACAAATATTTAACATTTATTCCTCTATCTACTTCACATTAATTGAGATAAACATTTATATAAATTATCTTATTGCTAATTTTCTTGTAGGTGCAAGGGGAATGCAGTAGGATTTAAGCGGTAGTCAAATGTTTTAAGAGTTGTTGCTATATGATGACTTTGAAATTCCGTTTTCCTTGCATGAACAAGAGATAACAAAGTTAATGACGACCTCCCATTTGAGAACGGTCTATAATAGTTGCAAAATGCTGACAAATAACAAGGAATATCTCCAAAATGGTTCACTCCACATAAGGATCATTTGACATAAATTGTGTTTTAAAGATATCTACATTTTTTTAATAGTAAGAGTTTATCTATCTCCTACGGTTTCCAGTTATGCAAATCATCAAGAGTAAACACAACTACATAGGCTATAACCAGAAAATTAAAAATATACATTTCGTTTGCCATAAAAATATCTTAAACATATGGTATTTTAATCAAAACAGTTAGAGCCATTTTTGATAAAATGAAAATTTTAGAAAATTCCATGTTAGGGTGAAGAATTTTCTTCGAAATCTTCATGTCGCATCCTTGAAAGATACTAAACCTAAATACCAACTTTGGTTTTTAACCTACTTTTCTTTTTTGAGTTATGCTGTTCATAGTCACTCACGCGCACACACACACACACACACACACACACACACACACACACACACACCACACACACACAACACACACACACAACACACACACAACACACACACACACACACACACACACAAAAGAAAAGTGGATGCTAGGGGTGTCAGCGATGGCTGTTGGATTTGTGATGTTATTAGTTTTAAGACGTAACCAAAAATGGCAGGAATTTCGATTTCCTTCTTCGCAAACGTCACTAGAAGAACGATATAATATAGAACCGCAATAGTAGGTAAAAGAGACTTGCAGGTATTCCGCACACAGCTCGTCTACTTAGATATAGATAGAGATCTATGTACTTTATTTGTGGCTGGTTAAATAGACAGATATTTCCCACTAAGCTCTTCTTACTGTCCTAATAGGCCAGTTGTGTATAATCACATGGCTACTACTTGCAGGTAACTCCGAAATTTATTCTTATGCCTGTAACGTTCAACGTTTAAACTACGCTTTAAAGGGTGGATATATGCTATATCCATTGTATTATTTTATTCTTGGCTAAGTTTCGGACGCTCTATCCTTTTATAATTATCAAGGATAGTTTCCACATCATATTGTTGCTATTTGGAGGAACTAGAAGCTACAAGGCACATTAATTTGACATTGAAGGATATTCATTTTTTTTCGGGGGGGGGGGGGGGGGAGTCAACCAGGAAGCAACACATAATAGAGCTAATGGGTGCATAGCAACAGGGCGTATTAGCAGTTGGACACATTAGCACACAAGATTATCTAGAGTTTACGTAGTCCGCCTTTACATGTAAATGGGGTGGTTTATGGTTTCATTGTGAAGGCCATTTTCAGGAACATCAGTTTAATGTCTTACCTAACATTAAACTCACAGAAACAGAGAAGGGTGCACTTTAAACTGGATATCACTATGGCTTGAATTTCGAAGATCTAAGAAAAGCTTCCCAAAGCTCCTGCCTATCTGCAAATATTAAGTTAACTGGCAAATTCTCTTCTGAACATTTGTATCAGAATGACGTTATGCAATGAAGACAAATTACGAATTTTTGCTGAATGAGCCTGTAAATAAATTACGAGTTCTTACAGAACGAAAGTATGATGATAATGATAAGGACAATAATAATAATAATAATAATAATAATAATAATAATAATAATAATAATAATAATAATAATAATAATAATAGTAATAATAATAATAATCATCATCATCATCATAATCATAATAATAGTAATAGTAATAATAATAGTAATAGTAGTAGTAATAATAATAATAATAGTAGTAATAATAATAATAATAATAATAATCATCATCATCATAATCATAATAGTAATAGTAATAATAGTAATAGTAATAATAATAGTAGTAGTAATAATAATAATAACAATAATAATAATAATAATAATAATAATAATAATAATAATAATAATAATAATAATAATAATAATAATAATAATAATAATAATAATAATAATAATAATAATAATAATAATAATAATAATAATAATAATAATAATAATAATAATAATAATAATAATAATAATAATAATAATAATAATAATAATAATAATAATAATAATAATAATAATAATAATAATAATAATAATGGTAGAAACTTTGGGCAGTGATAAGCATAGGCGTCGCTAAGAGTTATAAGGAGGACCGTAGGCCCCCCTTAAAAATTAATTTAAACTGTAGTCAATTACTGACTTTAGACAATTGTTTTAATTTTGATGTAAAGTTCAATTTTCACTTAGCACAAATTAATACGGTTATCCGCAACAAATACTATAACTTTTGACAACAGAATAATGAATTAATATTGTTTGATTGCAAATTGCAAACTTCCAACATGCGTCCCCCCCCCCCCCCCCCCCTCTTGAAGAAAAGTCTGCCGGCGCCCATGGCGATAAGAGATGATAACGTGGTGTGTTGCGGAAACAGTATGCTTTGAATTCGCTTAGTTGACTAAGAATCTCCAAAAAAAGTTTTTTTTTAACAAAATAATAAATAGGGCTCGGAAGTTCATGCCCTAAAAAACACTGAAATATGCATGCAAATATGATCTTAAAAACTTGAAAATATGCCAAGAAATATGCACCATTTAATTAAAACAATTAATATAGAAACTCATTATCCGGGCTTGTGGGCTGTGGTCTAGTCAGGAAACTCCTTCCAGACGATTCGTCCGAAGCTGCGTCGAACATCCTCAGTGGCGTTGCCTTAACACTCCCTTAGTCTCGGCGATGACTGACACTACAGTGACACTACCTACATGAGTCAGTCATCGCCGAGACTAAGGGAGTGTTAAGGCAACGCCACTGAGGATGTTCGACGCAGCTTCGGACGAAACGTCTGGAAGGAGTTTCCTGACTAGACCACGGCCCACAAGCCCGGATAATCAGTTTCTATATTATGACACCGGCCGTGAAAGTTTACGCAGTTTGATCAAAACAATTAATGTCCCTTTGCAATAGACAAGACGAGTTGGTATAAATAATAAATATAGTTACATTATTCCTTAGAGGTTGAAGCAGAAGTGGTCACGCTGCTAGTATTAATTGCTAAATTGTAGTTCTCAACCAACACTTCGTACAAATTTTCAACTGTAAAGCATCGTCGGGGCATATTTAAATGATGTTAATTGCTCCACACAGAGATTCAAGTCTCTTGGTGTGGCAGATGGTTTTCTTTCGAGTAGGTCTCGAATATCGCACATCTGTTTATAACCAGAATTTTTTGAAATTACATAATTCACTTTCTCCTTCACTTTTTGTCCTATGCTACCAGGAACCGAACTTAGATCACATATTGTTTTTTCAAAGACAGTAAGTGATTCATACAAAGCAGATCCTACAGCTTCCAATGAGCTATGCTTGTTGGTAAGAAAGAGAAATGGGCAGATATGAAACTAAGATTCTCTTTTAACCCAATGCCTGACAGAATATTTTGCACAGTTTCTAGTGATGAAGCATCTTTCGAGTCCAATGAATTAACAACCTCTTCGACTATTTCTATGTGCTCAGCATAATGGAAAACTGCATCGACCCATGTTCCCCATCGAGTTAACACTGGTGCACGAGGAAGTCGGATATTAGGTGCTGTTGATCTAAACAACTTAACTCTTTTAGGAGATTTAACAAAAATTCTCTTTGTACTGGACACAAATTTATCTACCAATGGGAAAGAATCGTGTATTGTTTCAGAAATGCGATGAAGAGCGCGTGCCAAAGAAGTTATATGAATTAAGTTAGGAAAAATACCTTTCAGAGCTTGTCCTGATTTTACCATATAAGGACCTGCATCAGTAACAAATAAAAGTAACCGATCGTATTTAATTCCACATGGCCATAGTAATTTCAAAGAGTCCATCACAAACTGGTTCACAGTTACATTGTCAGTGGCCCACAATTCGCACACATGAAGAAGATAAGGTGTAGTCTTTTGTTCATTGTTTAAAGCACCCACGATTATATTAGCAATAGAACGGCACTCAGAATCAGGGGTTTCATCAACAGACAACTACACAAACTGATCCACTAATTAATTTTGTATATTGGACAATACGTTATTGTAACAATGTCCTACACAAGTCTTACGCAGTGTACTTTCTTCAGGCACATGTTGTCGAGTGTACTTGGCAAGAAAGTTTTTAAATGCGGATTATTAATTTTGAACAAGAAAATATCAGCAGCTAAAAATACTTGGCGCAAGTCACAGGAAAATTCAATAACCCTATTTCCTAAACATTCTACTAGCTGTTTTTGAACAGGTTCTTTGTTTGCGAGTTTTCTGATTAAATTCTTCTTACGTTTTGTTGTGTTTATGTGCTGAACTATTTGGAATCTTTTCTCACTCCCTACATTATTCCGAATTCAAAAAAAAATTATTGCAAAATATTACTATGAAAAATCAAAAAATAAAAGATGGGAACTACCAAACATTCAAACAGTAATTCCTGAGTATCCTCGAAAAACAGCAGTTGCAACCTTCAGGTTGATTACAGGACATGATTGTCTGGCAAAACATTTAAACAGAATTGGGATATATTCTTCACCACTCTGTCCTCTATGTGATCTGCAAGAGGAAATGGATCGAGACCACCTTCAAATATGCCCGGCCACTTCTAGTGCCCCATCCATCAGTGAAAAATATTGGAGAGCAAGAGGATTAATGACTTCATTGTCAGAAATCCAGCATTAGCTAACAACAACAACATTATTCTCACACGCTCCACAAAATAGTACCCTATTATCTGTAGATATTAAATCACCCGAAAACTCTTTCTGTAAATTAATTAATCTAGCACTCGAACTTGGTTTTATTTTCGGCATTTAAAGAGCTTTTTTAACATTTTTAACAACCAGTCCACAACACTGTTACGTTTGAAGACCACGACACAACTACTGCTGGGCAGGCAAGCGTTGCTATAATCTTGCTGCTCAAAACGTTGACTTGCACTTCATCTTTGTTAAAATAAACCTCCAAGATAATGCACTGATTATTCTACGCACATACATATAATGAAAGGATAGAAACAGGGGATTCACTGCATGACAACATGACTCAGCATTAGTTCTCGCCACCTCCCGAGTTGCATCATCATGTGCAATACTACCAATATGAAAATTATTATACAGACGGAAAAAATAATAAAAAAAAACACAAAGTCATTAAAATATGCAATATAAGGGCTATAATATAGAAATCTTCGTGCGTTGCATCTTCATATGGAATACTATCAATATGAAAAATGTTATCCAGATGAAAAAAAAACAAAACAAAAAACAAAAAAAAAAAAAAAACATAAAAATCATTCAAATATGCAGTAATATGCACCATAAAATCATGTCCAAGTAACTGAAAACTCCATAATTCGTGCACATAATGTAAAAGCATAAAAGCATACATTTTTAACTCCTATGAAAAAACATGCAAATGTATGAACTTCCTAGCCCTAACAATAAACATGACCGTCGGCAATTAAGCCCTTGTCCCTCCCGTAATTCCCAGTGCCTGAAAACCGGTTTTCTTGGCTTCTTGATCTATGTACCCAATTACTACATACTTCCTTTGACTTGTACCCAATTACTATTGTGCCCAAATGCTAGGGATTCCAGCTAGTGATACTCTTCTAGAGCCGTACTCGCGTTTAACACACAACTCGGTAGACATTATTTCGAAACTTTCTGTTAATTATATCTTTTTGAACCAGAAACTGTAATAACCACAAAGCATAAAAGTTGCATATTTCTTGGTCAAGACAAGCAAAACAGGCGGGCTTCCTTGTCATTGTGCATCACTGACACGGGTTTTCCTTCTTTCTATTTCTTTTTGTTTCTGTCAATATATTCCTTCCGCGGTCTTCTTTTTTCTTTCGTTCTCGTCGTTTATAACACATTCGTTTCGTCGTATTTTAAAACTCCAAGTTGATACTTGTGCACAGTGACATGTACTATAAAACACTCGAATATCCTAATTCCAGTATTCAGATGCTATCGAGTATCATGTCTAGATCATTTTATTATGAGTTCTTCTACTGTTGTGTATAATAAATAATGCTGTAAATATATGTTAGGGTTACTCTGTAAATCCTGATATATTTTATAAAATCATGAATGATGCTAGCGTTGCATTCGACTTACTTCAATAATTTCTAATAAATAATGTGAAATTTGCAGCTAAGCTATGTTAAGTAAACATTCAAACCTCAACACTCTTGCAATGGTCTTATTCAAGTGAGGTCAGTGATTATGTTTCGTTGTAAAATAGTTACAAATTAGCTACCTGTAGCAAAAAGGTCCCCAAATTGGCAACCAACAAATGTTGTCTCTATCATTCAGAATTTTATGGGTTTTATTTGTGAGAATGAATTTATTACTTAAATCATCCTTGTTAGTGTAAACATCTTTAGAGTTTATATTTTGGGTTATTTAAAAATAAAGGTTTTCGAAATATTTATTAAAGAGAACTCCTCTGTATGAGAGCAGCTTGTATAGAAATGAAAAGTTTGAATTTTAGTGATATTACTTAAAATACGCTTATTGATGATATACAAGCTGAAAGGGATATAGATACCTATAGCTTAACTGCTGATTCCTGAGTTCCACTAAGGAAAATAACTAGCTTGTATTTGATTACTCTGAGATACATATTGTTGTAAAGGCATGCTGAAGCCTACATATGGCTTTTTTCCTTTATCTTTTTACTTTCTCTACTAGTAAGTAGAGGAAGTATTGTATTCCACCTAAAAATTCCACCTGAATCCAAAAAAGAATCTTTAGGAAAAGATCCGCTGTGTGTGTGTGTGTGTGTGTGTGTGTGTGTGTGTGTGTGTGTGTGTGTGTGTGTCTATCTGTCAGTCAGTGGACAGCATAACTCAAAAATGAAAAGTTGAATGTCTACTAAGAATGCGACACGAAGATTTTTAAGAAAATAACCCCACTCTTAACTACGCTTTACATGGAAATTTTTTCGAAATTTTTTATTTTCTTGAAAATGGCTCTAACGATTTTGATTAAAATGTCATATGTTTGAAATATTTTTATGATAAATGAAATGTATATCTTGAATTTTCTGGCTATAGCCCCTGTTGTCGTATTTACTCTGGACGACTTTTGCTTAACTGGTAAACCGTTAGAGATAGACCAAATCATACTATATAAAAAATGTAGATCGTGCTAAAATACACAATTTATGTCTAAATAAATTTTCTTGTAAGGTGAACCATCTCGGAGATATTCCTTGTTATGTGTGTGAGTTTCGGAATACTTAAAACTTTCGTGAAATGGAACATCGTTGTTCATTTTTTTATATGTTAAGCGTGCAAAGAGAACGGGATCTCAAAGCTTTAAAAGATTTGACTACCGCTCAAAGCTTGTGGTATCCTAATATTCCCCTTGCACCTACAAGGAAATAAGGAATAAGATAATTTCAGCAAATGTGTATCTTAGATAACATGAACAAGATATAGGAATAAGAGTTGGTAAGAATGGTTAGTACAAGAGTAGAAAAAGTCATGTGAGAGCAACACATCAGATTTTTTCTTTTTTCCTTTTTTCACACGCTCGCTATGAAGTTCCTCAGAGTCTAATGTTCGTAGTGTACTTCCTATACATTTGACCAGAGGAAGAGACGTAATTCGCAATGCAACGCTCATCTGCATCACTCTGTGTTCAGCGGTAAAAGATAATAGCTGTTGCAGTTTGCATCGAAATGAAACTAGGACAGTGGGCAGGGTAAATATTGCAACTTTAAAGTCTTACACACACGGATAGTACTTACACAAAATATATTACAGAGTAGAATTTGTTACAAATAATATAAGACTCCGCTCGAGAATTTATTTAGGAAGGTCAGCCGTCCTATGCTATTTGTCTGGACTATTTCATAAGTTATGAATTTAAGTACTATATCGCAAAGATTTGACCATAAAATGTTAAATTGTATAAAAATAAACACAACGGAAAACATATTCATTTCGATTAGTATAGTTCGACTCTCTCAGCGCTGCCAACTTGAGGAAAACGAAACCCAAGAAGTATATGTATTTCGTTCTTCAATTGTTGTTACAACATAATATCAGTTTATAATCTGAAATAAATCTCACTTTATTTTTAACATTAACAACTAATCTTTCTTCTGGAAAAAAATACGTTAATTACTAAAAGAACAATTGTTGAAAACACAGTTGTCAAATTTGAAATGGAGTGCTATTTTGATTGTTAATGGATTGTAATGTGTAATGAACTGTTTTTTCAGCGATTTATGGGTTACATTTGGCGACTCTGAGAAAGAACAATGACCTAGTCATAATTTGTACGAAACAAAGGAATGACCAGATGATAGTTCGTATATGATGATTCAACGCTTCTACGTATGAAATAGTCAATTTAAACTGTTGAGCAGGTGATGTTTTCGTGTTTAACACAAACAGAAAATGTGAATCATTACACCGGAAGAGAGGATGCAAGAACTACCCAAGTACTCTTGATGGAAACAAACTATACTCTGCTGCTAATAGAGTAGCATTTATAAAGGCAAACAACTCTGATAGTTGACAGTCTTCGCTGAATGTTTTATAGATTTACATGGTATGATGTATGAGTTTTTTCTGTGTGGTTATGTTTGTCAGTCTGTACGCTACAATCTTGTGTCATAATCAAACTCAAATGCACGTGTAATTAAGAACGTGTGCAGTAACCAAATGACGAAGATTCAGATCATAGGATAAAATTTGTCAGTTATTACAACACCAGGAAAAGGATGTGTTCATAAGACATGTGTGATGTGCACTATCTGCATAACAATCCTATGACGGGCAACTGCATTTTTAGAAAGACTTGCTAACAGTTTATGCCAATGTTTCATTTATTTTTCCCGCGTAAAGTTTTCGTTGATATCTAACCATTATTTGTCTTGCTCCCCAGCATGCTTCCGTGGAAAACATTTTTCAGTCATTCGAAATTAAATGTTAACGTAGATACATTAAGACCACTTCGGGGAGAGGGGGAGAATCATGGCACAAGTCGTGCTATTAGGAAAAATTTGGGAACATTCAAAATTTGAGGGATACAAAGAAATATTGAAGCATTTGTAAAATAAAAGTTTACTGTCACATCCAAGTTATTTGGGTTTATAAAGTAAGAACACTATATTGTAAAATAACAGTTATGCTTTAAAAGAAACAATCCATTAAGGAGTCCTTTTCTTTAACTGTCTGTCGTTATTTTTGCTAAAATAAAGTGCCCTGCTGGAATCTTGGAATGCAGCCCATAAAACGCTGACGAATGCAGGCGGAAACACACTTGTATTGTTTCGATCATGAATCCAGCCTCCCAACAACACCAAGGTCATTCGGTATCTCAACCCAATCCACCATGACCATATTTTGCTCCTCGATTTTCGTCCCGACTATTATGTTGATTTGTTTGTACAGTTTGTCCAGAACGTGGTGACACTCGGGATGCGCGAAAGAGGAGAAATTAAGGAGAAGTGACCGGAGTGGTGGGGGACAAGCGAGTGATGTCAGTACTGAGGCAGTCACATACACAAGCGGCGTATGTTTACGTATTATAAACAATTGTTGTGAAGTTATCTCGGTGAGAGTAAGCGATACACTAATACCCGCCTCTCCTATTATGCACGTGAGCACGCCTCTTCAATTGCGTATCTATGCTTCAGGAGTGGGGGAGTGCCACGACAATCTGGACAAACTGTACCGCTTGTGCAAATCAACTCATGGAGTCATTAGTCAGTATGAATATGGCGTTACTTGGAGTGGTTTTCGTTTGAGTTGTGTACTCATTTCATCCCGATAAAAGTAATTGAGGAAGACTGGAAAGTCTCAATTTGTGTTCATTGGATTTTATCTTATATTATTTTAATTGATTCAAGTTTTTGTCAGAAGTTAAATCCGAATAACAATATTAATATACATTAATTGCCTTATAGTTGGTTAAACTAGAAGCCCAAGACGTAAGTACTTACAATATTGTAAGTCGCCATTAAGGTACACTACCGGTCAAAAGTCTTCGATCACCTATCACAACTATGGATTTGTGGTTAAAACAGAGATGTAGTTTTAAATAATCTATCATAGCCCTGTTCTGATATTAAAACAAGTATAAACATGTAACGACAGAACGACTCTGTTGTGTATGTGACCGATTCTCCGTATGGTGGGGCGCTGCTGAGTAACCACAACAATACTGAGGTGTCTTTACCCAAGACGTGTCCACTCGAATAGGCCTCATTCCTTCCGTTGTCTGTGTAGCAAGCAGTTCACATTAGTTTTCAGTACACCGTATGCAGCTAGCAGTGGGTTTGTGTATCTGATTAGGAGCATACCATATTACCCTCAAATGGGACGGAAGCAGGAGATTGGAACTGAAAAACGTGTTGTAATTGTAGCTCTACATCACGAAGGCTATTCTAGTAGGACAATAGCAACAAAAGTTGGCGTAGCCCAATCTACAGTGGTGTATACATTGAAGCGGTTCAAGCAAACAGGTGCCAATGCAAGTGTTTCGCGATCTGGAAGACCCCGTGTAACATCATACAGGGAAGATCAGTTCATATGTGTACAGAGTAAATGTCACAAGACTCGTAGGGCACCTGAAATTCGTGAGGAAGTCAATAATATGCGAGCTGTTTCAGTCTCTGTCTCAGCAGTGCAACGCCATCTTCGTGAATGAGGTTTAAAGGGGTGCATAGCAGCCAAAAAGCCTTAATTATGGACACAAAATAAAGTGAAAATGACGCAATGGGCACACCTACATAAAAACTGAAGCGTGCAGCAATGGTCCAAGGTGTTATTCATGGATGAATGAAGTTTGAAGTATTTGGGAACCATCGTCGAATGTTTGCTCGTCGACTTCGTGGAGAACATATGAAGAGTCAGTGTGTGACACCTGCGGTGAAGTATGGTGGAGGGTCGATTATGGTGTGGGGATGTTTTGCGGGTGATAAAGTCGGTGATATCGTGCGAATTAATGGAACATTAAAGAAGGAAGAATATCAGAGGATACTGATCAACAATGCAGTCCCATCTGGCAAGAGGCTTATTGGTCGTAGGCTTGTTCTGCAGCATGACAATGACCCCAAACATTCTTCTAAATTGTGTAGAGGGTATGTCAATAGAAAAGAGAAATGTGGGGAACTGAAAAATATATTTTGGCCAAGTCAGTCAACAAACTTAAATCCCATTGAACTGTTATGGGATGAACTTGACAGGGGGTCCGAAAACTGAGGTAAATTAATGTTGAAGAGCTATGGAATAATTTACAGAACTGTTGGAGTGCAATATCTGCACAGACACTACAAATCTTATTTCCAAAATGTCACAAGTTTGTGCAGCTGTTCGGAGGGCAAAGGGTGGATACTTTGACGACCCCAAAATATAAACCATATGATATTGTACTTAATGACAGAGAGAGAAAATGTGTGTTTTGTTGGTCTATTTAGTGTTTACAATGTGTTTGTACATTGAAATAAAGTATCTAGTTTTGTGCATAGGTGATCGAAAACATTTGACCGGTAGTGTATGTTATCTCATATAAATTGTTGTGAGGTAGGTGTCACATGAGGGATTCCACCGTAGTGGAGCCTCAAGACAAATTCCATTCCAGGACAAGTCCTTTACTGGCTCAAGAATCTCATATAAATTGAGGTCTCCTTGTGCTGTTTACCGGGGAAAATGTGAGTGAGTTGGAGAATTTAACGTCGTGTCGACATTTTGGCCATGTCTGGTTAATGGTTAGAGCAGCCGGACAGTAACCGGTAGATCTGTGGTTCAAATCCCGGTGATGGCACTGAATTTTTCAGACTCACTCTACCCTTTCCAAGACAGATATTAGATTTGTTCTATCAATGCCTTCTATAGTCTCCAAAATCTCTGTCTTGTCCCGAACACCATTAATAACCTTCTTTCATATAAGTCAACTTTGGAAGAAATAGGCGTTACGGCGTTGTTCTGGGTGGCTGTTCAATTCAAATCACTGCACAACTGCTTATATTCCTCTCACAAGTATCTGTTTGCAATAAAAACGACTATGGAGTAGTCCCTATTATTATCTCTGAGACAAGATCAAAACTGGAGGCTATGAGGAGTGATAAAGCATGAAACAAAATAGTAGACCGAACGAACAAATTTACAGATGAACACAACATCAAGCAAATCCCCAACCGAAGAACTCGTAAAACTAAAGGTTGTATGGATGAGCATCGGTTGTTAACAGGGTAACCGATCCATATTGACAAAATCAGAGCAGAGTTATTAAAATGCCTAACATGTTTCTGAAGGGAGAGAGGCTCTGCCCCCCTGGTTGCGTGCCACGTCTCATATAGTTCTTGGGATGACCGTATACCGGAAGTCCACGATGTCTACCTAGCAACCGCACTAACAAGGTATATGGATAGATAAATGCAGGTTTAGCTGTGAGATTCTCTAGCAATTTGTTATCCGGCACAAGTTGTATTTCCATACGATTATGAATGTTTTCCATTGTGTTTCTCAACATAGCATTGTTGAAAAGCTTATACAAATACTTCTCAAAATCATTTCTAGCAACTTGCCTAGCCACTTGTTTAACTCCATATGTGGTTTTAACCAACACGATTGGTGGAATTGTAGTACTCGAATAACTTTTGTTAGCCTTAGCCTATGACTAAGGGCTTGCTTCTTAGGCCATGTAATGCACCACATACTTCTTCCGGGATTCAAGGTGTGGAATTAGCTTCTCTGAAGACGACTGTTTCTATTACAGACACTCATGCAGGAAGGGCAAATCAGTATGAAGGGCGTTGAGCTTGAGCATGTCCGCTCATGCTAGTTGTTGGCATGGTCGTAAGTGATAAGTAGATATTGTTAGCATCGTCAGAGCGATGAGAAACCTGGCATAAACCTTCTCTTTAACCTGATTCCACCATGAGAAGCTAATCGTAATCTAAGAGCGGTTCCACTTCATTTCAGGTGTACAGAAGCATAGCATTGCATATAAGTTCCGGAGACGTGAAATAATGTGCAGCGTCAACTTTATGGATTTTCAGGGTGAAGTCTTTGAATGTCTGAAAGATATGGGCGAGGAGAAGAATATCTAAAGTTAAGCGTAGATCTCTGTACTCGCCTAATTTTCTGATATTGAACATCTGTCATACGTTTTGAGCATGATGGTGTGACAATCTTAGGGAAGTACTCCCTTGCGATCTTCTCTGGTACAATGTGCTTCAGTGTTTTAGGATAAGTTGTATGTTTTTATAGCCTATCTAAGCTGGTTCTCAGCAAACGGTGTGTATCCACAAACCTGACTTTAATTGCTCCAACATACTTGGAGAATGAGATGCAGCCTTCTTAAGTGTTGGGTGTTACTTCTCTTTCGTGGGTGATGATTCATTCATTCGGCATTGGTCGAAGCTCGTGGTCAGACGTGCGTCTAGGTTCTACTTGGAATTGGTGGATCGAGCGACAACAGCTTTGCCAGGGAGCGACGAGACTGCCATAACTGTGGTGGAGCGTATCAGAACCAAGCCAGGCTACAGCACAGATGTACCCTATAAGAGACTTGGTAAACAAGTTTTAGGGTACACCAGAAGATTACATCAAAACGCCAACTTTCCCGGAGGGGCTCCGGCACGGAGGAGAAAGTGGGTATTAGCCCTCTACTTGCCTCTCTACTAGAAATAGCTCGCCGAGCTATTTCAAACCAGCACCCAGACATGGAGAACACCAGAGCTGACTCGGCACCGACTGACGGACAAACGAGACCGCAGGCCCACATGGTTGCAGCCAAGGGACCAGACTCTAGCCTGGACCCGGGGTTCGCTGGAACCCCCATAGGCGCTCCGCAAGGCGTTAGACCCTCTGTGGGATGCCGGATGGCACCTGCAAAGACAAATGACAAGCCGAGTACCAACGCCTAGGTAAGACCTGACGCGATAGGTACCGCATCTACCTCTTCCCAGAACCCTTCCCTTGGTCCAAGGGTGAATATAGTCAAGGCGAAAGCCAAGACGCTCCTCAGGGCCAAGAACAGGCCGAAGGCCAAAAAGGCTATTGGCCTTGTGAACCAAGGGACAGCAGTCCCTGTCACACCACCACCAGTACCTGTGATCCCTGTCCCAGCACCTACAATGCCGGATGACGACGGCTTCGTTGTAATGCAGAGCCGTAGGAGGAGATCTTCCGGTTCAAAGCCGGAAGGGACTCCTCCTTCACCATCATCTGCACCTACAGCGCTCGCCCCAAACCAGGCCTCACAAAAGGAGGGTAGAATCCCTTCGATTGTGTCCGATCCGTTCCCGAACCACATAAAGGTCATGAAGGAACTGAGACGGTGGTTAAAGGGCACTTTCCAGGCAACCCGGCATCCAGGGCGGGTTGTCATCAGAACTAAAACCTCTGACGACCACACGGCCGCGAGGGGGTTACTGAAGGAGTGTGGAATTAAATTCCACACTTACTCACTTCAGCGTCTCCACGTGGTTCGCAGAGTGGTCAGGGGTCTTGATTCGGAGACAGACCCCCAGGATATCCGTGACGGCCTACAGGACGAACAAGGAATCAAACCGAGGTCCGTGGTGCAACTAACCACCACAAAGGAAAAGGAGGGGAAACCCACCAAGGTATCCCTGCCACTATTTTTAGTGGTAGTTGATAAACAGGGGGAGGGAACCCCAAAGATCGATCAGGTGACTCACCTGTACAACACGAAGGTCACCATTGAGCCCTACCACAGCAGGGAGGGGCCAGCCCAATGCTACAATTGCTTGGGCTTTCACCACTCGAGCCATGCTTGTGAGAGGCAACTCAAGTGCCTTCGCTGTGCAGGAGAACACCTGGTGAAGGATTGCCCGACACCAGTAGACAATAAAAAGTGTGCCAACTGCGATGGGTGCCACATAGGCATCTATCGCGGTTGCCCGAAGCGACTTGCAATTATGCAAGGAAGATAGGGCAAAGTACCAGAGATCCGACAGGGGGTGTCTTTTGCACAGGCAATGTCGGAGCACGAAAGTGTTCTAGTACAGGCCGAGAGTGCAGAAGCAACCCCACAAAACCAGGTTGTCAGTCAAAAGACAACGCCAGTCCCAAGCGTCACCCCAAAGGCGGGCGCAGAACATCCAGTGCCACCCCCCAGTGTTGCCCCAAAGGACAAACGTCCTCCTAAAAAGAGGAGGAAGAGGAGAAAGGCTCATGTGACTGTAAGTGCAGAGCCAGAAACAGCCATGGTGGAGGCTGGTAACAAAAGTGTTGCTCAACTTCCCCCACCAACAGCCCCAGCTCGGGATGCACCTCTGAGTGCACCAGCCAATCAGGCAACAGCTGCTACAGCCAACCAGGCAACAGCAACAGCGCAGCCAATCAGCGCTGGCCCGTCATCACAGACTGGCTCTATAAATAGGACCAACACAGCACCAGCGGACGGAGCCAGTGGTGAGCCAGCTTGCGTAGCGACAGGTCGTCTTTCTCCGTAATTCTTGGGCACCAGTACGAGCAGTGGAACACGACGAACAGGTACAAGAGCGGGGGAGTTGATAAAAACCACAGGCGAACGGCACCAGTGCGAAGAAAAGATCAGCGAACCTTAAATGGTTAAAGCGGCGAGAGGTGTAGTCTCAAGAAGTTTGGCAAGCAAACTGAGAGTACTCCATATAGGCCCTTTTATCCAAAAGCCCCACCTCACCCTAGTCTTCCTACACCACCTATCCTTGTGGTGAGGTTTTGTGACACTCCTGAGTCCAGTCTCAGAACGCCAAAGGACGAAAGTCCTGTAGTCCGAAGGGGCTACACTTAGGCTATCTGAGTGTACAAAACCGCGCTTTTAAGCAGCCACTCCCAAAACCTACAACTTTCCCAGGGCAAAGATGGTGAAATGCCAATCTGCGCCCAAACCACCCAAACCCCCAGATCCCGAACCAAACCGCCCCCGCGTCCAGACAGAGTCACCAAAGTCTCCACTTTTGCCTACGCCACCCGCACAAAGATCTCCGCTACTTCCTACGCCTCATTTCACAAGAACACAAACACATGCACCGTATCAAAGAGCCACACCTTCACCTACACATACACAACAGACACACATACCAATACCATCCACGAGCAGAACTCACACACAACAGACATACACACCAACTCCATCCACAAGTCGAACACCTACACAACAGACAAACATACCAACACAATCCGTAAGTAAACCACAACAACAGAGAAGAACCAGAACACACTCCATGAGCTCCAGCTGCAGCTCAACATCATCCTACGACGCCAGCTTCGAATCCACAACACGGCTAGCCCCAAGAAAAGGAGCCCTAGCCAACACAAACACAAACACACAACACTACACACCAACCACTTTCATACCCCCTACACCACACGGTTACTTCACACTATATATTGTAAATTGCAGCCCCGAAAAGCAAAACACCTGGCTAATAAGAAGCCTCATGACAAAAACACAACTTGACACAAACACACTTTACCGAGCACAAAGGATCCCCAAAAACACTTTCGCCCTGACCTTTAAAAATCAGCAACAGGCTGTTATTTTTTCACAGACAATCCCCATCACAAACTTCGGTACATACGCACACTACTCAAACACTCTCCCACAAAATACACAAAACACAGAAACACCACAGAGACCCAAACAAACACTAACGGCAGTCCTTAAAGGAATTCCATATGACATTACTGACGACGACATCCTCCACAGCATAAGACAGACGTACCCCGAAATAACAAGAGTGTCCCGAATCATTTGCAGAAACAGACAGACACCGCTCGTGAGGATCTTCTCCAAATGTGTGATTACGATCAACTCAATCCTCAAAGAAGGAGCGATAATAGAAAGACAGATCTTCCGAGCAGAACCATCACGACATACAGAAAGACATATCCCCTGCCGAAACTGCCACCAATACGGACACCAAGACGACCGCTGCACTGAACAAGCAGTTTGCTTCCATTGCGGCAATAACACGGACACAAGACGTTGCACACACCCCATCAGACACACCACCCCCTTCTGTGCCACATGCAGAAACTCTGGGCACTACACCGGACACTCCCAGAACAAACCGCAAAAACACACATTTTCCCACACAACATACCCTCTCCCCCAAAACCACAACACATAACACAATGGCCAGAAATTAAATACCCACAAATTCCAAACACAAAAAGGACATGACAACAAAGGAAACAGTAGGAACATTTAAACACGTAATCACACAATCTGAACAGCAGATTAAATCACTCCAACAACAGATCACACACATACAAGAAAACATCACAACATATGTTCGTGAAATTGCAAACAACACAATCACACAAATCCTCAGTACACTAATCCCCCCCATATACGACATCACTCCACCAGCACATAGAGCCAGATTCTTACACAGCATCACACAAACAGCACACAAAACAATGAAAATGGCAGTTAACACAGCCAGGGTAGGTAGCCAACTCGCCATTTTCATACACGAAAACACAAGATAAACACACAATGAAAACCCGCATTCTTACATATAATTTACAATGGCAATCACTACAGCACAAACAGACACACATTACAATTTAAAATTACTACACATAAACATAAATGGTATTAGAAATAAGCGACAACAATTACTACATCTCATGACTCAGCACAAAATCGACATAGCAACAATCAACGAAACGAAACTTAACGGAAATGCAAACGTTAACTTCCAACCGTTACACACTTTTCGAAACGACCAATCACAGAGCATCAGTGGCGGGGTCATGATTTTGGTGAAGGCTGAGCTAAATCCCATCCTCATGGCCACGCCACTGGTTTTCAAAGACCTACAGCTCCTATTGGTCCAAATCAAAATTCAAAGAAAGAAAATTGTAATAGCCACATTATACGTCCCACCCAAAGACCCTTTCCCTTCCACACTATTACGATACTTAAATGACAATTTCCCCGACCTAATACTAGCAGGAGACCTTAACGCCAACAGTAAACACTTACTCGACGAAACTACAAACGCACATGGACGCGAATTGACTAAAGTACTTCGACAAACTGACTTAAGACTTGTAATGACACCAGGACCGACGAGAATAGGGACAGGAAACCAACAACCGACTTCACCAGACAAAATACTAACTTCCAAACGGACATTTACACAAGTCGAAGATATTACCACAGACGCACCTCCAGATACAGATCATATTCCACTCATACTCACACTTAGAACACATCCATGGTACACACAAGCAAACAGGACAATAATCATAAATGACTATAAAAATGCGGACTGGAACATTTATAAACAAACAGCGGAACAACTCACACAGAACACAACACTCACACCACCTACAACATGGCAAGACATTGATATGTATGCCACAACACTCACAGACATAATTACACAAGCACGGAAAGCTTCAGTACCAGAGAAAACAATTAACATAAACCCTTACAGCAGACCACTACCACAACACATCATACAAATCATAAAAACAAAAGAAAAGCACACAGACACTACATAAAAACACACTCTCCAGAAGACAAACGCATACTAAACAAACTACAACAAGACGTAAAAGATGCCATCTCAAATTTCAACATAGACAAATGGAATACCTTGCTCGATAAAATGACAGACACACACCACAGAGACCCAGCTAAATTCTGGAGATTGGTAAAAAGTACAAGACAAAAAACATATCCACAATACCCAATTAAACAAAATGGACAGACTATACACATCACACAAAAACTAGAAATTTTCAGACAACACTACACAAACGTTTTCCAAACTCCAGACGACCCAAAATTTAATAATACACTTTTTGAAACAGTTAATACACACATACAACGCAACCAACACCTTTACACACCACAAATGGACATAACAGAACTAGATGAAAATGACGAAACTGACAAACCAATAACAGTACAAGATATTAAAACAATCATACATAAAACAAAAAACACAGCACCAGGACCAGACAACGTTACGTACGAAATGATAAAACGATTACCCGACAACACAATGGAACTACTCGCTACAACATACAGTCACATGTACAGACACGGTTATCACCCACTACAATGAAAGTGCGCACACATACTACTCTTCGAAAAACCAGGAAAAGACAAAACGGACCATAGAAACTACAGACCGATATCCCTTATCTCCACTCTCTCCAAGGCTTTCGAAAAGATTGTAGCGTACAGACTGACAAACATAACCACACAGAAAAAACTCATACCATCGACACAAGCTGGCTATAGAAGCGACATTACTATACAGGACCAACTTGTACGTGTACTTTCTAACTTACAGGACTCATATAACAGAGGATTTGTCACAGTAGCGACATTCCTTGACGTACAATCCGCTTTTGATAAATGTTGGACAAACGGACTACTTTACAAACTTACGGACTTCAAAATTCCACCACGGATTGTACGTTGGATAGCCAGTTTCTTAACAGACAGGACAGGACAATTACGGATCAGTCAACAACTATCTAATACCATACACCTGAATGCAGGAACACCACAAGGGAGTGCTATCTCGGGCCTCCTGTACATATTATACACTGCTGACACACCACAACCGATACACAAAAACATACATCTAGCCCAATATGCAGACGATACTGCATATTGGAGTACACACGCCACACTTCTAGGAGCCAGAGGCAAACTAGAAAAACAATTAAACACTTTTTTACAATGGACACAAAAATGGAGAATAACCATAAACATACAAAAAAACACAAGCCATTGTAATTAGAAAGATACATAAACACACATACAGAACAGCCACACTCACTTTCAACAAACAAAAAATCCCATGTAAAAATACAGTCAAATACTTAGGGGTACACATCAACAATAAACTAAGGATAAAACCACACTATACACAACTACTCAAAAAAACACGTCCCATACACTCAACACTAAACTATCTGGCCAGACTCAACAAAAGAGGACTCACACCACAAATATTACACAAACTCTACACCACACTAGTCAGACCACAACTCACATATGCAGCCGTAGCCACAATGCCCCTCATCACAAAAACTATGATGGAAAAAATTAAAGCATTTGAAAGAAAATGCCTGCGGACTGCTCACAAACTCTCACCATCATTTAAATCCAACATTATACATCAATACACAAACACAAAACCCATAGACTCACACATAGCACAACAATTCATAAAATACATACATAACGCATACACAAGAAGCTACAGAAGAACACTTATAAACGCAGCACAAAAGATGAAGACCATACAAGAAACACCAACAGACAAAAACCCTCCCCTTATTACACTCATACATGTTTACGACAAGTACCAAGAACAAGAAGAACAGAAACTACGAGACCATCTACAACACTTTCAAAACATTTAGACAAAAAACAAAAAACACACACAAAAACCCCAAACCATACAAAAACACACTACACATATAAAAATTAACAATGAGCCATGCAGCAGCACAAAATAAAAAATAACAACAAGCAGCAAAACTTAAGGTCTTTTTGGGCAGAATCATATAAATGGAGCCATGGATGTGGAACACAGGAACTGACACAGATACATATAATACACAAATTACAACACACTACACTACACAATGTCAACAAAAACACAGTAAACACAAATATGCACCAACGCCGAGGGAAATCCCAATCCGAACCAAAAACAAATACCACACTAGGCTGAAGAGGGATTTCCCTAAACAGCCCGGGCATGTTGTAAACATGCCCAAATAAACATTTTTCATTTTCATTTTCATTTCCAGCGGACGTGTTTGCTTCTCACTGGTGGAAAGACGGTATCCAAGCTGACTCGCCGAAGCAGGAGATCCCGTGCCGACTTCGTGGAGTGTTGTGGTGTGCGTCGGTGGATTGCACGCTTCATTCTACGGACTAATATACTAATATTAGTCACAGTAAATCTGGTGAAGTTCCTAAAGGGGCTTGACAAGCAAGCTTTGGAACTCACCCAAGGCTAGCCTTCCCGGAGTGGCATAAAAAGCTACTCTGAGGTATTTCCCTTTTCTTTCTACTCTTTTACTTTATTCTTTCTTTCCTTGACCGACTATCAGACTGACTACTAACGTGACAGCGGGCTCACAAGATCCTAGCCAAGGGTTGACGGCTTTGTGCCTGAAACCTCGAGCCGAAATGGCTCGCAAAGGCGCCGCCTTAGAGGAGGTGCGGTCCTCTGTGAGCAGCCGGAGGGCAACTGCAATGACTGCCGATGATGGACAACTTCCTTCGACATCATCTTCATACAGGTCACTATCGCCTGAAGCAGTGGAGCCTAATAGGAAGCGCTCCAAAACTGATACGCAAAAGCGTAAGAGCTCTACTCCACGCCACTTACCCATGGCAGATCTAGAGAGCCTGGGTTCAAACAATCCCCTACCTGAATCTGACTCCGAGTCCGATATGGAGCTGGGGGAGTTTACGGTTGTGGAAAACCGTAAACGGGGAAAAAAGACGCCATCGCCAAATCTGATGCAACATGCACAGGATGCTGAATCATCCAATATGATGCAACATCCTCAGAATGTTGCATCATCCCAAGCCAAGAAGGGGCCAAGAATTCCGCCAATCATTGCGGATGTATTCCCTAACCACGTTAGGGTGATGCGTATATTGGCCAAACACCTCAAATATACTTTTGAGGCAAAAAGAAAGCCTAAGAGCGTCCATATTCTTACCCACAGTTTGGGTGATTTAGAAACCGCCAAGTTGGTGCTACGTGAAATGAACATAACGTTCTACTCGTACTCACCACAACGTCCACACATTGAGCGTCGAGTCATCAGAGGTTTAGACTCAGAGTGCACCCCTGATGAAATCAAAACTGCACTTCAAGAAGAACATGGCATAACTGTCAATTCAGTGGCACAGTTAAAGAGAACCGTTAATACCGAGGGGGGTATTAACAAAGTTCCTATGCCACTATTCTTGGTAGTACTTGACAAAGTACTTAACCAAGAAGTACAGCCAATTGACACTGTAAAGAAACTAATTTTCACTATAGTAAAAGTGGAAAGGTACTACGGCAGAGAGGGACCTGTGCAGTGTTATCGATGCATGGGGTACAACCACTCCAGCATGATGTGTGAGCGTAAGCTTACATGTCTGCGGTGTGCAGGGAACCACTTGCTCGAGAACTGCCCTAAACCTAGGGAAGAGTGCAAGTGTGCTAATTGTGATGGTACACACGTAAGTGTGTACAAAGGATGCTCCACAAGAAAAAAGATTATAGAGAGCCGCCGCAAGAACCGCCCCGATGATCAAGTGGTTCGCCCAGATGTGTCCTTTGCCACTGCCTTAAATAAGGCAGAGTCCACTCTGCGTCGAGTGGAGCAAGAGGCTGCTACACCAAAGAGCGATTCCCCATCAAATTCTGTGCCACCACCTCCAGGTCCTATAGAAAAGGCAACAGTGCCTAAACCCCCTGCACCAAAACCACGCAGGAAGAGGAGGAATAGAAAACCTAGGCAGAGCAAATCTTCTGCTCCTAATGTAACTTTGGAGCCACAAGCTCCTGTAATAACTACAGAAGCACCTGTAGAGGCAGTGCCTATTTCCCAGGTTAGGGATATACCCCCTACCCTTATTCCACCAATGCCTAACACGGCAACATCCTCCTCCACACTTGCGTCTATTTCGCAAAAAGACCTGGAGGAATTTAGCTCTTTATCCTCATGGTTTGGGGATTTAATGAACAAGGCGTTACCTGCTCTTAGAAACTGTAAGATGCAGTTGAACAACCCCAACTTGACCCCCATGCAGAAGCATTCCATCTTACTTCAGACATTGGAACAGCTCTACCCCAACTCCGCTCAATAATGGCTGGAAGACATGTCCGGAAACCATTTAGAGCTGCGATTTGGAACGCAAACGGACTACGGAGTCATTACCCAAACATCACTAATTTTGTACAGTATTTCGGAATCGACATTCTGATGGTCTGTGAAACTCATTTGGATGCTGCCACCAACTTCTCCCTCCCTAATTACGTCACCCATCGGTCTGATAGGGTTGGCCGACAAGGGGGAGGTACAGCCATCTTTGTTAAGAACCATATCACACATAAGCCGTTCCCTCTTCCACCACTTCAGCATGTAGAAGCCTGTGCTATTAGGCTATCTTTAGGTGGTCTAGATACATTGCTGATAGTGGCATATGACCCCCCTGATCACCGCTTCTATGAAGCAGATTACACGGCTTTATTAAACCTCCACCCTGTGGTCTGCATTGCAGGTGACCTAAATGCAAAACATGCCAACTGGCATAGTCGTGCCACCAATGCGAAGGGGCGAGGACTATTCCGCCTTATAAGCGGTAACCCAAGCCTCATAGCTCATGGACCGAGAGAGCCCACTTTTCATCCTGCCCGAGGGAGACCGGACGTGCTGGATATTATGGTCACTAAAAACTTTAGATTCCACATAGACCTGACGACAGTCAATGAACTGGATTCTGACCACGATCCTGTATTAATCGACACCAATGTTAACATGTCAGCAGTGGTAACTCCTGATTGGTCGTACGAGGTAGACTGGGATGCAGCCGTCCTTGAACTGAACCAATCAGTGGATCCCAGACCGCACATAAATTCTATCGAGTCGTTAGAATTAGCGGCGAATGCATTCTCCCGACAAATATCAAATGTGATACGAGGGCACACTTACCGCATTCCTTGCAATACTCCTAACCCCACAACCATCCCAAATGAACTCCGACTGTTGCTAAGAGCTAAGTCAACAGTTCGGAAGCTTTGGCAGCGTTTCCGCCATCCCAGATTGCAGGCAATTTATCTGCGATTTAAGACCCTGGCTAGGCGCCTCTTACGTGCACATCGCAAAGAGGCCTGGGAAAACACCATGAGGAACGTAAACCTCTCAGAAAAGAAGCCCTGGCGGATAATTAAATCCCTGAGAAGGGACAAAACGCTATATCAGCATCCTATACATGGCACTCGCGGGAGATTATCTTTCGAACCGCAAGAGAAAGCCACTGACTTCGCGGACTATTTAGAGTCCCAATTTGAGCCCCGAGAGGACATAGAAGACGAGGAGTTTTCAGAACTAGTTGAGACAACGGTGGATTACCTCTATGAGGATCCTCCACCACCACACGAGGCGACTCGCATACCAATTGTCACACCAAGACAAGTTTCCTCGCAAATTAGGTGTCTCAAACCCAGGAAATCCCCTGGATATGATGGTGTTACGACACATATGTTACAACACCTGCCTCGCAAAGCCATTATCCACTTGACGAGGATTTACAACGCTTGTCTGTATCTTCGACACTTCCCTACTGCTTGGAAGGAAGCGAGGATGATTTGCATATTGAAACCAGGCAAGGATCCCAAGTTTCCATCAAGTTACCGTTCCATTAGTCTACTCCCAATCATTTCCAAAATTTTTGAAAAACTTCTACTGTCCCGCCTAACTCCTCTATTTGAGGAAAGGAGGCTCATTCCGGATCAACAGTTCGGGTTCCGTCAAGGTCATTCCACTACCTTACAGCTCCTGCGTCTTGTTGAGAGGGCTGCCCTGGGTTTCCAGGAAAACTTCAAAACTGTCGCAGTACTTCTGGATGTGGATAAGGCCTTTGCAACAACATGGCACCAAGGCCTACTGTACAAACTTAGAGATGCAAATCTCCCCTCCCCCTACCTGACCCTCATAGCCAGTTTCCTTCGTGACCGCACTTTCAGGGTGCGAGTGGAGGGCAGGTTATCAACTATCAGACCAATAGCGGCCGGAGTCCCGGAAGGTAGTGTTCTATCGCCACTGCTCTTTGCCGCATACATGTCCGACTTCCCCGTTGAACCCAGCACTGTTACGTGCCAATATGCCGATGACGTCCTCATACTGGCCCGTAACAAAAATCTACGTTACTGCCTTCCCCCATTACAAAGACACCTAGACGCCATTGACAGATGGAGTGAAAAGTGGACAATGGGAATCAGTCCACAGAAAAGCTCTGCTTTTCTGTTAGGTAAAATTCATTCCTGTAGACCAGAAAGGGACCTGACACTTGGTCACAGGAGAATCCCTTGGGTCAACACAGCCAAGTACCTTGGCGTACAACTAGACGGAGGACTTACCTTCACCAAGCATGTCACAGCTAAAGCTGCCCAAGGTCACGGAGCTCTGGGAAAGCTCTATGCCATCTTTAGGTCTACTATGCCTACACAACTTAAACTACGCATATATCGTGCGATCATCCCTCCCCTGATCCTGTATGGATGCGAGGCATGGGGATTCGTGGCTCAAACCACCATCCGCAGACTGCAAGTCGTGCAGAACAGGGCCCTTAGGATGATCTACGATACTGACCGTAGATTTTCTTCCCATATTCTCCATACTCATTCTGGCATTCCATATATTGTGGATGTTGTGCGAGATAGAGCCCGCTCTATGTATGCGAAACTTACGCCACACCCTAACCATCTGGTAAATACCCTGGGTCAATATGATCACCATCTTCCCAGGAGGCGCAAAAGCTATCGCTTACCCAAGGATGTCTTGGGCTAATTAGCTTGCTGCTTCCTCATTTCACCAAACATTTCAATGCATTCGGTTTCTCGCTATTTTGACACTGCTTGACTTGCTGGTTAGACAAGCTGACCTTTGCTAAGTGAGCAGAGGGGCATGGGTGCCCCAGGGTGGGTAGACATTCTAATTGGCACTCATATCCCTAGTCTATAGCAAGAGAGAGTAACCAATCATCACCATTGGCTGACACTGACATAAATAGCCTGTGCAAATTGACTACACCTTTCATACCTCACGGGTAAATCCATACTAAATGGATAGGTACCGTGGACATACATCCCGCCCGGGTAAACCCGAGCGACCTGATTTGGCTCTTGGCTCTTGGCACGAATAAGCACTCAGTCACAGGTCTTGGGAGACGCCTTCGGCTCAGAGGACATGGCGGAGTTTGTTGAACTGGCAACTTGGTTTGCGTAGCTTGTACAACGTTCCCTCCCCATTCTAGGGCGCTGCAGGGAGCAAATCCTCAACCCCGAACTATCGGCTGTGAAGAAGCACCTCGTAGTGCTTCAAATGGCCAAGGAACTCTACGCTAACTCCACAAGCTCTTAAATGGCGCATAGAAATGTGCGTTCATTTAGAGCTGCGTTCTGGAACGCAAATGGAGTTAGAGAGCAGAGACCTGGCCTGTTAGAGTTTGTAGACAGCCATGGGATTGATATCCTTATGGTCTGCGAAACACACTTGCACGCCGGTGTACAGTTCAGTCTGCCAAGTTACGTCGCCCATCGGTCTGATCGGGTCGGCCGACAGGGCGGTGGTACTGCCATTTTCATAAAGAACCATCTCACACATATTCCTGTTACCATTCCTGCGCTACAACACCTAGAGGCAACCGCCATAAGGCTATCCTTAGGCGGTGGCGACGTGGTACTTGTAGCGGTATATGATCCTCCGGATGGGCGCTTCTATGAAGCGGACATCACGGCACTCCTAAACCTACACCAAAGGGTTTGCATTGCAGGCGACTTCAACGCCAAACACCCAAGCTGGCACAGCCGCACCCAGAACGTGAAGGGTCGGGGACTGTACCGTCTCATTAGCGGGAACCCCGCCCTACATGCACACGGTCCGAGAGGTCCAACATACTACCCGGCACCCGGCGCCGCGGATGTCATAGACTTCATTATCACCAAGAACATTCCATTTCACCTGGATCTCTCGGTGATTAACGCTCTGGATTCCAATCACAACCCTGTTGTGGTCGACTCAGACGTTAACCTAACTGCGCTGGGAGTGCCTGATTGGGTTGAGGAAGTCGACTGGGATGCAGCCGTCCTAGCCCTCCAAAACTCCGTGGAAGCATGTCCTCGAATAGACTCGATAGAGGCTCTCGAGGAGGCAGCCACGGGGTTCTCAACCTCTGTCCTAAATGCGGTGCGTGCTCATACGCACCGCATCCCTACCGACGCACCAAACCCTACAGCTATCCCTGTCCCACTGAAACGCCTCATTCAAGCGAAAAACGCTGTTAGAAGGCTATGGCAGAGATTCCGTCATCCTAGGATAGAAGTAATACACCAGAGGTTCAAATCCCTGGTGAGACGACTCCTAAGAAAACATAGGCAAGCAGCTTGGGAAAACACGTTGCGTCATGTAAACCTCCGGGAGAGGAAACCATGGCGCATCGTCCGAGGCTTGAGGAAAGATAAGACTGTACACCAGCACCCTATGCATAGCCCTCGGGGAAGACTTGTCTTTGAACCGAGGGAAAAAGCAGAGGCGCTAGCAGACTATCTGGAAACTCAATTCCAGCCTAGAGTCGACCCTCAGAACGACGATCATTCTGACCTCGTGGAACAAGCAGTAGAAGACTTCTTAGAAGTTGGACCTGCGGGCCACGAGGATTTCCACATCCCGATAGTTACCCCTCGCGAGGTAACTAACACCATCCAACACCTAAAACCTAGAAAAGCCCGTGGGCAGGACCGCGTAACAGCGGAAATGCTCCAGCACCTTCCCTTTAGAGCCGTGATGCACTTGACTCGGATATACAACGCGTGCCTAAGCATGCGCCATTTTCCGGAAGTCTGGAAGAGGGCGCGTGTGGTATGCGTGTTGAAGCCGGGCAAGAATCCGATCTTTCGTTCTAGCTACCGTTCCATCAGTCTCCTACCAGTTATCTCGAAAGTTTTCGAGAAACTGTCCCTGACCCGCCTTGGACCTCTTTTAGAGGAAAAAGGCCTCCTACCGGAACATCAGTTTGGTTTTGGTTCTGACCATTCCACAACCGAGCAACTACTGCGAGTAGCCGAAAAGGCCTCCCTGGCTTACCAGGAAAGGGCCAAAACGGTGGCAATGTTGCTTGACGTGGAAAAGGCGTTCTCTACCACCTGGCACGAAGGGCTTGTCTACAAGCTCATACAGCACGAAATCCCCCCTCCATACATTTACTTGGTGGCTAGTTTCCTACAGGAACGTAGCTTCCGAGTGAAAGTGGAGGGTTCATGTTCCCGAGATAGGCCCATTGGCGCAGGAGTTCCCGAGGGCAGTGTACTGTCACCGGCACTCTTTAATGCTTACATGGCCGATCTCCCAACGCACCCCAACACCCACATCTGTCAGTATGCGGACGATCTTATGATCTTCGCAACTAACAAGAACCCGCGCTATAGCTACCGTCAAGTACAAGCCCACCTCTGTGCCATCAGTAGATGGTGCGAGAACTGGCGCATGTCCATTAACCCGGAGAAAAGCTCTGCGATTATCCTGGCCAACATGCTGGCAAACCGGCTCCCGCAGGACCTCGTGCTTCGGCGCCGTCGGATCCCCTGGGTCACTACGGCGAAGTATCTCGGGGTCACGTTTGACCGGCGGCTAACGTATAGGCATCACGTCAGGGGCAAAGTACTACAAGGTCACGCAGCCCTCCGGCAGTTGTATCCCATCCTCAGCTCCAAAACCATGCCCATGAGCCTGAAGCTCCAACTGTATAGTACGATCATCCCGCCTCTGGTCCTGTACGGATGTGAGATCTGGGGAGTGGTGGCAAAGTCCACCTTCATCAGACTCCAGACGTTGCAGAATCGGACATTAAGGATGATCTACGACACTGGTTGGAGATTTCCTGCCCACATCCTTCACGAACACTCCGGCATCCCGTACATTGTCGACGTGATTAAAACCCGCGCTCGAACAATGTACAATAAATTCCCGAACCACCCTAACCCACTGGTGAACACTCTGGGACAATATGACCAGAGTGAGCCGCGCCGACTACCATCTAAAAAATTGCCGAAGGACATCTTAAGTCCAACGGTCTAATTTTAGAAGATGGGAAAGGCAAAATTAATATCTGTACTTGAAACAGAGTAAAACGCCTAACTCAGATCACCTCTCAGTGAGTGACTGACGGCCAGAACCCTGGAGGGGATTAGCGCGTCACCTGATTGACTAACCAGCCAATCAGCAGCCGGGCACTGCCCGCTCACGGACCAATCCCTACCAACCATCCATCTTGCCCCTATAAATACCCCTGATCCCACTAACATTCCCAGAAGTATTAAATCCCTGTAGACCAATCCATCATACTATCGCGCAGGTTAAGCCGTATAACGGCTAGGTACTGCGGTAAAGACACTCGGGTGGGGGAACAGCTTCCCCACTCGACTCGAACTGCCTCTAGTGCCTCTTTCGTGGGTACAGTCCAACTCTTTAACGAGGAAATGTGAGTTCTATCCACTCAGATTGTGCAAGAAAACAGGAATGTAAGGCGGTGTTCTATATGCTAGATTGCACTGATTATGCAGACTTCCTCGATATTCGTCAATTACATGATAGCCTGTACTTTATTGTTGAACTGTGGGTTGTTGTGCCCCCAGTAGGTAAGTATTCATGTCCTTGGACAAATCGCAGCGGATAACATAGGATTCTGAAATTATGTATTATATTCCGCCATATCACTCTCTTTGGTCATTGTCGTTAAAAGTTCTAGCCTGCTAGGTTTGGTCTTGATTTCTTTATTTATGGTTTTCATTCAGTATTCTTCATGTACGTCTCTTCGACGCTCACTACCGTAAACTTTTACCTGAATGTTTACAATTGAACATCAGATCCCAGCCCATCTCATGATTTCTCTTGACATAGTTGCTTAGAGAATTCTTTCCGCATTTTCTACAGTTACAGCCTGGTAAAGCACTTGGGTTTCCATCACCTTGGCATTCCATGCCTTTAACTATGCAGTGAAACACTCGTAAAATATAAGAATGAATAAATGCTTGATCCACTTTTCACTTGTACACTTTCTCGTCACGATAAGTTATCAGTGCTACTGAAGAGCAATTTCATTAAGAGGAGCTTATCTATTCCTCTATTCCACTCGAAGCAAATTCTCACAATGAAGATCTTTTTTTTTTTTTTTTTTTTTTTTTTTTTTTTTTTTGAGGAAAAATCCATAAATTAATGGGCTTTAGCTGAAGCTGTGAGTGTAGGCTTCACATGTATGACACTACCTACTAAATAACCTCCGACGGTGTGGAAAGGAAATCGAAAGAAAGGATAGTGCGGTCTAACATAAAAATCGTGTTAGTCTTCGAGCAATGGATTGCTACCGCCCAATGCGTGGAAGCGGGTGTAAGGTGAAATTCTAGAATACCATAGCGAAATGCCTTGGCTGCAGCTCTAGATGTTCAAAGATGAGAATAGAAAGAAAAAGACGTTGGACAGGCTTACTGGATGTGGCGTCTTCGCTGGTTCGTCTTTATTTCTAGAATAGTCTTTGATGTTCAAGTGGTATCTGGTACGATGTTTGGTGAGTGGTAGGTTTGTGCTGTTTTGGTGATGGTGACTTGTGTTGCCGAGCAGGCGCGCAGTGAGCGTGACTATCCATGAAGCCGGTGATGTTCCGGTTGAGATTTTCCAGAGTTTGTTGGTAAGCCATAATAGCTGTAAACTGTGTTGAGGTGAACCTTATGTTCGAACCGTTATTGTGCTTCACTTTATAGGAAAACTGTACGCTTAAGATTTAAAAAAAATTTTAAAGAGAAATAATGTAATGTATATTTTTTCTTTATAAATTCTATTTTAAAAATAAATAAACACGTAACTTGCATTGCAGGATGTAGATAAAAGATCATCTCTGAAGCACTGGCACTTTGATGACAGCTTTTGTTTCACACCTGCTCTAAATGTTTCATTGGTGTAATTGGTATCAAGCGTATATAGGTAAGATGGTTTGCAGGAGTACAGGAGTAAGTTCAAGTCGCCTGGGTTAACCCAGGCGGATGGTAAAGAGGGCCATGGTACCTATCGTTTTAGCACGGATTTACCCGTGTGGTTTAACAGGTGTTGTCTAGCCACTTGTAGCGGGGTCACTGAGGGGTTATCCTCCCTATGGGAGGCGCCCTCTAACTCTTGCCATACCGGGATAGAATCCCTTACTGGCATGAAATGGTGTTTTAAAAAGATGGTGGTTCAGCGGTGGGATTTTTGTCTAAGATTTTTTTTTTTTTTTTTTTTTTTTTTTTTTGTTTATACTGATGATATTGGGGATGATGAGAGTCTATGCAGTAGTCAAGGATTTGTCAGTATTAGTCTGGGGCGCTTATAAGTTTCGCCGGGGTCTAAGTCGTACTCCCCAAGTCCACGTATGAGCTGATTGAAGCTGTTGGGAAGTTGTGCATAGAACTTGTTTGCAAGGTCCTTGATGCGCTCAATGAGTGTCGGGAATGACAAGTCAGTGTGGATATTTTCATTGGGGATGTACCACTCGGCTGCTACTGATGTCCTGAGGTATCTATTTTGTAGTACCTGTAGCTGGTAGAGGTTTGTCTTCGCTGTAGCGCCCCAGACTTGGCAGGCGTAAGTTAATGCAGGCCTGATAACTTGCTTGTAGATGAGGATCTTGTTCCTCAAGGACATGGGGGACTTTTTGTTGTACAGTGGATACAACAAAGCCATTCTCCTATTCACTTTATTAGCTAGAGCTGAGATATGCGCTTTCCATGTTAGACGCATATCTAGGACATCTTTTCCTGGCTTTGGCAGTGTGATGATATGTGCATGTTTCCATGCAGCCGGGAAGTGTGCAAGACGAAGCAAGCTGTTAAACAGGTGGGCGAGTAGAGCCATCCATTCTTCTGGGAGCACTTTGAAGGCTGCATAGGGGAGGGTATCGTTTCCCGCAGCTTTGTATGGCCGGACAGAGGCTACAATGTTCTTAAGTTCCTCTACAGTGGTGAGGCTTACTTCTTCATTGTCAGGAGGTGTTGCTAAGAAGTTTTGAACCATGGCCTGGACTTCTTCAGCAATTTCAGCGTCGAGAGGTTCCGCTGGATGGAATGTTGAGGCTAGGTGTTCAGCCATCATATCGACCTTCTCCCTAGTGGACTGGGCAAGTCTTCTGCCATCAGTAAGAGGTGGGTCAGAAGTGGGAATTCGGAGTATGGCCTTTGCCATTCTCCAGAGGGAAGAATCTTCCGTGTCTAGAGTGCTCAGGCGTCGTTCCCATTCTTCATTGCTGTGGTCGTTTAGTTCCATTTTGAGAATGGACTGTAGTCTGTTCCACTCTCTTTTGTCCACAGGGCTGCGCGTGAGTTGGAATTTGCGGCGAGCCCTATTCTTCGCCGAGATGAGTTGACGAAGCTCGCGAGGGAGAGGTTTTTGGCCAATTGAAAATTTGCAGCGAGGAGGGGTAGCCTCTGTCATGGCTGTAGCCATAGCTGATGTGATGGTGGACGCAAGATGATCTGCATCCATTATGCTGTCGCACGGTTGGAAGATGGCTGGTTGTTCGACCATTAGTGCACTGTACTTGGTCCAGTTTGTCCTCCGGGGGTTTATGGTTCTTGCAGGGACTTTGTGTGATGGCCGGTCTCTGAAGAGTAGAATGACCGGATAGTGGTCCGATGAGAGTTCAGGGACCGAGAAGATTTTTGGGTGATGCCGGATGTTTTGGAGAATGGCGATGTCAGGCCAGTCAGGTGGTCGACGGTCACCATGGGAGATGGTTGGGGAAGCTGGAGCAAGCACGACAAGGCCTCTTCTTTCGAGGTAACTTTCCAATACCATGCCTCTGTGGTTTCTGATGGTAGAGTTCCAGTATGGGCTCTTGGCGTTGTAATCGCCCATGGCTATGGTGGTCGAGCCTTGTAGGAATACGGCATCCAGGTCTCTTTCACTGATGCGTCTACGTGGTGGAATGTAGACGGAGTAGAGGTTAAGTGGACCTCTGTTGGTTGCCACTTGTATACCTGTGCCTTCCAAGCCATCAGTGGTTGTTAGGTTAAGGCGATGGTGCTGGATGTTGCGGCTAACATATATGGCCGTGCCACCGAATCCGTCGTCTCGGTCGCTCCTGTGGCAGATCATGCCAGGAATCGTGGCTTTTAGGTTCTGTGACAGGTGGGTCTCTTGGACCATCAGAACGTTGATCTTGTTTACTGCAACGAAGTTTTTGACTTCTTGCAGCTTGCCACGTATGCCGTTGGCGTTCCAAGAGCAGATCTTAATGCCGAGGACGTTGGTTAGTACTTCACTCCTGTCTGCCATACTGGGACATGAAGGTGAAGACGGTGTACACCAGTACGGTTTCGGAGGCTATAGAAGTTGGCCGCTGGGCAAGGGCCTCAGCAAGAACGGTGGCGAATTCCGCTTGCAAGTGTAAGGGAATCTTGGCCATCAATTTGAGGAAACCCTCATCAGGGATAAGAGAGTTGTTCTGCGTCGTTTGTAGTGTTGGTGGGTACGCCAATAGTCGCTTCTGCGCAGGTTGACGAGGTGGCAGTGGCTTGAGTTGAGTGGCCACAGATGACTTTCCACGGTTGGTCGTGGGAGCAACTGCAGTTAAGTTGGCAGTATTGGATGCGGTGCAAGGAGCAGGCTGTTGTGATGGAGCAGCTGTAGGAGCTGGTAGTGATGCTGGCATCTGCACTGGCGTAGGTACTGCGGGTGTAGCAGTATGTGTTGAGGATGCAGTAAGGGCTGCAGCATAGTTCTGGTGTTGAACTCTCTCAGGAGGCCCCAGCCCTGGGAAACGGGCACCTCTGAATGCTTCTTTGGGAAGACCCAAAGTGTTCCCACTTACTGGAGCAGCATCAAAACGGGTACGCTGTCCATTTTTGTTTAGGTGCATCTCGATTCTGGCCTCTTGCCAGACAGGACACTTTGCATACCTGCAGGAGTGTTCTCCCCCACAGTTGAAGCAAGTTGGCTTGGCACCCTGCACACTAGGTAGTTGGCAGTCGCTTCTTTTGTGGCCTGACTCACCACAGAAGGAGCATATCGTTCTTAGTCGGCAGCCTGGTGCGCTGTGTTGAAATTGTTGACAGTTGGTACACTGCAACGGTATAGCAGGCGGGCGATATGGTTCAACTCGTATAAGGGCGTTGAACATCTTCGTCTCCTTATATATGTTCTGGGCGTTGGCCTCCTTTTTAAGTGCCACACGAAAATGAGGTGGGAACTGCGGTGGTTGACGTCTGTTAGAGCGTAGTTGTCCTACTCGCTCAACAGGGTATCCCAGTTCTTTAAGGTGTGCTGTGACCTCTGCCTCTGTGACATACATGGGCAGGTCTTTCAACGTTACGTATAGTAACTTCTCGTCGGGCAGTAAGGTGCACTGCACCGAACCGTCGCTCAGCACTTTCCGGATTTTACGATGGTCATCCGGAGTGTTTGGTATATACGCAACAGTCCCACTCATGTTTCGGACTGTGAATTGCACGTCGGGGTGAGTACTGTTGAGGTGGTTTGATATATCCCGAGCCTTCTTCGGGTCTCGAAGGAAGATTGGGGTTGCCTTCTGGGACTTCCTTGGTGCGGTGGTTGGTGTAGGATTCCCCTGCACACTGTCAGAGGTATCCATGTCAAGCTCATCTACTGTAGGAGCCTGTGACGTGGTTGCATTTTGGCTGGTGGTGGCCAGTGGCTGAAATCTATTACTAGATTTTGTGAATACCTTTGAAGAGGGTTCCAAGTTCCTCTTCCTTTTAGAGGTAACAGTTTGCCACTCTTGTTCCTGTGGACTGGCCCTGTTGTGCGATTCCAGATAGGTGTTGATTGCTTCAACACGTAATTTATGCGCAAACAGGGTCTTGTATAGCGTGGTTATTTCGTCTCTTGGGACGGTGTTATTTGGCAAGACCTACAGGATATGGTGCTCTGCCTGGGCAATGTAGCATGTTCTTGCCTTTTTTTCACTAGAAAGTACGCTGTGTACTTCTGGCGCGAGAGGAATTGGTGGATTTACCACTAGCGCTTTGTCTAGGAAAAGCTGGAAATTCCCACCCTCGAGGTAGTACAGAGTGGGGTTTGGTTCTGGTGTTGTGCTTGTAGGCCCTTGGTTAGTGTTGGGCAACGGTGTCGTTCCATAACTGCAAGCTGCAGGAACATCAGTAGCACTTGAAGCAGTCTCAGTCATTTTAGTAATGTCAAGTCAGTTTAGTTGGGTGAGCGCTGTTTGGCACAGATAGCAGAGGACCAGGACCAAAAGGCGCCTTATCAGTCTAAGACTGATGTCTATGGCCTTGCTATCCTACTCACCGGTGAATTAGTCACCTAAACACGTGCTTAAGAAGCACAAAAAGGTCTTGGAATAGGTGAAATTGGTGCAGAAGATAATGCACCAATCAAGTGCACGAATGCAACAGCCAATCACTTGGCTGCGGTGAACTTGTAGATCTCAGCAGCAAACTCGCGATGCAATACATCCACTGACGAGCAAACGTAAAACACGTCCGTTCGCTATGAAGTTCACGGACGAACTGTGTGTTGTCTAGGCTTACAAGCTTTGGTGTTAGTGTCAATTGATGGTGTAGGTTGGTTTCCTAAGTTGTCACTGGCGGCGTGATGTGTCCGACCTTGGATGTCTGACCATCCGAGCGACCATTGCCTTACTGCTTGCTTCGCCGGCCGCTTGCGGTACCATCGAGTAAGGCAGTGCCAGTGGACAGAAAACCGAGAGGATTAGGTGAAGGTTGTGGTAGTGCCAAGTGCAGAGTACATTTGGCGGTTTAGATGTTTGAGGGGATAGCGGTAGTTACCAGTCAAGGGCCTCCTTGGGCAAGCGGTAGCTCTGCCGTCGTCTAGGTAGACGATGGTTACATTGCCCCAGCATGTTGACCAACTGGTTAGGGTGAGGTGTGAGTTTGGCAGCCTTCTCTATCAATCGCAGTAGCTGTAGGGTAGTGGAAAGTGCCATAGCTTGCGAACAGTTCCTTTGGCTTAAGCAACTGCCCGAGTTCGATGGGTATGGTTCAAGGGTTAGGTATGTCGGATGGAATGCGAAGCGTTTGGGCACGTACCACATCCCGGACGTGTTAGGAGAATGCCGTGGCTGCGGCCTCCAGTACATCGATAGAATCAATACGCGGACGCAGGTCCACGGACTGGTTGAGTTCCAGGATGGCTGCATCCCAGTCGACCTCGTATGTCCAGTCTGGAGTGACCAGTGCTGGCAAGTCAATGTTGGAATCCACCAGAACTGGGTCGTGGTTGGAGTCCAGTTCGTTGATCGCCGAGAGGTCTAGATGAATTGGTATGTTCTTGATGAGGATGACGTCGAGAACATCTGGCCTCCCTCGGGCCGGATGGAACGTAGGTCCTCTCGGTCCATGCGCAAGTACGCTCGGGTTACCGCTGAATAAGCGGTAAAGCCCTGGACCCTTGGCATTACTGACGCGGCTATGCCAGTGGGCATGCTTCGTGTTGAGGTCGCCTGCGATACATACCGCTGGGTGTGGGTTCAGGAGGGCGTTGAAATCTGCTTCATAGAAGCGGTTATCACGAGGGTCGTATACCACCACCAACACCGTGTCCACCCCGCCAATTGCAAAACTATTAGCGCAGGCCTCCACGTGTTGTAGTGGCGGGAGGGGAAACGAGGTTGAGTGATGTGATTCTTAATGAAGATGGCTGTACCGCTCCCCGTCGGTCAACCCGATCTGACCGATGGGAGACGTAACCCGGAAACGAGAAGTTGGTAGCAGCATCCAAGTGCGTTTCGCAGACCATTAGAATGTCAATCCCATAGGATTGTAAAAACTTGAGGCTTGGGTAATGGCCCCTTATGCCATTTGCGTTCCAGAGCGCAGCTCTGAATGGTCTCCGGACAAGCCTGGAGGCCCTTACTTGGCTGAGTTAGGGAACAGCTGGGCCAAAGTTTGGACCAGTAAGGCATGGTTCTGCATGGGGCTCAGGCTAGGGCTTTCGTACTGCAGCATGAAATCTCTAAGTGCAGGCAAGATTCTGTAGGTGTTAAACCACAGGGATAGGTCCTGAAATTCCGCCAGGTCCGCCTACGGGAGCGCTCCCCATAAGATTGGGGGGGCCATGAGTGCAGCGGGTGGCACAGGTACTACCTGTGGACCGGCTGCGACAGCAGTCTCCCTTGGTGCCGAAACCGCCTCAGTGGACTGCTCTACTGGCGCCTCGTGTTGCTGTTGGGGAGCTTCATGTTCTCCGCGGCTTGGCGCCTGCTCTTATTTTTCTTACGTCGCTTTTGTTTTGGAGTGGGGTTGGCCGCTGCAATCTCCTCTAACCGTGTATGGCCTGGAGGTGGTGCCGCAGCTTCTGTCGTGACAGGGGCAGTTACAGCTACAGCTGTTGCTGCGTGGGCCTTGTTTAGCGTCTGCTCAGCTCTATTTAGGGCGTTTGATAAAGAGACTCAGACGCCTCTGGACATTCTTTGCGACGGCTCTCGATTATCTTGAGGCGCGTAGCGTATCCTTTGTAGGCGCTGCAGTGTGCGCCTTCGCAGTAGACACATTCCCTATCCGTATCCCGCTTGGGGTAGTCCTGCACCTTATGACCTCCAGCACATCGCAGGCATGCGAGAGGTCGCTCACATGCCATACTGGAGTGATGGAAGCCTAAGCAATTGCACCATTGCGCCGGGCCCTCTTTGCCGTAAAAGCGCTCAACCTTTACGGAAGTGTAAATTACCCGGCGCACTGCGTCGATAGGCTGGACTTGTCGGTCGCGCACTTTGTCTACCACGACCAGAAAAAGTGGCATAGGCACCTTCTCGGAGTCGCCGTCTTGAGCTACGCCACTGATTCTGTTATTTCATACTCCTCGAGGAGTGCCAGCTTGACGTCCTCGGGAGTGCAGTCGGAGGTAAGGCCTCTGGTGATTCGACGTTCCACGTGAGGACGCGTCGGCGAGTAGCTGTAAAACGAGATGTTCATCTCCCGCAATACAGCCTTAGCCGTCTCAAAGTCCTCAAGCGTGGAGGTCTTGATGTTTACCTTTCTTGGCTTCCTGACTGTCTCAAAGCGCCCTTTCAGGCGCTAGGCTAGAAGCCGCATGGTACGGGTGTGCTCCTTGAACGCATCCGCTACAACGGGCGGTATTTTGCCCCCCCCCCCCCTTTGGTTGGGGGTTGGGTTGCACCCTGTGGTTTAGGCTGCTGGGAGCCCGTGGAGTTACGCCTGTTCCTGGGTCCCTTCACTACAGTGAAACCCTATAGGTCTGTATCACCCTCTGAGTCGGTAGAGAGAGGGTGGTGGGATTCTAGTGGTGGCTCCACGTCGACAATTTGTCGTGGGGCAGAGCATTTGCACTTTTTGCGCCCTGGTTGTACCGCCTCAGGGAAAGACGGTGAGGTACTGGGTCCTGGTATAGCACCATCGTCCGCTGTCGGCGCGGTTGCCCTCCGGCTACTCATGGAGGACCGAACCCCCCTAGAGGAGGCGCCTATGCAAGCCATTACAGCTTGAGGTGTCGGGTCAGAGGCTCTAACTCTTGGCTGAAGTCTTGTGAGCCCGCTGTGTTGTGGTCCGTCAGTTAGTTTGTCGTGAGTCCAGGAAAGAAAGACAAAAGCAGAAGAGGAGTACGAAAAGTGGGAACTTGGGTACTGGCGCGCGCACTGGCTGCCGAGCGGCAAGCTAGAAGGGGGCCTGTATCCACTGCTTTGCCGCTATTAGGTTGGTCGAAGCTCCAGGAAAACATATTCAGCGTTGGGTGTACTCTAAAGCTTGCTTCACAAGCCTCTTATATAGTACATCTGTGTTCTGTGCTATTTTCTGGTTCAGATACGCTAGTCGCTCCACCACAGTCGTTGCAAAACTCCTCCTGCTGCTCCCTGGCGAGGTATATTGGAAACTACTTTTCCACCAGTGACCAAGTGCCATGAACACGTGTGCTTCCAACACAAGGATCTGTCGACGAATGCTGGTCTGCATTGTAAGAATATTGAGTTTTATAGACATTTTCGCTGATGCACCTTAGTGATATACTCTAGACTTTGTGATTTGACTGGTTGAATATAAATGGCTGGCTTTTTTTTTCCATTGACCAATGGAATTCCGGCATTAAATTCAGGTCAGGCCTTCTAGCAAGCTATGACTTATTAGCATTTTAATTTTCCTTGAATAACATTTATGCAATAGGAGTACCTAACTAGCAGCGACATACAATCTCGGGTATCTAATTAATATAATGACTAACAAGTGATTGGGTTAGAGGGGTAGCCGAGTAAAACGCTGGTGTTAATTCAATGGAGTTTTCTTGCGTCATGATTATTTTCCCTAAAGTACTATTTTATCTATTATCATTGGAGTTTATGAATGTCACTTTGATATTGTAAGTAGTAAACAAGTTAAACATTAGCATTTGAACTCGGAACACTGGTTACTTAGGTACCCAATAGGAAGAATCTAGTAATATTATGACATTAGTAAAATTAATCGTGTACTTGTACGTACAGATCTATCAGATAAAGCGGCTACGCTCTGGTCAGCACCTGTTCTTGGGCGCGTGCCATTGGCCTTCTGGGATTGCAATTCGCGCAATTGCGTCACACATGGCGCAACATTCTGAGTCACAGTACGTATGATAAGCGAAGGCAGTAGATAATGTTCTTTAGTGGTATTGAGTTGGGTGTTAATCCAGTCATGGTCCGATTTACTACAGAACAACCGGTTTTCATTTTTTGCAACTTCATAAAACAGAAATTTTCCATCTCTGTGTGGTAGAACATTTTGGGAACGCCTTCCTGATGTTGATCCACCAAAGAGACGTACAGTTCACAAAATAATCAAGCAATTCAAAAGTACCTACAGGATGCGTGTTAGACCGGAAAAAATTCAAAACGTCGCGTTTTAACAGAGGAAAGGATTGACGATATCGTTGCTCAGAAGTTGGCCGCGAAAGTTAAAGACAAACTGAAAGACAAAGAGAAGCCCCAAGGCTAAGTGTATAAATATAATCCCCAAACGTTACAAGAACTTAGAATAATATAGGAGAAGAAATAAGCAACATATCGAATATGTTGCAATGCCTACCTTAGACCACAAAAACATTTCCAACACCATCTTTGAAAAGCTAAGCAATGTAAGGCACATTCAATGTTGTAATTTGTGAAAAAATAATGGTTTCACTTGACCTAATTCCTTCATCTTATTTGTTTCGACGCTTGGGGGGAAAATTTTGAGAGGTAGGCGGCGCAACCCCGATTCAGGTGGAGTTGAAAGCGTGGCCGCTCAATCTGACAGCACTGTGTAATGGTTCAGACGCTATTTGGCATTAAGGCTTTGCCATCCCAGAGGCTCGAAATGGTGTTTGATCCATGAAAGCCCGATAAAAAATATAAGCGATCAATTAACTCTCGACCCCAAATTGTATGGGTGATAAATTAGAGGACCGCTGTTAGATGTACTCTGAATTGGTATGAGGATCAATATACTTTGAATGATTTTTTTGAATTTTGCAAAATACAGAATTGAGCTGAGACTCAAGTAAGACTTGAGCTGGGTTTATTAAAATCTAATAGGTACATACGAGATGCGGGTTCTATAGAGTGATGGGCTCGTCGTGAATTCCATGTGAACTACCTGAATGACCATTTTAATGACCTGAATTCCGTGCCGCTGGTACCTGCATGGAGAATTGGTTCTCTGCTAATTAGCTCGGCTGGATTCAGTACAGCATACCATTGTTCTAATCACACGTGCAAAGCGAAAACACAATGAAGGCAAGGAAGTCAGAATACTCTTGAAACGCTTTTCTTTTCTTTTTTTTTTTTTCCACCATTTTTATGACCAGAAGGACTGTTTGTGTGACTGTGAGTGTTTCTTTGCGTATCTTATGGTAATACTACCACAACAGAGACAAATGTTCAGAGTGTCACTCAGTTTGTACCAGAAACCTTCATCAACGAAAAAAGCCTTTTTCCGCCTAAGATTTGGGCAAGATTTGACGCCTCCATAAATACGACAAACGGATGCGAAGCTTCCATTCAAAACTCAATAGGATGTTTTCCACAGTACGGCCAAATATATTTACCTTTGCAGATATTTTGAAGGTCATCCAGCCCGAAGTATATATACGAGTCAGCAAACCATCAAAGGAACAAAGGAGTCATTATAAAGGAAAGCTTCTTGAGACCACAGATGCTGCTATACCAAAATCGTCGAAAACGAGGATGGAGTTCTTAAAGTCAGTGTCATTCAAGTTTCTCCCAAAAATGTAAATATCAATAACAAACTCATAAAACACGAGAACTATTGCTAAAATAGCTGTATGACAAGGTTGAAAGGAGATTTAAAGCTTATAAACATTGTGATATTAAGCATTAAAAAGGGGGGAAACGAAAGAAAAGGACACTTAAAATCTAAGAATAAACAAATAAATAAAATTATAATATATGGGAGACTATGCAGTCAAACTTCTCCTGGTGCCTCCTGGATAACGCCAATAGGCTGCAAAGAAAAACGAGCAATAGAAGTGATTGATGAACTTTCAGGTAGCCCACAAGGAACTCAGGAGCCTTTAAGGATCTCGCACGGAACTCGGGATAACTGGAGTGATATGTTGTAGTTAACAAGAGGTTAGGGGGAGCCGGAGTCAGGTAAAACCCGGTCTTCAGTATACAGAGGATTGCAAACTTAGCTTTAAATTGCCTAATTATTTTTAAGAGCATTATACCCCTGTTACATAAATACTCATTACCTGTCAGTATGAAAGACATACCTGTCATCGTTAAGGAAATTTATGGGCAATAACTACCACTTTTGATATAACTTATGACAGTTATACAGGTATTTCCCTTCGCGGTGTCTCTAACGTCAAATTAATTGCGTCATTAATAATTCTTAATGCCTTTTTATGTAAAGTAATCAGGAACATATACTGGGTGTCCTAAAAAACACTGGCAGGGCTTAGTATGTTGTACAGGATGGCAAATTGATCGATTTTCAGATAGGAACCCCTCTCCGGAAATGTACGGTTTGGACCCTGGAGAGGGTCGAAGTTTGAGAACGAACGGTTGTACGAGAATATCTACCTACTGGTCAAGTAGTACTGTACCGGGTGGAAGGAAAGTCATTACATTAATTTAAACCAGGGATATATCTCGATATTTGGAACACATTTTGTATCTTACGTTTTTGTCTCTGACCATTTCCTACGGAGATATTTAAGTTTTCTCGAAAACAAGCTGGCAACACTGCAGATTGTGAGGGTGTCACTTTTCCTAGCTCAGTACATAACCAAACACAGTAACGGTGCTTCTTGAGAACACAAATAAATGCCCTGCCTTGTCCTTCTGTGTTTACTGCGCGAGCGTACGCCAATCCCAAGCGTTAGCTTCCAAAACATTAAAGCGAAAGCGAAAGTGCCCGAGCTGTTTACATCTACAAACCAGGTCGATTCCCTGACCAACCTCAACGCAACGTTGTCGACTTACTGCACGTGTGAAAAAGCTGCTTGGAGTATTACTTCACATCTTTTAAGTGATTATTTCGAAGCCCTATGTGATGTCCCATAATTACTACCGAAGCTATGTCAGAAATAAGTTACTCTACGCATCTTACCAGTAACAAACTATTATCTTCGTACATTCCTGTGCAATTACGCATCCAAGTTGGATCAAAAACCATTTATTTTTTGAAATCGGCTGATCAAAGAACAAAATGCCATTAGGCTTTTTTGTTTGTAATGCTTCTATGAAGCACATATTAGAAGGAATGTAATGACTTCCCTTCCACTCTGTATAAATTAATGGTGTGATACAATGAAGCATTCCGTTCTGCTTTGTTACATTTTTTAGTTTTAGTTCAATGTAGATCCATTATTAAATGTGACAGTATATGTGACATTACGTGAGAACATTAAAGAACTTATGTAGCTGAATTGTAAATACAAATATCTATAATGTGGTCGCTCATGACCTAGCTGCTAATGCGACCTTAAATAAATAAATTAAAAAAAGTTTACCCATCTCTGTAACAACCATTCATCAACATTGTTTTGTTATAACTGGGGCCCGGAAGTTCATGCATTTACATATTTATTGCCTTTGTTATAATTACAATTCTGGTAAGCTATATTCACTAATCATCAGCTTATAAGCTTATGAAACCCAATTGGATGTTGCATAGTAATGCATATTTTGACTTTTCTGATAATCACAGCATATTTCTATCGTTTTAGTGTTTTGTGGCATAAAACTGTTTTTTTTTTTTTTTTTTTTTTTTTTTTTTTTTTTTTTTTTTTTTTTTTCCCACGCCAGGTTAGAAATGTTGCAACTCCGAACTGAGCCGCTTGTAAACACCTTGGGAAAATCCCGAGCTACCTCCTTAGAAGTTACCTCCTTAGAAACAGTAGGCCTAGTCTTAAATAAAGCACTCAAAGTGTTTCAGAAAACAACGTCCAACTTAAATTCTGTTTCCGGTAGTGTAGGAAATACTAAAGAACGAAGTGAAAAGTGAAAATATGTAAAATTGGAGACAAAACAATTAACTTACATGGACTGCCTTTTACTGCGAACCAATCAGCATCATGTAAGTATGCGCCAGTATCATCCCGTGATGTAGAGAGGAGTTTCTCAAGATATTAATTCATCTTCAAAGATAACAGGCGTTCTTTCAAGTTTGAAAACCTACGCTACGTGGCTGTTGTGAACTGTAGTTCGTCGCTTCTTATGGGCAGCGAATCGGAAACTTCTTCTCAAGAATAAATTTAATTTTAAGTTCAATTTTATCTCCCTTTGTTTATAGTGAAGAATATTATAGACATAAAGTATAACTATTTTAAGTGCATATTTATTTATATAATTTCAAGTATTTTAAGGCATATTTTTATGCATATTACTTAGCGTTTTAGGGCTTGAACTTCCAGGCCCTGTTGTAACGTACAATTGTTATGAACAGTTTATAAAATCAGTCACTTCCCATATTTCTCTTACAGAACAGAAAGCTTGCTGCTAAACGGTGGTCAGCAGTTATGTTCTTTTCCAGAGCGGCACGTGTTGCTTACTGGCTTACTAAGGCTTCTTGGGCGACTTCTTGTTTGTTTTATGACTTTCTTTATCAGAACAATCTTGTTTCTGTGATGAATCATCTTTGCTCCTAGCGAGCCCCTAGCCTACAACCGTAAAAACTTTTCTGTTTCTTTCGTTTTCGTTCTACCCATATTGCGAACAGTATCTGAGGAGGTGCGATATTCCAGTTAAAATTTCTGAAGCATTCATTCATAAAAGATATTTTGATACACTGAATTTAAAAACTAACTAAAATATATACCCACCGTGCTTGCATGTGTGAAAGCAACATATCTCACAGAACAATTTGTATACTTCTACATCCGTATTAACCGAGCGAGATGGCTCCGGAGGCTCGCAATCGGAAGATCGTGGATTCGATTACCTTGGCCGACCTTCCTCACTTCAGGGGTTCCCCGTGAATGTTGGGAAGGAATTTCCTTACCTTCCATTTCACTTCATTAATCATTTCATTCATCCTTCATCCCGTTGGTTCTTTCGGGTCGCAAGTGTCAGCAGAAAAGGTCTCTGTCAATGTTTGTACCGTTAGTCTGGAGCTGGCCGCCCTGTGTCCCCTTGGGAGGCATAGGTATGCAATAAGCCTGGCTTCAGTGCCGAGCGCCTTCCGTATCTCTCCATGCCTCTATATATTAAAGCAGGCATGTCAAACATCACTCCCAGGGTGTGAAGAGAGGAGCCCACCCCTCCTTAACTGCAGTAGCACGCGCTAGTAGAACCGGTTTTCGCTTTGTTTTGCTCGTTCTCCGATTTGAAGGGAGGGAAAATAGGGGAATATTTTCACACTTGGCGAGTGCTGTTTGACATGCCTGTATTAAAGTGTCGTGTAACGGTGTTTTGCACACACGACTATAGATTTCGGGATTGTAGGTAAGCCCCGAGCCTTAGCTCGAGAGCAAGGCAGCTCAGCAATTAATAAGGCACAATTCTAAGGTAAGAAGAAGTTTATTAATAAAACCCCAAGAATTTAGTAAAGTCCTCGTTGAATACTGGCGGCAGGTCCGCCAGCGTTACACAGATGACTTTCAGAACATAAGTAACCAACAAGTCATTTCCAACGGGATGTTTTATAGCTTTACACGCTATTAACTTCCCAGTTGAGATCACTGCTTACGCAGCACAAGAAAAGAAAATGTCCACACACTTGCCACACGCGTTTTAGCTGAGTGTTCTATGCTGACTCATATAAGAGCCCTAACTTATTTATGTTTCCAGTTTAAACTAATTACAAAGTAAACAGGGGTGAGGGACGGCACCATGTCGGTTAGGGATGCTTTACGTTGGTATGTCACAGAAGTTGTATCTTTATACGACACCTCCCCCCTTAAGAAAAAGGTTGTTGCTGTCTTATGACAAGCTCAAGCTTTTGAGAACATCCATCCCTTGGAGGCAACATCTTTTGCCTTTAGCCTGGAGGACCTGCGAAATTCTACTGAAGACGGTAGTCTAATCTCCTGCTCAGATGCAGACCTCATTTCAAAATCCTGACCTGACCTTTCAGGCTGTGAAGTTATTACAGGTAACCCTTAATAATATTGCTTAACAATATGTTATCTTTTACTAATATGCAGTCCGTGAACAACGTAAAAAATGTAAGTGGTAAAACGCTAGACTTAGTTTTATCTAACATAACACTTAATATAAAAGAAGATGATAATTCTTTGGTACCTATAGACTTGTACCATCCTCCACTAAATTTAATGGCTAAAATTGAGAAAGTTGTAAAAAATAATATGGCGGCAACATGTACCTATAATTTTTGCAAAGCTAATTTTAACAAGATGTACGAGCTTATAAGAGACTGTAAATGGGATCATATATCAATAGATCAGGATGTTAATTATTCAGTGGCTATTTTCTACGACAAAATTTACTCAATACTTGACAGATGCGTGCCAAAAAGAAAACAATATAAACACAAATATCCTGTTTGGTTCACTAAGGAAATAATAAAAAACATACAATCAAAAGAAAAGTACCGTAAAAATAAAAATGTATCGGAATATTATTTGTGGTGCTATAAAAACACTCGTAAATTGTTAAAAAGTCAAATTAAGATAGCCTTTAGAAATTATGCTAAGCTTGTTGAAGTTAAAATGATACATAATACCAACGACTTTTTGGCAATTCATTAAAAATAAACGGAAACAATATCAGACACACGCTGAGATGGAATATAATGGTAGAATATTAAAAACTCCTACTGAAATTGCCAATGGATATGCCGTTTAGTTTAAATCAGTTTATTCAAGTAGTACTTCAAAATACACCTATAAAGCTGATAATAGTGCCAACATTTTAGACTATCTTAATATAAACGTAGTAAGTGAAAATGAAGTCAAAATTGCAATAAAACAACTTAAGAGTAGAAGATCTGCAGGGCCTGATGGAATACCAACTTATGTTTTTAAAGGCTGTGGAGAATTGTTATTATACCCTTTAACATTAATTTACAACCAAATCCTACAACAAGGAATTTTTTCCAATGTATGGAAACAAACTAAAGTAATTCCGATTCCTAAATCTGGAAATCCTAAGCTGATAAGCAACTATAGGCCTATTGCTGTTTTGTCTACACCAGCAAAAATTATAGAAAGCATTATTTATACACATATATTTAACCATATAAAGTTAGTAATTTCACCGCTACAACATGGTTTCATGCCAAAAAGATCAATTGTTACAAATCTTTTTAACTTCACTGAATATGTATCATTAGAACTAGACCATTTCAAACAAGTAGATGTAGTATATACTGATTTTCAAAAGGCTTTTGATAAAGATGATCATGACTGTTTACTTGCTAAGTTAGCTAAATTAAGTTTTGCTTTTCCATTAATGAAAATATTTTGGTCATATTTAAAAGATAGATCGCAGGTAGTCTATTATAAGCATTGCATGTCATACCAATTTAATGTTAATTCAGGGATTCCTCAAGGTTCTAATTTAGGACCTCTGTTATTTTTATGTTATATAAATGATTTACCTAGCATTGTAAAACATTCAAAAATGTTAATGTTTGCTGATGATGTTAAACTATATAAAAGTAGCAATAATGTTAAAGACTGTAGGGAACTTCAACAGGACCTTCATTCTTTATATGCATGGAGCGAAACAAACAAACTCCCATTTAATATTAGTAAATGTGTAAAAA